>JACGCN010000019.1:600000-1060539 GCA_014905825.1 Lyophyllum atratum | reverse complement strand
GCTGCGCGGACTCCTCGTTGCTGGACTCATGTAGACGTGTTGGTGAGTAGAGAGCAGAGCTATGTCGCTAAAGGATTTTTCAGTCATTATGCTAAATATAGACATACATGAATTGAAAAACGCACGGGTGAATGAACCAGCTCTGCTCGTTGATAATGCTGTTGCAATGAAGCACGACGCCCCAAATTTTTTTGTTCCAGCTGAGCACGTTGCCGGCGGGTCATAACACGACTTGGACCAACCCTTGACTCCACCTGGTTGAACTGGGAGAGGAGGCCATCATTTGCAGAGTTCATGTGAAGAGATGGCGACTGGGTGTGCGGGGCGTACGATTCGATATGCTGTGAGTGTGTATATGGTGGTGAGGCGCTAGAAGGCGCTGGTGAAGGGTATTCCAGGTCCGGCGGTCGGTCTGAGAGAGGAAACATCGAGGACGAAGAGCCGGGCGTCAGGGATAGGCCATGTGCAGACATGCGAGCATGATGCCACGAGGAGTCGTGCACGGACGCGTGTAGTTGATTTGCGGCGGTAGTAGATGAGTTAAGCTGTGTTATCGGCGAATAGACTGCGAAGCTCTGGGCAGCAGAATCCATGACCTCGAATGCACTGGTGTGGGCCAGGAACACGGCAGTGGGAGACGAGGAGAAGGAGATGTGAGGAAGAGAGAGCTAGCAGAGCCAGCTGGCTTATAAGAAGGATGCCCTGGATCTCCGAGTCTGTACAGTGTCGACGCGATCTTGAGTCCATTTTCGGCGATTTTTTGGTCACGTTGTTCTTGTCCCATTTCGGATTTTCTCTCACTTTCGAATAAATCCGAGTCCATTGTTGTACTTCGCCGCCACATACCATCTCAACTGCCAGTGTCTCCATCGTCGTCGCTAGCCCCGACTCCATGATTTCTTGTCCTTGTCTGGTTTAGTCCTCCTTGAGACTACAATATCGTACAGCCCAACTACAAGTCTGGTACATTTGAGTTGTTCCCTGAATTATTACCCATGATCCACGAGGCGTCTGTCTGGCTGTCTTCTTCTGCTGTTGGGGTCCTGCCATAGGACCATATCCAATCCTGTCGTTGTAGAACGACCCACGGGACTCGGTTCCGTGTTCATGTTCATTTTTGACCCGGCTTGTACCGCCGTTCAGGATAGTCTAAGACCTGGCTGTAGTTCTCGACATTCCGATTTCATTATCGGAACGATGCATTCCTTAGACGGAAAAGCGGAGATCCCTGTGTCTTTCTATCCGGTCTGCCTAACCACTCGACTCGAACAAAGCGTCACGGTTCGTTCTTGACCTGCCTCGGAAATTAATTTCTCATGTTGGGAACCTGGCAAAGATCGTGCCGAAATCTCACCAAGGACAGGTCCTATCGATGGGACCATGGCTGCCTTGAATTGGAATGGGCTTCTGACCATCATTCGATGTCCCCAAACTAGTTTTTGTAAGAGGTTCGCACTAATGAAGACTTGGGGCAGGTCCTCTGGAAGGCTTGTCGTATCTTGGTGTCTTTCTGCATCTGTTCGATTGCCTCGTTTTGAACGACAGAACGTAAATCTTAGCTCCCTTTGCTTACCAGCATTTTCCTCTCGGTTTCTGGAACGTATATCACCTATTTCCTAAAGCCGGGAACAACTCCAACACTCCAATACCCCACATGCCTCGAAAATTCTTCTATCAAGTTGAGCCCTGACTCGGATGCAAATATGAACACCTCTCAGGGCATTCAGCTTTGATATCCACAGACTTTGGAACCTGGCTATGTCGTATTTCGTGCTTCGCATAACAAATCCCCCATCCGAAGTCAAACATCCATCAAAACGAGGCGACCTCACTCGGTGACAAAGCGTATCTGCATGCCCTGACTCACGACCTCCTCGAAGCTCCCAACCTTGTGCCTCCAGGTTGCACACGGCGTTGACAGCTAAGCTGGATGATCGCCCGAGGTTATCATTCCATCCTCTGTGCGATTCGACCATGCCTCATGCCTCCGATCGCAGTCCGCGCAGCTCTGGCGCGCCTGAAGGATGCATGCTGTATGAGCTTCCCAAGTTCGTGGGGACTCTCGGGCATGATGAGAATTTGCAATCTGTGTAGCTAAAAAGCCCCTTTATCTCGTTGCGATATTTGCGGATGGGCTCTTTATTTCCGCCAAGTAGGCTCATTGGAAAGCATTACATGTACGGTCCTGCAAACCAGACGCAGGCCTTCAGCGCTATGGAAGCGATCGGGACATCAAGGAAGGGGACAGATATAGTGGTCATCTGGTATGGTCATTGTTGCTCGTTCTGATGTTCCTCTGCGTTGACGTCCTATGAACCGAGCAGCCCCACAGCTGGGTAGCTACGTGAGGTCAGGTGAGCCTTTATATCGCTCACCCGGGCTTCCAAATGAGCTATCGTAGATGGATAGATAGGCGAGCGGTGGGCCGGAACCGACCCCGCCGAAGGTATTTTTCTTGCAGCCGTTATTATGTTCAGGATTCTTCCTATGTCTAGACGTATGTGGCCATAGACCTCCATCTTACGCTAGGCTGTGCACCTACAGTGAGTTTCTACAATCGAAGGTTTATGCTCCCACTCGTAAAGTTTTCTGCTGAGCGAACCCGAGATCCCTTGAACGCCTCGGAATCTGAGGGTCAATAGCATATCTTGATCGACCAAGATCTTGCGGCGGAAATGGTCTATTTCTTCAAGGTCAAGGGCAGAAACTTCGGACCCTTGTAATAGGAGACGCAGTGACACCAATCCGGTCTCCTATGATCTACACCGCGAGGCGCTGGGAAGCACGTTCTTTTAGGCAAGGCTGTTGACTATAAGCCCATTAAGGGATACTCTGTCTGTGGGCCTGGGCTCAAAGGAACAATCCAACAGTTGAGCAAAGAGTCAGTGGTATCGATTATCGATCGATTCTGCGCTTGTCAATTATGTTCATGCCCTCGTTTCGGTGAAAGCATTGCGGTTTGATCGAATTGGCTTCTCAGGACCGATGAGAAAAATCATACGAGCCCACAAGTGTACGATCCAACATGCACTTCGTAAATCTTGCCTGTGTTCGCATAAAGCGAGGCAGCTAGACGCTACTCTATCTTTCACCCTGGAAATTGGCGTATTCCTTCCGAGACACATGTCAGATGTTCGTATCATTCTTGAATATTCGTCGAAGCAGAATGGCGCCGGGTAAATGATACTGTGCTTGGGAAGACCAAGCCAGCTTCGACACGGCAAAGGTTTATGACCCGAAAAGCCACGATTGAGCCATGGGCACCAGAGATAATCAACGGTTCTTCGACACCTCATTTTATGCTAGATTTCTGGGAGCAAGGAGCTGATGGATGTTAAGCGCCGAATGCCGCATGGCCATTGGCCTGCCTGCCACCTCGGCGGCTACCACTAAGAACGATCATCGTTATCGATACTATAAAAGGCAATTTCCGGGGAAACTGACGTCAGTCGCGGAGTGCCAATCTCTCGGAATCAATTTGGCCCTTGGCCCGGCTCGAGGCTTCGAAATCATGCACGAAGGTCTGCCACTCTCAGAGGTGAATGGAAAGGACGGCCGCAACCTCAAACACAAGTTTCGGTGATCCACCATGAAAACGTCGGGGGCTGTGGTGCTCCGGTCGAGGTCGGAGATATTACACCATTTTTCGGGTCCCAACGGAACTTGAACAGGTATAAGGTCTGAGTCAATTGCGCACTGACGACATCACCACCACAATGCTGAAATCTACACTATCTACAGCTGCCCCGTTGCACCGACATACCTTATTCTACTCGAGATCTGCGATCCTCTCATCGACCATATGTCGCCGATCTTTCATGACGAGTGGCAATCGCCGTGACGCTCTCACCGACCATTCCAGACCTCATAAACGTGAGTAACCAAAATTCATATATCTGTTTGATGTCAGCTAATACTGGACATCCATGCAGATGATGCTCCCCCGTCGTCGGCGCAGCCTTCGCAACTGACTCAGCCCGATGCCGTGAGCACGGTGCCTACGATGGTTCGTGGGGACTGGGTTTTATTCCACCCTGTCTACACACGGGATGAGCTCAAAGCCGTTGAGGTATATCCCCTTAACGTCTACAATAAAGAAATCCAGCGCTGACTGCTTAGCAGGTACTCCACCACGAAGCCAAAGATCTGCCCGACAAGATAGCGTCCGGCCTGGTCAAGCTCGCACGCAGGACCTTCGACATTATTTCGGGATACAAACATGTGACTATTCCCCCCGATGAAAAAATGTCCGTGGAGGAATTAAGAGCTGCTGGTCATCTATTGGATGATCGCGCATGGCTTAATGTAAGTCGACATGGTTCGTGGGTGTTCAAATAAGCTAACATGCCTTCAGCGCATTCTTTTTCTGGAAAGTATTGCTGGTGTCCCGGGGATGGTGGCAGCAACATTACGCCACTTG
This sequence comes from Lyophyllum atratum, assembly GCA_014905825.1. NCBI lineage: Eukaryota > Fungi > Basidiomycota > Agaricomycetes > Agaricales > Lyophyllaceae > Lyophyllum > Lyophyllum atratum. The sequence continues at coordinate 1,056,119 of JACGCN010000019.1, read as the reverse complement.
ACGAGTCTGCGCCTTATGGTACGTTCCAGATTTTTTTGATGCTATGAAATTGCTCATAGAAGACTAACAGCGCAGAGATAGTGGATGGTTGGTTGACATGTGATTTTTACCGACCCAACCGTAACTCATACTGAATTTCTAGGATACACACATGTTTGGAAGAAGCCGAGAACGAACGGATGCATTTAATGTGCGTTATTCTCAACCTCGACTTCTCAAACGTGAATTCATATGCCGCTCTTTTTCAGGACGTTCATGACGCTAAGAAATCCTACACTCTTCTTCCGAGCGTTGGTTCTCGGCGCGCAAGGGGTGTTTTATAACCTTTTCTGTAAGGATGCCGCTTATTATACGCTGCGGAAGGCTCTTTCTGATCCCTTCGCAGTTTTATCTTACATTATTTCCCCTCGGACGTGTCATCGCTTCGTGGGTCATCTCGAGGAAGAGGCGGTGTTGACATAGTAAGCCGCCGTCTAAAAATCATTTCACCACCTTGTCTCATGCCTGCCTAGCACGCAATGTATTGCGGACCTGGAGGCTGGACGCATTCCAGAGTGGTAAATTATCCCGTTTTGCTTCACCTGCGCCTTTGTTCATCTTGACCTATAGGACGAATAAGCCTGCTCCTGAGATTGCGATCGACTATTGGCGTCTGCCACCCGATGCGAAGCTCTTAGATGTCATGTACGCGGTAAGGTCCGACGAGACGACGCACAGATTCGTGAATCACAGTCTTGCCAACCTGGATCCCTCTACGGACGTCAACCCCTTTGCGTTTCGTGAACCTGACATGCACGTCAAAGGGAAGAAGATCGAGTGAGTATCCTGCTATTGCTTTCGGGTCAGAAGGTATTGAATTCTTCCGTCAGATTTGATAGGGCTGAGGCGGAGAGGTATGTGAGGGAGTCGCATACGATCTTGAATAAGGCCTCCATGGCTGAGGAAGGAAGACGATCAGAAAAGGATTCGGAGTAGCCAACCAATCGCAAAACGGTGTATCTCTAGCTGTACCATATATTACTACCCCAACTTAATCTATCTTGTATCATGTATCGGGAAAACCCAATGAAACCCTCGGCTATGGTTAGGGTGTCGATCGCCAAATGGAGAATTAGCCGAGATGACCGGTTGGTGACAGCGTCATCGAAGGTTACGGTGGCCACCTGCACTCGCCACCTGCTCGCCACTCGCAGCGTTCCAGTCATGCCCTTTTGATCACCCGACATCGTCCTTGCTTGCATGGCTTCGCACCACCCACCCCCTTCCATAGCCGTCTCCACAGCTGATGACCCGCCCCCGAACCCTAGACATTATGATACACACCGCCGAGTATTCGTCGGCCCCATGCCTGAGAAGGTCATCTCTCAGACCGAGGCACATCTCAAGAAGAAGAAACAGGGACGCCGAATACCTCATCACCCGTCCCAGGACGAGGACACCACAGATGACGTCTCTGATATAATAAAGCAGAATGCTTTCACCTTTTTCATACGCGAGGGAGGACGCCCAGAGGACTGGGGAGAGGATGAGGAACGAAATGTCGTCGAGGAGATGTTTCGACGTTGGAGGAGCAGCGAATGGGCGAATATTTGGCGGCATAGACAACAGAACCAAGCCGCTGCCCCAACGAGTCGGTGGGTTGGTGGCACCTTCGAGGTTGGTCGGTTCTTGGGAGTGAACATTCTTCAAGACGCCGAGAGCACCAGAGACCAGAGGTCGATCGCCAGTGGTTCAGCACGCAGGGTATCGTTTGCTGCGTCACGCGTATCTCATGACAGACCACAAAGCACTGTTTCTACGCAAGGGCAAGAGACATTCGTCACAGCTCCTACTGGCTCACATCCTGTGCCTTCGACGTCGCGTCTGAAACGTGATGTTGGAACCCCTGTCGGGTCTACTTCCATAGGAGACTCCTTACCAGCTTCCTCTAGCACCTCTCTACTACGCCCAGCGCTTGAACAGAACGCTGCTGACGGCCGCAAATCACAGACCGAGATTATACCCCGGCCAATTCTTGAGCCACGATCCGTGTCCACAATAAGTGATGGAGCAGTGGCAACAGGGCGGAAGGGCAAGACAAAACTCGTCCATTATGCCGATATTCCAGAGGAGGCACCGGCGCCTCCTTCAGAGGTTCTTGAACGAACAGGAAATTTCTCGTTGCAGGATACCAGCGCCGGGGCAGCGGCGTCTGCTACGCCGACATCGCGATCCCCTCCAAGCCTGGATTGGGGCGATGTTGTACTGAGAGGTACCCATTATACAAGATGTAGGAGGTTTCCGTACTGACATTTCACCAGATAGGATGCTAGTCCGGACATGCTACACCAAGTCTGAAAGCATCAGCCCACACTTTGACGAAGTACAGCATCGGATGACGCAGAATCTTGTCGACGCGGACTGGGGCGAATACATGGTCGCATGGCGTAGGGACCGGATTGAACTTTATTGCGATTATGTAGGAGCATCGCGTCTTCTTTTGAATAACTGTTAATTTGATCTCTCAGAGTCTTCCAGGCAAAGAGTGGCTCACGGGGCACAAGAATCTCGCTTTTGTTATTCCTCTCAAGTCGTCCGGGACCCAACTGTCAATTTATTCCTTCGTCGACCTCACATTCTGTTTGGCGTGCAAACCGACGAAGCCTGTATCTGACGATTCGCAACCACGGTCGTTTTTCCAACGGTCGAAAGAGGGCACCAATATCTTCATTTTCAAACATAAGAGTCGCTCTCGAGCATATGACTGGATCTGGCAATTATGGTAGATGCATACATATTCTAGTAACAGAACCCGTTCAGCTAATGTGACCAAAAGGCGGCAGCTCGGTGGACAGATACCCAATACCATCGATGTGCGGAACCCGAGGCTGAACACAAGAGTCAAAATTGACATCCCATCGGCGGACGCCGGCAACATATCTCAAGTCTTCACTCGCGAAAACGCCATCGCACTCACCGTGAACGCGCTGCGCACCGTGCCAGGTTGGAACGAACTAATCCAGCGCGAGCTTAAGGAAGGCAAGTCGCTGCAGCTCGCTTGGCGCGTGGACACGAATCTGGACTGGATTTGGCTGGATGATGACGTTGATGGGGAAGAAAGACGGTGGGCTGTTCTGTGCGGACTGGCTTTGAAGCAGGTACGAGCTTTTGATACACGACTACCAGCATCGTGTTAACCACATGTTTGAGAATCTAGTCAATACGTTCTGCCACGCTGGAGATTCGTCTTGCCGAGCACTATCCAAGCCATATAAATCTCAAGAATGGAAGCCGACTTCATGAGCCCCCCGCAATCGAGGGTTACGTCGAGCGCATCCGGCCAAACTCGCAGGCGAAGCAAAGCATGTATCTTTCGACGCACGATGGGAACCTTTTTGTGATGACCCCCCACCACGCCTACCCACCGACGCCCCCTGGCCTTGGGCAGAATATCGGTGATATTGACGAATACGCTGAAACGCTGCGAAAGAACGAGGTCCTGCGCGGCGCTATGCAGATTATGCATGCGACCGGCGTCAATGATCTTCGAAGTATCATGGTAATCCGGAGGGCGTCCCAACCAACACCTGATGCAATGCACAAGGAGGCTTCAAAGAGCCAGGAATCAGATATCTGGTTCAGCATATGGTCGCAGTCGGAAGAGAGGACGCCGGTCGATAATGAGGATGAAGGTGGAGAAGAAGGGTTAAGTAAGGCTGAAGATAAGACCCAGCTAAGGATGCGCCGCTGTTTTGAACTCCTCCTCAACACAGGGCGCGTGGTGAGATTTGAGGTAGGTCGTATTGCTCTCCAAGCTTGTCTTCGACTCACTCGAATAATTTCAGGTGCATTCCTGTCGAGTGGCTGTCGAGTGGATCGAGCGGCTCCGTGCTCTCGTCTTGTACTGGAAGCAAAGACATCGGATCGACGCGAAGGAGGAGATGGATCTTGCTACGAGTCGTCGGCCTCGCCTGACGCCTCTCACACGTGCCTCTCCAGATGGCTGCGAACTTCCTCCGGAGGCACCTCCTGATACGTCGGCTCCGATGCCGGCTTTGGGATCCTTGTACAGTTGGTGCGTGCTCGATGGGTGTAAACCTATCGTCAAAGGCGGGAAGGTGTATGTGAGGAAAGGCTTATACGGGCAATACAAGTCTGTCAGCATATATCCAGCCGATTTGTCGAACTGACCCTCTGTGAACAGATTCGTTCATCTCTTCCTCTCCGCTGGCCACATCACACGATTCCGTATAGCACCGCGATCTTCTCTGCACCCATCCATGCACAAGAGGACTAACTTGGTTGATGCATATGTTTGTTCTGGATATCTCGCTGCCATGGCCCTCCCCACTGGCCAGTACAGGGCGAGTAAACACTCCGACCCCCGACGATATCAAGACGGCCTGGAAACGGATGACCCGGAGGAAGACATGCTGTTTGCGCTGTGGTACCGTCCACAACCAGTAATGGTGGAGAACCCGAGCTTGAAAGAGCGGCCTTCCACGACGCCGCTAAATGTGCCGTCATTATCAGCAAAGAGCAAGTTGCTAGTGTTCAGGACAAGGAGCAAGCTGGAGCGGGACGCATGGTGCTGGGCCTTGAACTGCGAGATTGAGAAGCTTGCACGAGACCAGAAAGAGCGAGAAGGGAAGTTGAGGGAGACCGGAAGCTTGATATCGTTATAAGTCATCGCGACTTATTACATCTTTATACCCTGGGACTTCAGAAAGGTTCATTACAGTATATTCACCATACTCTAATAGTATATCCAAAGCATTTGTGTTGAGGCTGACGTAGAAAAAGATGTATGTCTGTCGTTCACTACTTCTTCGGCTTCTTCGCGCTACAAAACATTCAGAGAAAGTTAAGGAGAATGGAACGCGCAACTTACCCGTATCTACTTCGCGCTGTCGCACGACCCACAACACCACCGAAGTCCATTGCTCCTCGAACAATTTTATAACTGTATCCAAATATGCGTCAGGATTAAGTAGCAGGAGCGCAACAGGAAGAAACGCACCCAACACCCGGGAGATCCTGTGCACGCCCGCCTCTGATGAGGACCACACTGTGCTCCTGGAGGTTGTGCCCCTCCCCTTGAATGTACGCCTGAAGCGTCTTGCCCGTCGTCAATTTAACACGAGCGACTTTCCGTTTAGCAGAGTTCGGCTTCTTGGGTTTGGTGGTGAAAATCTGGGAGCAGACGCCCTTCCGCTGGGGAGCACCGTTCAAGAGTGGGGATTTGGACTTGAGGATCTTCTGCGGTTTTTTCCGCTTCATGGCTTGATTCATCGTGGCCCATGAGGAAGGTGTTGGGTGAAATGAGCGAAATTGGAGGAGATTGGTAGAGGTTGCAAGAGCATTACGGGGGAATACTGGTGCCCACAGTGGTATTCGAGCACAAGCCCGGAGCGCGGAGAACATGACGACCTTACTACAGTGGCAGCCAACTGCGACCATGTTGCTACAATTGATAGCTTACGTACTGAGGGTGCAGCCAAACAAAGAGCGCGCCTGTGGCTGACTCGGCAGCTTGTCTTTATCATTGTCGTGACTTCGATGCCTACATTTTCGCGTCGTAAATCTTCTAAACGCCAAGCCTCGTCTGATATCGAAGACGAAGGGCCGTCCCATCCTAGGGCTGCAGAACAGGTCGAGGACGACGAGCCGCAATCACGACGGCGCGCGAATGGTGTAAAAAAAGAGAGGAAGCCTGTTTTGAAACAGGAGCTGACACGTCGTGAAGCTAATGACGCTGACGGCGACGACGACGATGACGATGATGACGAAAGAATCGATATCAAGAACTTTCGGGACCAGCCTTTGGGGAGAGCGGACGTAACTAAGCTACAAGGAATCTCTCGGGATTGGAACTCGTTCGAAAAGCAAGTGCGGCCAAACTGGAGGGTAGTTGGAGATGTCGCAATCGTGTTGGCCGAAGCTGGTGAAGGAAATGATGTCGAGGAGGTGCGTCGAAACTTCTCCTCAGATGAACTCCACCCTTATGTTACCTCCAAGGGACTGGCTGAACTTGATGTGATTATGAAAGGTCTCATTGATACTGGCGCTGAAATGCAGGCACATGAGAAAGTGCTTGAGGAGCTCGCCCAGAAAATTGCGCAAGGTCAAGAAGTGGTACGTAACGCGCCTAATTGCGTATAGCGTCTTTTAATGTTTAAGCTAGGACAACGCTGTTGAGCAATATGATGAGGGAGTAGACGCCCTGAAAGAGGAATACACAAAGAAAACGACGCGTCAAAAGTACGCGAAAAGTGAGGAGTACGCTGCATTCAGAAACAATATCTATGTACGCAAAAATATCTTGATTCTCTTGCTAAACTTAATAATCTGCCGATAGGAAGTGCAACATCCGGACAAAGCAATGCCGCCCATTACCGAATTTATCCCGAAAGGTGTGATCTCTTCTTGTCGCCTCGATGCTTCATACTTACTCTACGCAGAGGATGGCGACGATAGCGATGATGATGATGATCTCGAGATGGGCGGGGTCAGCCAAAACTACAATTGTCCAATAACCCTCACACTTCTTATCAACCCCGTGACATCGTGCGTTCACTGCGTTCGTCGTTGATCATTATCTCGAGCTCACATCTTGCCCATCCTTCCAGCCAAGTGTGTAAGCACTCGTTCTCTCGCGACGCGATCATGCAGAGCTTCCGAGGGTCAGCTCCCATCAAATGTCCCGCGGCTGGGTGCAACAAGCAATTCACACGGACGGACTTGCAGCCTAACAAGGATCTGGAGAAACGGGTGAAAGCCTATGAGCGTCGCGCTAGGCGTGCCGCGGAGAACAGTGATGCCGAAGAAATTATCGATTAATGGCTGTCCACGCTTTTCGGTAGGTATGATACCTATGTTTGTATAATCACGTTAAGTATAGAAACCACGATAATTCCTGCATGTCCTGCAGATACCCCCGAAGCTTCTTAGAGCTTAGGCGCGTGTAGTCCATCCCGGCTACGATACCCGTGGTGTGTTGCATCTGATCAGGACGTGTCGACAGCGAAATGCTGCATGCAGCCTCGTGCCAAATTACAGGAACACGATGCTTGATATTCTCGTCCATCATATGGCCAGCAAACAGAACCATGGCTCATCGATACAAACTCCAGTCGTTCCTGCCATTATCCATCATCATCTCTGTGTTTCGCGCCTTCATGGAGCAATCAGCCACCCCTCTTCAAGTGCATGACGAGATCCCGCGGACATGCTTCTAATTGCGCCCCTGCTTCCACGCCACCACCTGTGTTCTGCTCACCGGCACGTTGTCGTTGGGTCATGCAGAATTCGACTGAATGATACATCGATGAGCGATGGACGACGACAGAGGTAATATGGCCGAGTCGATCGCCTCATGTATCGGATGGACAATACATACCTACTGCCTGTGCTTCGCATCGGGATGCAGCCATTCTGTGGCGCCCGGTCTTGACGCTTGAAGCGAGTCAGTACTTCTGAACTGTCATCATGACAGGAGGCCCTGACGTCGTACTTCGCCATCGCTATTTCCCGTTCCCCTTCGCATCGAGGAGGAGAAGGATTGTCGCGAGTCAACCAAGGCACAGACAGCCTCGACCGGGCTGGCTCGTCTCAGACCTGGACGTCTTCTTGGAATTCCTCTGCTGCGCAGAAATGTATCGCTAGATGAGATGTCTTTCCTACGATTCTGTTGACTCCACTGGGCTCACGTCGCATACTTTCGGGATCACCCAGCGTAGCACTGATCCTAAAATATTCATTCTGAATGCTAATAAGCTGTGCTTGTGTAACCTGTGGGCCAATGAAATAGGAGACCTGTATTATTATTATCATTTTCCGAGATCGTATATATCCCTCACCGCTCGCTATGGCAGACAATACGAGGAACCGCGGCATACAATATGAGGTGATCGCATCTACCACCATTAGTATCGTCGTAGAGCCGGCTTCTGAGCTCCTCGATCAAAGGCTAGTGAAGCTAGTGGCAGCTAAAGCTCGGATTCTTCCTGGGGTGAGGCACTTCAAGTAGGCGCCGGAAAGCTCCTGGCGGTTACAGAGAGAATAAAGGCTGGAAAGACAAGATGGACCCAGGAATATGGTGCATCTTGGGGCGGTGGGGTACCCGTGGACAGTGTCAATCCTGTCTAGACTACTGCTGCCTCATGTAGAAGAGCAATTTCGGCTGGAGATGACAAGATATTGGCGGATACAGGACAGGAGAGAGAGTCTGGGGGACTCACACTGTGTAGGCGTACTTCTAATCGTCAGGAAGACAGTCAGATTTTAACCGGATTTGAGATATTTGGTTTACGCTTAGTTTAGGGCCAATGTTCCAACGTTTAGTTTAGCTCACAAGATAAGGACTCGGACTCATCGCGAAAGGCTCCTTGCCCGAGGGTCGGTCGCCACGATTTGATCGCCAGTGGAGCCTTTAGCCGTCCTCCAGCATGTAACGAGCAGCACGGCTTCATTAATTGTCTGACAGCAGCAAGCTGTCCTCTAGGATTGACGATTCACGAGGATAGCTCTAGGTCTTAGGATATTACGGTGTTCCCTCGCTGAAGCTTTGAACGCGTGGTCGGGGGACATACATGCTGTTAAGTTTTCACCGTCGTATATTTGGGGGAACATGTGCAGCTGTTCGCCTGTAAGTCTATGCCGGGGTGAGGATGGCGGACAGTAACGAACCGAATTAGGTTATAGTCACTACATCCCGATGTTGAGGGAGGGACGCAGTGAACTCCGCGAATTTCAAGCTAGTATCATCGAAGTTGATCTAAAAATAAACCTATACTTCGGTGTGGCTGAGAAAAATCAAGAGAACTTGAAACATACGCTTCTGACTCGTAGATAAACATAGACTAATGTCCTCTGCGGATTTGTGATCTCTCGGGCTTGAGTTATGATCGTGCGGTTTGTTCCCACTACTAGATGTAATTGACGTTGGGCTTGGGAGGAATCCCAAAATGAGATGTATGGATTGGTCTTCAATCTTGCTTCAATCAGAATAAACTTCAATATCTGGACAGAATTGAATGAATCGCGGGTGAGGGAACAAACTCATGTAGTAGTCGAAAATACACACCTCTTTGTATTGCGATGCGAATCACCAAAGCCCCGGGGGCTCCAGCCAATTAACTTGGAGTGTGAGGCCTTTCTGTTTCCTTGGAGGCATGTAGGCAGCTGCAAGTGTGGTATAACAATCAGTCAGAGAGAAATATGCATCCCGGAGCCGCGGTCGACTCAAATTCTCACAAGTCTCGACTCGGAAATGCTCGCAGATTTTAGAAACGTTCCTTAGAATAACGGAGGCGAACCAAAATAAAATGGAAGACATCATCTACACATCATGCGACAACCGAGAGCGGGATTCAGGCTTAGTTAGACGCCTCTCAATCCGTCTCCATGCTATCACCACCCCTCTCCCTGTTCGCCTGCTCTTGCACCGCATTCAAAAAAGGCACGATTCCCGTTCCCGCCTCATCCGGTAGCCCCAGGCCCCGCACCAAGCCACCAAGCAGACCCGTCCTCAGTGCCTGATCGAAACTTGCGACTGCAGACCGGAATTGCGGCGAGCTAGTCAAGGTCAAACAGGTACGTCAGTCTGCTATCCACCGCAGGCCAGATGTATCGCCGAGTCGTACGTACTTGATGATACGATTAAGTACATCGGCAGACGGCGGCATGGGTAGGTCTGGCGGGAGGTGCGGGAACAGTGTCGGGATGAGCTCTGGGTGACTCGCGAAGAGTGGTGAGAGGTTCGCGGGGGTGAGGATATCTGTCAGGGACATTTCTGCGACGGCGAAACCTGGAGGTCAGGGGGGGCTGGTCCCTCAGGATGGATCCATTGACGAACCTGGAGGAGAGGGTGCGCCACGTCCGGCAGCCGACCCTCTGATCAGAGCTTCAAGTTGGGCTAGTTGTTCTGGGGTGGCCTGGAAGTTTGAGGTGGGTTGGGTCGACCTAGAGATGGATCATCAGTGGCAGGGGATGGTGACTAGTCAAGGACATACGAGGATCCCAGAGTGGACGTCGATGCTTGTTGCTCGGAAGTTGTACTTGTGGTACTGCCCCATTGGAGGGTATACTCTGGATCATCTAGAAGACCATTTACGTTGTTTACGAACTCTTCGTCGCGGTCGGAGGATGCATCCTAGCAAAAAAGTAATAGCGTTGAGGACTTCGGAGCCACACAGCCTAGTCTGATCCATTTTCACCTGCATCCAGAACTATGGCATGGCGACGTCAGTCCCTAGTATATATGCTGAGGAAATGAGAGAAGGTACTCACGAAGTGTCTCTGATCTGACGACGAGAACTTGAGGACATAGACCCTGCCTGGTGCCTGTGACACCCTCACAAACGACGCATCGGAGGGGAACAAGATGAGATCCTAATGCGCCGGCGAATCAAAACTCTCCCTGTCAATTTCTCAGGTAGCACTGAAGCTACTGACCTCCTGGACGTCGCCTGTCGACCTGTTCTTCCAAGTAAAATGCAAAAGGCCATCATCGCCGTTCGTGAGCACGATGGCGCCCTTCTCTGGGCGTGGGTCAACGAAGTTGGTGCCTGGGCGGCGGAATGCTCGGCCTGCTTTGAATGCGAGGAGCGTTTCGGCCATCGAGGATGTGTCGTGAGTGTCGCGGGGAGGTGAGGTCTACAAGTGAGCGCGACGCGTCAGTGCTTTGGAAGTCCGCATTGGGTAATCAATTCACACATCATTTCCTTTCATACGACCTCCATGTCCTTCTCAGGATATTCGATCGACGAGCCTGGTGCATGGGGCGCTGTCTCACCACCAGCTGGTGACTTGGTTCGGGATGCTATCATGAAGGAAAAAATCCTCAAGTGCGTCTATCCCTCGAACCTCAATTATGCTCTGATACTCATCTAATCTCGAAGAGAAATTGCAGCGTCCCAAGAAGATCTTCACAGTCCGTATGCTTCTGTGTTTACCCTTCCAAGAAGCTGACTCTGGTTCCCGTAGCCCTGCTGGGGAGGGTGAAGGCTGTGCAGAAGGAGGTTGACAAGTTGACTTCGGGCAATCAGACTCTGCAAATGTATATCGATAACCTGACAGTGCAAATGGCGAAACGGAGATGATGTTGCTTCATACCTGATGGTCAGACCCAGTCGAGTGGGTACTTGCATGTTCTCCCTATCTCGCAACGCACGAATGCCGCCACTTAACAAACACACAATAGTACTTCAGGTATACGTATTTCAGAGGGGTGGTATGTATCGAACGAAATGATGTACAACTGCCCGTTAACCGTCTATAGATGGACTCCAGAGGTGAGATAAGATATAAAATACACTCCATTGACCGCACACAGTCAATGACTCCTCCCAGTCAACCACTGCAAAACGATGTCCCTTCAACAAAAGTGTCAGTTCCTGGATGAACGTCAAGGGCTATAGGACGTACAGGTTGTGTTGACTTTTCATTGAACACTTGAGGAAGTTCATCTGTCAGTATCGCGTGTGCAAAGACAAGTTATTTCTGTATGCTCACCGAGTAACACTAAACAAAACCAAGTCAGCAAGGTAAAAACGTGAAGGAAAGACAATGAAGGACGCACTGATACTGGCCTATCTCTGATTTTATCCAGTTCCCTGAATAGTTTAAATGAGCGTCAGTGAGGGCTGGGTTTAAGAGAAACCAAGTTAGACACACAGTGCATTTATGATATCTTTTACAGAAGCATGTCCATCCATGTCATTCTTGTTACCCAGCTATAACGCTATTTAGCAGATCCATTGAAGCAAGGTTCAGGCACAAACACACCACTAGTAACGGCACGCCGACGAGACTCGGCTGCGAGAGAAGTTGCTGCAATTCAAAGCGTGCGGTATTGAATTTCTCGGTCTGCATGGAATCAGCTGAGTAGCGCGCTCTCAGGCAGCAGCAAATGAACGCACATCCAGGGAATCCACGACGAAGCTAGAGGTAGATTAGAAAGAGAGAGACTTCTAGGTAGAAGGTAGACGTACATTATCGCGTCTACGCCAGCACAGTAACGCTCCCACATGGAACGGAACTTTGGTTGACCTGAGGAGGATAATGAGTGACGTCACTTCGAGGACCTGCATATTCGGTGTCTGGGGAGAAACACGTACCAGCAACGTCCCATATCTTCAGTGTAACATTCCCCTTTCTGATTTTGCGGAAGTTGAACGCGACGGTTGGCACAACGTCTTCACTCCACTAGAGACGCGCAGCACGAGCAATTAGCACATATATCTGATTTTTAGACGAATTGAAGGAGCTCACTTGGCCGGAGGTTATCACGTTCACGAAAGATGTCTTCCCGGAGGCCTTGACCGATATGAGGAGGAATGCCGGGTGTTATAGAAACGAAGCTCACTTGGAGACCGACAACGGCTATCTCAGCAGTCTTGGAAAAGAAGAGTCTGAGGGGATACTCAGCTCGCGTGAGAATAGAGATAGGCTAACTAAATCCACGCACCCAGCAAACCAGAGAAAGAAGGAGGACAGAAGGCCTGCCATGGACGAGGTGCGGAGATGGGATTAGGACTAAAGTGTTTCGGACTCGCACCCAGAACGTGACTTTGATCGCCGAGGTCACGGACCGTCACAGATTACGGTAGACCAGACTAGAGTCAGTGTAGAGTCTAGACCAGGCAGTGAATCAAACATTGACGACTCTACATAGCTAATCAGATTCATAAACGAATGCTATACTGCTTTATATCTATGTTTCTAATCTAAGTTGGTAAATACATTGAAGATTCTATGCAATGCAGTGAATGTGAAGGTCCGAAGGAGACGGATCGCGGTCTACTGGATAGTTATAGAAAGGGAATGCAGAGGGATGTATGAGTGTATACTGCGATGATGCTCATTGAAGATGGGCATTGCATGTTGAGCGTTGAAGTCTATGGATATGATATTATGTCCGATGAGATTAGATATGTATAAATAGATCAGAGACTGAAGACCCCGCCCGCCCGCCGTTTGCTTTGGATGGGGTGCATTATGACAAGCGAGACGCCCAAGCCGACGGTGAGCCCAAGGGCGACCGAGATAAGTTTGAGCGCCGACTGGAATCCAGATAGATAGGACGATGAGTTTCCTTGAGTTTGGAGAGACACGAAGTTGAGAAGTCCGCCGCTGCCGAGGCCGGACGGAAGCTGAAAGAGAATGCCCGTGATCTGAGGATAACAGTCATTAGAGGCCGTAGGGCTTCACCAACGATTGTGTAACACTGACCATGATAACAAATGCGTTGCCCTTGAAAAGGCGGGCGTATAAATTTGAGACGATACCGACTGCGAACGCTCTGCGAAGAATGTGAGAAGCGAAAACTTCGGCCTACGGTGCATGTATAGGGAACGTACCCTACTCCAGCGCTAACATCGCTTTGTCCGACAAATTTGGTGCTCGTAAAGTAGTTAGTAACCCAGCCAATGCAGGCGATCACAATAAGTAAAAACTATACAAGGGAATCAGAATAACGCCGAGAAGTGTAATTTCATTAAAGCTCACCAATTCCCGCCGATCATACGGCGCTTGATTCCTCAAGCTCAGAAAAAGAGAAAACATCGGCACGGTCAAGAAAGCTATGGATAAGACAATGAAACATTGTCCATGCAACAGAAAAGGAAGGGGATGGGCGCACCCCAAAACTTTGACGGTGTTCTTTGATACCATGGGCCAGCTGGGTTGTGACTGAGTGCACAGTCAATGTCGGACGAACCAATGACCCGTGTCCCGGTCATGACCTCGAATGCTTTCGCCCCCATGGCTAGCCCGAACCCGAGGAAAAGTGCATACACCACGGCGTAGCATAGGCGCACAGAACCGGCGACGATGTTGCGTGACATGAGTTCAAGAGCACCATTGAGGACGATAAAACCCTGCGTGAGACTCCGCGGTCAGAGAAGATGCAGCTATAGAAGGTGTAGGACGGCTGACTGGAAGAATGAGAACTACAGAGCTTGATGCGACTGCGGAGTAGCAGAAATGGTGGGAGGCCGCCAGTGAGGCAGCGAGGAAACTAAATAGAGTGGCGACCGTCACCCTGTAGATACGATGATCAATGCTCTATGCAGGATCCGGAGAAGAGGGTTACTCACTCAAATATGTTGGAGTAAAGCTCGTTCCGCACACTCAACAGCTGGATCACGATCAACAGCGCACCCAAAGGGAAGACGATCAAGGAGTCAATGAAGCTTCCGCCAAAGCTGACTGTGCATATGGAACTCGAGCACATGCCACCAATGAGGATCACTTGCCACCAGTTGTACAGCTGGCGACGCCTCATGATTGTGTCCAACTCTGCAGACGCTTCCGCCACGTATATCTTATCATGGGTAACCTACAGAAAAGCGATAATCAATGAGAACGGAGAGAGGAAAGAGGAGATATTCTACCTTCCAATACAGATTATATGCGTCCGTTAGCTTCTGTATGTCGAGTGAGCTTCCTTGTTTGATGAATTTGACGTTGCTTGTGCTCGTCGAGCTATCATCGAAACTGAGCAAGAGGATATCAGGGAAGTATATGCAGCTGAGCTCGATGTCGAGCACATGGGCGGTAGCCTTGAGTTGAGCTTGTAGACGGTGAGAAGGGCCGCCGAACATCATCATGGCCCGGGCGAACTTCAAAATGAACTCCTGCCTCTCTATGATTTTAGCGACGTGGCGAGTAATCTGTGTAGACGGATTCATTAATTCAAAGGGTGTCATTGGCCGTATGGAGAGTTTGCATACAAAAATTTGAGCCTTCTTCCGCTTCTGTCTTTTCTCCTTCCGTCTCTCCTCTTCTATGGGTCGCTTATAGTCAAAATAACCGTCACTCTCCTGGACTGGAGACCTTTCCAATGCCGGCGTGCTCAACGCGCTGCGGCCGCCAAGACTTCGAATAGTGGGAATGTGGAGCATAGTGGGCCATCTATGCGGTCTGGGAGGCCCCGGGTCTGTTCCCGATGGAGAAGGCGGCTCTGGTCGGCCACCTGGAGTTGGGGGCGCTGACAAGGGCAGCAAAATGTCGTCAAACATGCTCTGCGAGCGTGTGAGAGTCCTCTGGGGCGCCTTGGGCGCTCTTTGCCTCTCCTCGAACGAGTACCTAGCAGAAAGGCGACAGGTAAGTAACTTTAAGAAATTGTCGAATAACTGCAAACCTGGAGAGGCGATAGCCTGGCCGTTTGTAATCCGGTTGTAGTCGGCTCTGTGCTGGGGCAGCGAAGGCAGTGAGGTTGCCAGTACTAGTGATAAGCGGCCCGAAAACACCAGCTCCACTTCGTGTGTTCGCATTTTTGCGACGTAACAAAAGAGCCGAGGGAGCATAGTGACCTAATCTCGGCTCTCTTTGGTGGCTAAAGCTCGCTTGTCGGGGCGGTAGACCGGGTCTTATGAAAGGGGGTCTTTCATATTCAGCCAGCGGGGAGAGTGCAGGAGTCGATGGACCTGGGGATGGAACCTTGTCCTGGCCGTACAACGGCAGAAGTGCGGACAAAACGCCTTTACCACCTAGTCGGTGAGTCTCGCTAGCCGCATCGCGTTCAATATCTTTGCTCTCGTAGGTATCGGTCGATCGTCGATCGTGCTCCACATGTGTCTTCTTCGTTTTCGGTTTCTTCTTCCCCGCCCTCCAACCGAAATCGAAAAAGCGCCTCCTCGTATGGGAGCGCACAACTTTTTCAGCTTGTTTTTGGGCAAACTTTTGAGGATCGCGTATCCCGGGTAGTCCTTCCCGTTCCGACGGTTCAATGAAGTTTCCGGGGACGTAATGATGTGGCGAAGTCGAACTCGTTGAGCTTTCTGAAGTGCCCTCCGTCGGTGGTCCGCTTGAAATTTGACTCTGGGCGCTATCAGGCATGTCCAAGCTGGGCGCACTTTCTCGCTGAGGAGGATAGTGATGTACCCTAGTAGCAGTCGACGCGCGATGCTCTTCTAGGGCCCGCCTAAGCTTCTCAAAAGCTGCGGGCTATAAAGGATTAGTGTCATTAACAAGGTTCGCGATCTTCAATTGGAAATGGCTTACATCGAGGCCTTGTTCGTCTAGACTGTGTGTGCTTGATGTTCGTGGCTTGTCCAGCCATTGGACCCTCCGAGGTGTCTTTGTACCAGGTGTGAAGAAAAGGCCCCCAGGGCGCTTACTCTCGTCAGGGTGCTTCTCCTCGTCATCACGCTTTTCCTCATCGGGTGGAGTTGGGGACATGAGCCTAGCAAGGTTTTAGAAGCCGCAGGCAAACATCAGAAATACATACTCCTTGAGAAGCCGGTTAGAAAGAACCTACAAGGGACCGAGATTTTAGGCCAGAAGGGCAACAACATGCATAGTTAACCTGCAGAGATGAGTTGGCGGATTGGCGGAATTGAAAGAATATCCTTAAAAATGCCCACTTGTTGACGTCATTAATAATCGTAAATTTGAAAAACATATCGCCATGGCATTTACATAGAGCAGCATAGAGCTCACCGTGATTGCTTCGTATACGATGGGCTGCTCTTGGTCCTGTTTATGAGGCCAAGATACATATGGTGCGGCGTAATATTCACTCCATATGCTGGTGTATTGGTTCCAAGTGGGTAAAGAAAATGCGATCCAAGTATTTATGTAGCTAATATTGGCAGATAAGCCTGTGTCCTAGTCTCTCCTAGACAGACACCGTCAGTCATTACCTGTGATCTATCCCTGGGTAGTAGGAGCTATAAGGAAGCCACGAAATTTTTGGAAGAGCCGTGCTGCGCATATAGGTTTGGCCTCACCAGTATAACCCAGGAGCTCAGCGTGCTCAATATCAAGTTTTTCCGTCCTGCCTACAGAGCTTTTTCTGGCGATGGATGTCAAGTAAACAGGTAACAGGTTGGTAAGTAGAATATGAAGGTCAAGTTCAAGAACCGCAAACGTGTTGCTATATCAAAAGCCCCGATCCCAAACATACGAAAATAACGCGTTCCTAAAGCGGTCACTCAATCTCAAGACGAGAATCTGACGAAAATATACAGAATCTTACGTGAGTACAGCAGACATCTCAAAAGATGCTATAAAGCTACACAGACAGTACTCTGAAAGGATCTGACCCCCCACCCTCTAAGCCGCCTAAAATTGCCTGGCGTACTGCCCCAAGGTAGTCACCAAGTCGTCGCCCATCCTCATTAACGAAGTCCTCGTAAAGTTTGTATCGCGAGTCTGCGACGACGTTGGCGAGCTCTAGGGCGCGTTTTAGGTTTCTGTGGACAGAGGTCGTCAATTTGTGCAATAAGGGCAGAATCACAGAACATACTCGGGGATGTGGTGGCGTGAGATGAAGAGCAGGGAGTGGAGGCGGATGATCAGTTCTGGGATGTACATTTGGCGGATGCGAATGAGCTCGCGCCGACGACGATCACCTGGGAGATTGGATGGGTTAGATGCAGCTACTAAGTGGAGAGATTTTTCTAAAGCTTTCACCTCCAGGTGTTTCAACATCCGTCACCAACCACTCCGATGTCAGCAGCCTCGTGATCTGGTCATGCACCTGGTCAATAACTCCCTGCTCGTCACCCTATCAGTCAGCCTCTACACAACGAAACATGCACAGATTCAACGACGCACCCGATAGTCCTTCATCCATGCCAGCCGTGTCTCCCGACTCATGTGGGCAAGTTCCAGCGCCTGGCACTCCACCACGCGCTCCAGAGTCTCCCAAATAAGGAAGAACTGCCGATAATGCAGGTACTCCGTCGCCTGCTCCTCTGGTTCGCCTATCGCAGAGAGCTCCGTCGGGAGCATATCTAGGAGCGTTCGTGCTAGCGGGACGCGACCAGAGCCTAAAAACTTGGGTCGTCTTGATGTCAATGTGCGGGATAGGTGGGGAGACGTACCTAGGAAATATCGCAGGATAACGTTCGCTTGCTCAAGCGCCGTGGAGTACGTCGTCTCATTATAAGTCGTCCATTCGATTGAACGGAGAAGGAATAGCTCGGGGTCAGTGGGAGGAGCCTGAAGGGCAATGATTGAGGGTAGAGGGCCTTTTAAGGGCGGGAGCACCTAAGTATTTCCAACAGCCATCAGGCGGGCATAACGCTCATCATTGTGATGAGTAACGTACCTCGAACGCGCTATCAATAGTTCGTTCAGCGGCAGCGATAGCTACGCGATCCATATCGAGTCCATGGTCTCGCGCGCGTGTCAGTGCAAGTCGACGCTCGGTCGTGTCAGCGGAGAGCTCGAGGGAGACGAGGAACATGGCGTAGCGCTCCACTGCATTGTCTCCGAGGGCACCGGCATACATGGCAATGAGATCGCGTTGTCCAGCAGCCTGTGCGGGCAAGTTTGCATACTAAAACGAAGTAAATGCGGGGGTAACTGACCTCCAGGACTTGAAGGTATGCTTCAAGGATGATCTGAGTTGATAGTGGTGGCACGGGAATATCGATCATCTGGAGGAATAGACACAGATGAGCGAAGAACCGGCAGAGTGGGGCATATCTATGGGTTATTTAGCGACAATACACATGAGGGAGAGACATCACGCGCACTCAGGAGAAGAAGGGAAGAAAGTGTTATCGCGTAGTCTCGTCGCGAATGTGTTTAGAAGCTCGTCCGTCCTGTTCAGGATAATGTGTAGTTGCGAATAATGGAAGGCGTGGTCTGCCCCTGGTCTGAGAAATCAATATGAGCGTCACGCGCCCAGCTTCAAGGTGATTAGGACGTACCCCTCCGCGACGGGAATTGCTTTTAGAGTGTCCAAGGTATCCACAACCTCCTTCTCCCAATCCTCTTCTTCCTTCTCTTGCTCTTCTGGAGTGATCTCCGGGACGCCTTGCTCGACAGCGCTCAACCCACCCTCCCAAAAGCCGCCGCCCAGTTTCATCATCTCCATGGTCTCCTTCTCTTCACACATGATGCTGATTTGCGCCCAGAGATGGTCCTCCCATGTTCGACATGATGACTTCAGGATGACGGAGGTCTGTGGTGAGGGGGCAAGTGCCGCGTAGAGAATTCGTTCGTGGTCAGGGAGGTTAGCCTATGTTAATAATTAATAACCGTATTGGATGAAGAGGGGATGGCCTCACACTGAGGGCGGCACGGATACAGGCAGCTTTCCAAAGTTTCCGGTGCCGATTACCTGACCAGACATCACTGTCCTCACTATCCATCTCCTCCTCGTCCTGTGGCTCGGTAGCTAAGATATCTAAGCACAGAACCGCGTGAAAGAGGGATAGAGGACACACACATATTGCACGCCATTGAAACAGCCGTGTGCCCCTTATGCTAGCAGCACGCCATGGTTGATGAGCCTTCCTACAAAGGTCGATCGCCTCCTCCAGCCTACCCGCCCTCATGTATCCATACAAGGATTGCACCAAGCTTTTCTCGTAGTTCTACGAAAATGGTTAGTGTGAGGTCTCTGCCGAGGAGATGGCGAAGACATACTGCGTCATCCGAAGCTAACCCCCGACCTTCTTCCCTGTTCACTGCATCTGGATCCATACGCTTCACCAGGCCGTCTCTGTTCCCCGCTCCAGTCCGCAGGGACTGCATAACACTATGCTTCGTGAATTTCCAGTAACCCGTGGTGGCCTCGGGATGCTGGGGCAGCGGGGCGCTCTCGTGCAGCCATTCGCGGACAACGACGAGCTCTGATAGTAGTCGGGACGCGTTCATGATAGCCTGTGCTATTGTCGATGTCGGGGTATAGGGATTCTCAGCGAGAAGGTCCCGGGGGGCTGGGAGGGGCAAAGGCTCCGTTTTTCGTGCTCTGGAGAGACTAAGGCAATGTTCTTTGACAGAAAGATTCTCACTCACGGCATAACTGCCTGAAGTAGTGCCCAAGTATTCTGCTCCATTCGCAAAAGATCCAGGTCTTGTTGCGTCGTCCCAGCGTCCTGCGTTTCCTCATACTCCGCAAGTCTGAACAAACGCGTCAAAAAACAGCACAAGCTATATAACTTTGGATTTTTCTCACTGTTCCTGACATATTCTCCTCAGCCGAGGAGCAAAGCCTGTCTCGGGGTCGAGAAGTGCCGCTAGATCGTCTCGCTTGGACTGACATAGCGACAGGACTTCAGCGCAGGAGCGGTACAGGGCGTCCGACGACATCAACTCTAATTTATGAGCGTTACAGTCAGTCCACTTCGATTCGACCAAGGATCAGTGTTAGGCAAGCCGGGTCGACGTTTGGTGGCGAGTCGAATGAACAAGAATAGTGTGACTGAGGCGTGACCGTCGCGCTTGTGACACTTGTTCATACCACAAGCATCCTTGATGAACGCCTGGACGCTGCCCCGTCCAGCGTCAACATGTCTCTCCGCCATCCGCACACTCCGCGCTGAGAAAGCCGTATCCCACGTCCTCCAGCGCCCCGCCTCCACTTCGAAAAAACGCAAAACCGATGGCAGCGACAAACTGGCACGCGCACTTCGGAATAAGGGCAGCCTCAGTAAAACTGCCTTGGAGGCACTTCGTAAAATTGTCAATACTGAAGACGACCCCCCCGAGCCTGTCTCGCGGAAAGCGAGGAAGAAAAAGCGCAAATTGAAGCATTTGCTACCAAAGGCTGAACATGGCGAGCAAAACTTGTCCGAGTCGGTCAATACCACCGCTACCAGGGAAGAGCCTTCCAATCCTTACGGCAAGCTACCGTCTGCCGCTTCTCTCGTACTAATGGATGCAGAATCTGGCTGGGGCGAGGACAGTGAGTATCCGCTCGTTTACACGGACACCTGGCCTGACCGCTGACATGATCATAGAGCTGCGGCCTCCTGAACTCTCCAAGGAACCATCTAAGGAGGTTGCTGGTCTTCAACAGTTCGGTCGCATGCGCATGCCCCCGCACATGAACAATCCCCTCACTTACTCCCGCCGAATAGAGGGTCTCCTCGAGCCGTCGAAGGAACCTACCCTTCAGGACGTCAAGCCTGTCTCCCCTCAGAACCCAATAGCGAGGCTCGCACATGGCCTAGACCGCGTTCTCTTCAAGTATGCTCAATCACTATGGTCTCAGATCCTAATGACGATGTTCATCCTTCGTTTGTAGCCCAGGTGTCCACTGGTTGCAAGACCCACGCTCACGCGTGTACAATTTTCCGCCCTACCTAGAAACGATACCCAAAGTGACCGAATTTGCCTTTGAGCGCCTCGGTGGGTTTATCAAAAGCTCCAGGGATGAGGTATGTCTTGTCCCATCCCACTTTATGACAGTATTAACGTTGGCTTTATGCGTGCAGGACCTTTTGGACCTTGCGCAGCGCGAAAACCGTACCTTCGCAGGATCGACTTCGTCGCTCTCAGGCATGCTGAGCCACATATACTTCCTGCTATCCGGAGACAAGGATGTGAATACTGATGGTCTAAGTCGGCATTTCGCCAGAGAGGTCAGTCTTGCCACAGCTGCTTTCTCTGCAGAAAGCTGAATATGCTGTGCAGCCGAGGGGCTTCACTGCGGGCCAGCGCATGCCCGCCTCCGTGATTATGAACTATAACAACGGCGTCTATACGATCGATTCGGACTCGAATAGCGATGTTGCGGACAAGAATATTCTAACTTGGATGGTATGTGCCGTAGCTGTCTCCCATAGGAGCACGTCGAATGTACCTCCGATTGCTCAAACATGCATTTAGGGGACGCTCCTGGAGAAGTACCTGACGGCCACGCCAGAAGAGTTTGCGGCATACATCCGATCCAACCCTGCGCTGGCCTCTCTGCAGATGGAATCCCCACTAAAGGACGCGTACCGGTATGCCAAGGTGCGTTCGTTATCGCTACCGTCTTCGTCCGTTCAGCTGAAAGTCTTTTTTTTGTGTTCATCAAGTCCGACCGCTTCGTAATGCGTTCGCAGCTGGATTGCTATGACCCGCGTCTACCTGGGACGGGTGTGTTCGATATTAAGACGCGTGCGTGTCTGCCCATAAGGATGGATCTGCTGAACTTTGAGGTATGCATCCTCCTGCCCCCGACGTGGTCATTGTTAAATTTTCGTTTCGTAGGAAAACTCGGGATACCTTATCCGGTCGCAGGCGGGCAAACTCGAGAGCTTCGAGCGAGAGTATTATGATCTTATCCGTTCTGCGTTCCTCAAATATAGGTACACATATCTTATCGCTCTTGACCACGGCCGGTGCTAAATCTGCTTTTTCTTAATAGTTTCCAAGTCCGCATTGGAAACATGGACGGAGTAATCGTAGCGTATCACAACACCGCGCGAATGTTCGGTTTCCAGTACATCTCATTGCAGGAGATGGACGAGGCGCTGTTCGGCGGGGGTGTGGGAGTAGGTGACCGCGTGTTTGCGAAGTGCGTAGGCATTCTAGAACAAGTGGCAGAGGAGATTGTGGCCTGCTTCCCTCGACAGGTACGTTTTCTTACTCTCTGGCTGTTCACACTTTGGCTGACTCCGTGAATACTCAGTCTGTGAAATGCACATTTGAGAAGTTGGAAGCCAAGGACGTATTAAATGTCTGGGTACAGCCGCTGGAGTGGGACGGTGAGGATGAAGACCGGCCGATCCGACAGCTGGAAGTCAAGGTCTCGAATTACCTGGACCAAGACCCAGTCCGAGGGTCGACTGCCGTTTCCTCGGTCGACCAACCATGTAAGCACATCCCGACCTCTCAAACTGCACTCGCTAAACTCGAATTCTCTTTTGCAGGGACGACTCATTGGTCGATCTCGAAGCTGTCATCCTCACATGTTGACATCAAGCAGGCCCTCCAAGCCGCGAAGGACCGCCAGTTCCGGCACTATGACATTCCGACGGGATGGGACCCAGAGACTGTGGGGCAATTCTGGAAAGGCCTCAGCTTTAGCGGGCAGGTGCCGTCGGAGCCACAGGAGCTCGAGCTCGAGAACTTTAGGGTTGCGGGAAAGCGCATTCAGGACCTGCGGGCGATGGCGCGGTCTGGAAGGGAGGAGACAGAGAGGTTGGCGAGTGAGGAGATGGGGAAGCCGAAGGTTTGGTTGGGTGGGGAGGTGCAGGAGGTGCCCAGGTGGTCGCTGGATGTGTCGGATGTGTTGAGGGAGGAGGCGGCGACCGGTGTTATGGCTGGGGAGGGTGAAGAGGCGGATCGTGTTGGGGAAGTTGTTGATGAGGTTGTTGAGAGTGCCGGACAGGGTGGTGCGGTCATGGACGCTGAGGTGAGTATGAAAGCGGATGCGAACGAGCCCAAGGCAAATTGAGGAGACGAAGGATACCAATATTAATTCTAAATTCTAATACTAATTCGCGCTCAACTCTTTAATTTATTTCTTTGTTATTGTTAGAGATATAGTAAACGATCGTTCAATATTCAAATTGTCGGGAAAAATATCTTGGCGCAAGTGAGACTAATACACGTGGAACGGTGGAGATGAGTTCCGGATAGCGTCCAGTGCCACTGACGACCACCCACGACGACGACGACAATATCCACAACGACGACCGACCTACGATCGCTGTATATCCCGCCAATCCCAAAATCCACAATCCGTGCTGAACGCTGATGACCGAAGTACGTCTAGAATCACTGCCAAGCCTGCTCGGCTCGCGTGAGGTACTGATCACCATATTCACAGTACCCTAAAGCACCCAGACAGGTGAGATTTGCTGTTCATCTGGTTACCACCACCTCGGTTGCATTGCTCCATATCCTTGCATGAGCAGCGATAACACGCAGAAGAAGCGCAGCTGGACTGCCAAGTTTCCCAGGCCGGGCAGCAGTAGTGGGCGGCCGGGCAGCAGCAGCGGCAATAGCATCAGATCCAACTTGCCAACGCCGGAGGAGGGGAAAGAGTTGAAGGCTACATCGCCCAGCCTCCCCTCGTCCCCCGTCGCTTCTTCCATCTCCTTGCCGCTCAGTGGAGCCAGTACACCCACTTCTGACTCATTCACCGTGTCCAAGCGCCGCTCTTCGTTACTGAACGCCGTTTCACAGGCTCCAGACAATGATGCCTCCCCCAACGGCACCGGCTCGCAGCAGCAGGGCGCCCTCAAGCCTCCCGAAACCAACAACAATCGAGCATCGGGATCCTTCAGCAAGTCCTTCACCTCCATGATGGGCGGCCTTTCCTCGCTCTCGCTCTCCCGCACTAGTACGCGCGACAGCACCGCCAATGGCAATGGCAACAACAATGGCAACGGCAACGGCAACGGCGACGATAGGGAGTCCCGCGGCCGCACCATGGCCCAGACTAAACGCGGCAAGTCCATGTCCCAGGCCCCTGCTGAGGCAGAGGACTCCCGCAGCCGCTCGCGTGCCCGCTCCACATCGCCGTTCACCTTCCGCCGCCTGCGCCAACGCGAGCCCTCGCCCATCCCCCAAGCTATCCCCCTCGCCCAGTCGGATGTCGACCTCTCAGACTCGGCGTCGTCCGTCCGCCCCCGTACCACCGCGTTCTCTTACGACTCAGGCGATGAAACGGTTGGCGACGAGACTGAAGAAGAGGAATGGAGCGACGATGACTTTTTCGATCCCGTTACCGAGCGCAACACCGAACGCAATGCGATCATCGCGCCTGTTCCCCAAGACGGCAGTTCAGCGGTGGAAGCCGAGGCGGACGTTGACCCCGATCCATTGGGCGAGGGTGTCAATGTTGTGGTGCCACCCGAGCCGTATTTTCCATCGACATTGAACTCGAGCACGCGTACGAAGAGGAACCCTCGCAGGCGCAAGTCGACGAAGCACCATGAGGCGCTCGCCTTCCAGACGTCCCGGCCAATATTCCAACGCGATCGGTGTACAATTATAATCACGCAGGGCGATCCAGAAGGGAAGCTGGGCGAGCGCAGAAAGCGCAAATATATGGTTGCGAGTGATTTGAGTGAGGAAAGTCGATATGCGGTCGAATGGGCGATCGGGACAGTGCTGCGGGATGGTGACGAGTTGTTGATTGTTACCGTCACTGAGAACGAGGCGAAAGGTCCGTTGTACGATCCTTCACTAATGGCTTGCCCCTGAACCACGTCCTACAGTCGATCCACCTATACCGAACGCGACGGACCGCACAACCAAACTGAGAAGTCAACAAGAGGTCTGACCTTCCATTGTAACCATCGATATATCACTTAACTTCGTTCCTGCGTAGCGCCAAGGGCTAGCATACATCCTCGTTCGACAGGCCACGAGTCTCCTTCAGCGGACGAAGTTGAATATCAAGGTCGCGTGCCAGGCCTGGCATGCCAAGAACGCCAGGCGCATGCTGCTCGGTGAGCCACCGTCCGCAAATAAGTCACTCGAATGCACCTGACAACTGTTTAGACATCGTGGATTACACTGATCCAACGATGCTCATCGTAGGTTCCCGAGGTCTGGGTCAGCTTAAAGGGTGCGTGCCAAACGAAATCTAAAAATTTAACGCCTCTTCTGACGTTGCATAATATATTCACAGAATCCTCCTCGGGTCCACCTCCCACTACCTAATTCAGGTGCGTAGATCGGTATTTCATCCTCTTCTCGACCTTCTAACTTCGCTTCCGCAGAAATGCTCCGTCCCAGTAATGGTGCGATCGCATTTTCTTGTTCTTGGCATCTATTCTGACGCCATCATTCTCTTTATACAGGTTGCACGCCGCAGACTTAAGCGCCCCGCACGACGCTCTGCACATCTCTCCACGCACCGCAGACACGTATCGCTGGCGGAGGCAGGCATCGACAGGGTCGCGCCCAAGGTCGACGAGGACGTGCAGGTCATGCGCGAAGAGATCAAGCGCGATGACGACCGCAGGGACGGCGGATCAGGGCGCCGACGTACGGCTGCGGGGATCGACTTTCAGGAGGAGGAGAACGGGGATGAAGATGAAGATGAGGGGGACGAGGCGGGTGACTCGAATGGGAAGGTGGCCGGCAATTAATGGTATGGGCATCGCCTGGGGAATGCGTGGTTTTCTTGGAATTTCTTTTCTCTGTCTTGTGATGTCAAACCCAACTCATTCATCCTTTCTCGCGGGTATTCAGTAATTTAATAGGCCAGTCGGCTATAGATCAACGATAAGTGGTGTCACGGTAACTTAAGTGCGAGACTCAGAGGGATTTCCTTCCCAATGGAATCTCACTCATCTATAGTTATCGGTGAGCGCAATTTGTGGACGGACACATCGACATAAAGAAGGGTATATCTACAGTTCACGAGGGTATAACGACACACTAGCCTACTCGTATGCTCAGTTCCGGTAGGACCATTGTTCATTCAAATCATCCGCCTCCCGTTCAAATATTGCCACCAACTCGTCTATCGCAACCTTGCTCACATCTTTCCAATCACCGATCGCTCCTTCGCCATCTTGAACCGTTTTGATATCGGAGAAATCGAAGCGATGACCAGCCCATACCCCACGATGAACCTGGATCGGACCCTCGTATGCCACGGACAACGACATTTCCGAGGACCAGGTGATTCTGAGGATCAGAAGATGCATGAAGCGGAGTGCTCGCAGGTATGGCATATTGGGGGTGTTCCAGGCTTCACGCACGGCGTCTCCACGAATATACTCCTTGGTGGTAAGATTGCGCAGGACGTAGGACCCATACGTCTCGGGGAGTTGGGTGCGATCAGGGAAAGCCCGCGGGGTGACTTTGGTCAGCCTTTCTATCACTTGAACATCGCGCCTCCCGTCCCCTGAGCCCACTCGTGGCCGACCGCTGTTGGGACTCGGATTTTTCTCCCGCAAGAACATGAAATGGTACAAGAGTTTCATGCCTTTCGGGTTAAAGATGGTCCTCTTCTGGTTTAGGTCCCAGTCAGGTTGAAGATTTTGGACGAAGCGTAATTGCTCGTATATGAGGGTGTCCACGTCTCCTGCGTCACAGTCGTCGAATTCCTCATCAATAAGTTCCTGTTCGTCCT
The DNA here is from genome assembly GCA_014905825.1 of Lyophyllum atratum. Lineage (NCBI taxonomy): Eukaryota > Fungi > Basidiomycota > Agaricomycetes > Agaricales > Lyophyllaceae > Lyophyllum > Lyophyllum atratum. Next base: position 1,029,367 of record JACGCN010000019.1, on the reverse strand, counting down.
CGGTAAGCATGCCCTCGGGAAAATCATTGGCCACTGCGTAGTCACCAATGCAAATGAGGCGGTTGCCCGCCCATGAACAAGTGAGAAGTTCCTCCAGACGTGCCTCGAGAATAGGTCGACCAATCTCAAAGTATCGTTGGCAGGTCAGCACGAAGCATATCATTTCCGCGAAGTCTTCTATTTCCTCGAGGATCATGCGGACCAGCTCGGCTGGGAGAGTTGCGTTTGCAAGGGATCTGTGCGATGAATTTACGGTAAGATTCGCGCAGTGGTAATCCAAGGAAGAGACGAGATGAATATGATAGACTCACTCTTCAGGCAGCGCCATGCGTTTGTCCCAAATATAAAGAGGCTTTTCAGGCCGTCTGAGCTCACTCAATGGCTCGATGGTGACAACTTTGTGATTCTTTTCCGTTTGCCATAGCGCTTTCATAAGCCCTCTGTCCACCTCGGCGTCGATTTCCCAGAAGCACTCTCCAAACTTTCCGCACATTCTCGTGCGGACTGGGAAGGAATTATCGAGGTTGATAACTGCAAAGTATTGCCCCATGGTAGAAGTGAGGATGAAAATATGGGCGGGTGGAGACTTGAGAGGGCATCCCGAAGCCTATTAGAGCCTATTGAAGGGTGGATATACATAGGGCCCGTCTGACCTAGGATCGAATGAAAATTAATTTCCCGTGAGTCATATGTGAAATTGGCCCTTGTTCGAGCCTCGAGCTGGCCATGGCCAGTGAATATTGGAGAATGTGGACGTCTAAATCATGATCATTGTGTGCGCAGTGCGTTCAGATTTGTCTCCATTTGGTAGCACCTCCTGGCCGACCTCGCTTCAACGAGTCAGAGATCGCGCGTGTCGCACAATGCACATTTGACGCATAGTTTTCCCCACGGATATATTCCCGGGAGGTAGGTTCGCGCAAGACGTAGGACCTGTAAGTGATGGAGAATTCGTGCTGGCCAGGAAGCGGGGGAAGCTCATCACATCGGACCCCGGCCCTCGCTTGGGGGTCTTGATGTCCACTAAGGAAGAAGTCCCCACAGGCGCATGTGATCGATCGCGTCGCGTCTTCACGACTCGCCTCGCGTCCGAGGAATGACGAGCGTAGCGGGAATGGGATATATGCCATTATCAGCTCTCGTATTCTAGATAGTGGGATCGGCTCCTCGTTAGTGGGATTCGCCATATAGTAGTGGGATTTGTCCTAAAATAGTGTAGTGCCGCTACTGATAGTGGGATTGGATTCTGCGTTAGTGGGCTATAGATCAAGGATAAGTGGTGTCACGGTAACTTAAGTGTGAGACTCAGAGGGAATTCCATATTTTTCAACTGATATCTCACAATGATGCGCAGGTCTCAGGCCGCAGAGCTGAAGAGACACGGAGTAGTGATGCTAGTATGTCACCCGTTACCATTACCCATGAACTTTTGACTTAGGGAAGCAGGCGTCGACGATTCGAAGTGTGTGGACACGACGGAGTGAGGATAATTCGCTATAATACAAGTCCGTGTCTGTTAGTTACACAGCTGTTGCAACTGACTTCAAAGATTGGAGCTCGGTAAAGTGTTGAACAACTCCTTCAGGAATGCTTCGCTGTTGGGCTCCCTCCCAAGGAAATCCTACGTGTGGCACATTAAAATATGGATGATAGGCTAGTGTAGAGATGCGAACATTCAGCGACTCTATCTCGTCGCGGCTTCCTCCTGCGCGGAGGATCTTCTCGCGGTATTGCTTGCCACGTGCCGGGTCGAGAGGATCAGCCTTGAATACGGTAGCTAGACAAAGGTATATCAACCAATGGAAGAAGTAGAAGATATCTCACAACACTTACCATACATGTCTGCCGCGAACACTAGGGAATAGGTATATCTGGTATTGCCGTCAATTATGATCCTGGAGGCATTTTGATGACTGAGTTTTACCCGTAGTATCCAGCATCATATCCTCCTGTGATGTGGCCAAAGGTACCTGTAAAGGGCACGGCGTCATGAGACATCGAGATTGACGAGGACCTAGAGTATTTACCTTGGCCAGGGCATGGCTTCTTCGACTTCACCAAAGAAATCTTCTCCCTGAGCGAGTTCCACAACAAGGTGTAGTCTTCACTCTCTAAGGTTTACAGCATAAGAAGTGGGGTGCGTCCGGAGATTCCGGAAACCGTACCTTTATCGGTGTGGACTTTGAGGTCGAACTTGGCGAAGAAGAGCTGGCGAAGGTAGAAGAGCCCGACATTTACATAGCGGCTGGGAAACGAAAACATCAGGTGAAGGCTGCGCTAGTCGCGGACGAAACGAACCTCTTGATGATCTTTTCAATAAGCTCAGGCGAGAGCGGCTTCTTCGTCTCGTAATGGCTCGACATCTTTTCGAGAACCTTGGGTTCCCAACACCTGAAATGTAATGGTCAGATGGGCCGATATCACGATAATCTGAACAGGACACTAACCAGTTCTCCAACATCTGAGAAGGAGCCTCGACGAAGTCTCGGGCGACGCTAGTACCGTGGAAGCGAGCAAACTTGGTCTTGCTCAACAATCCATGGAATACATGTCCCATCTCGTGGAAGAAAGTCACGACGTCATCGTGCCTCATCAGTGCTGGCTTGTCGGGCGTGGGCTTGGCGAGATTGGCAACCATCGCAGCGAGAGGATAGTGGCGCTTGCCATCAGGGAAGTCGTAGCCGGGGAGCAGAGGCCAAACAGCTGCATGGGAGTACTTGGAGGCTATAATCGTGATGAGAGATTAGTAAAATGCAAGGAAGGATGCGTACCGCGAGGGAAGAGGTCGAGGTAGCAGTATCCTACAAAGCCGGATTCGTCTTTGGCATCTTTATCCCAGACTGCGAATTGCTGGACCTCTAAAGAAATGAATCAGATAGGGGTGAGGCATGAAATAACCCAACCAAACCTGGATGCCAGGTCGATCCCTGGATTTCCTCAAATCTCACTCCGAGGAGGTTCTGATAGATTTCCAAGATAGTAGGAACAACAACCGACACAGGGAAGTACTCCTTGACCACCATGTCGTCCAGCTTGAGAGATTCCTCAACATACTTGCGATCATAGTAACGGTAGTCCCAGATGTAGAATTCGCCGTCGAAAGGAATGCCTTTCTCTTCATGTTCTTTCTTCTTCAAGGCGAGGAGGACCTCTCGCTCCTTGAGTCCGACAGGCCGCAGTTTCGTTTCGAGGTCATTGAGGAACTTGCATACTTGTCAGACGCGAATTCTGTTATGAATTTCACTGAGCTTACGTTGTCTACATTCTTGCCAGACTTGATCATTTTCTCCTCAGTGACATAGTCCGCCCTGTAAATACAGTTAGGAAGAGACGAGGGCACGGGGTGCTTGACCTCACCATGTATTGTAGCCCAATAGTGAGGCAATCTGGCGACGAAGGTCGAGCGCTTTGTTAAGAAGCGGAACATTAACCTCCAGACGGGATTCGTGGCCTTCCTGAGCCCTTTGACGCGTCTCTGGGTTCTCTGCGAATTTGAACTAAAAACGGTTTTGAGTTTTGGAATAACGGGGGCAAGGGAGCGCATATTACAATGGGAAAGATATCCGGGGTTTTGTATGTCACATCGTAGACTTCCTTAGAGCCCTCAGTGCGCTTCGTGTACCCAGAGATAACATCCTTCGGCACGCCTTTGAGCTCCTCCTCGGTAAATGTGATGACGCCCTAGTATGTACTGGTCAGATTCTAAATATTAAGGCAACGTAAGAAGTATACATTTTCCTCATTGAAGTTTTTCTGTAGTCGCATCAAGCATAGCCAAAATAGAGGGTAAAGAATCACGTACGCTGAAATCGAGGCAAACTTGAGAAAGTTCCTTCTTCAGGATGGTCAACTGAGTTCTTTCCTTCTCCGGGAGTGCTAGGCCTGCGCGAGTTCCATCCAAGATCTGCGGATTTACTGGTTACGACGATCAGGAGGACAATCGATGGCACGAACCATCTTGTCCACAAGTCGTTTCTCTTCAGGTTCCAACTTTTCCCACTCCCCAGCTTCCTCTATGTTCTTCTTCGCTGCGACCTTGGCCTGGTATACATCAAGACGCATGGACGAATCCACGCTGAATTGGCGGACAATCGATTCGGCCTCGTTCGAGGCGTCCCGAAGTTCTTTGGTCGGGGATACGTTCTGATAGAACGTCAGCGGTTCCGTTTCGGAATCGAAGCGTGCATCTTCGTTCTGAAGAGCAAGCTATATACATGTGTCAAGTTTTGCCCTCGCCATGGAATGACAGTCCGCGACACTTACGAAGACCTGAGCACAATTCAAAGTGAGATAACTTCAAGCAATTACTCGTCGAAGGCTCTTACCGAAACAAAGTTGGAGTCCTTGGGAGCTAAAGCACCGACTGCATCTAGCTTAGCGCGATAGATGGCGATTTGCTCGTTGGTGATGCGGGAGATGTCTTCAGGCGTGTGGTTCCACGAGGGTGGTGGTTGCGGAGGAGTGATAGCCATGGCCGGGTTGGAAGAAGTAGGAAATGAGAAGAGACTAGACCTGACGGTGGCGAGAGATCTTGTGGAGGTCCGGCTTCGAAATGTGGTCAGCGCGGACGCAACTCGGATATCTCCTGCTATCGATCCGCAAGTGCAGTGCACGGCAGCCAATCCAACGGCAAGAGCTCCTCCCCATCCCAGAACGCCTCTGGGACGGAGAAGGTGTGGCAATCGTTGTGACCCGGCACGGAGAGCCATTAGTACATTAGTCGCGCTGGCAGTCTCCCTATTTTTCTCTGACCCTATATACTAGGCGATCTTATCTTATCTCTTCAGGGACAAATGCCTCAGCGTGGCAAACCCTCATAGTTGACTTTTCGTGGACTTTCCCATTCAAGTAACAGTATGTGTACATCGAGTGTCGTTGTCCGTGTTGGAGAATAATAAAGGAGCATTTAAGGTGTACACTAAGATGTGAGTGGTTCAGACTCTCGCACATAAAGCAGTCAAAAGTTGATTCGTACTTTGGCAGTGGAATGGTGGAAGAGGGAAGGAAGAAGAAGGCCAACGGTCGGATGGAACATGGCACGACAGCATTTACATGGGAATCCTGGAGGAGGATTGGTCGAGGTCGCCTGATGAAGAATTAGACGCCAAACCCAGGTCGCGAGACGTTACACTGGAATAGACTTCCTTCTCGTCGCTCGATAAGCTCGGGATATGAAAGAAGCTTCAATTCATAATATACACGATATAATATACACGAGACAGACCGTGTCCTCGATATCTGCATCCTTGTTCTCATATTTCAGGCAAACGACGCCGGGCGCACCACCTTATCATATGCGTTCGTCTTTGCACTGAGCTCTGCCTGCATCGTCAATACCTTCGGAGCATCCAGCTTCTCCATCATAACCTCCACAAGCTGCGTCTTGTCCGCGCGCACGAATTCCGGATCCTCAAGCAACTTCGATAACTCGTCCTTCGTATGAACCGTGTAGCTGCGCGAGATCTTTTCGTCGGGATCGCCCAGGACCTTGAAAAGGCCCGTCCATTTCCAGGTAGGGATATTATTGTATCGTCTAAAATAGCAGGATGAGTCGAGCGATGAGAAGGAAAAGGGCATAGTAGGGAGAAGAGCTCACCGGGTCTTCCCGTGGATGCAACGTTCAATCGTATACCCGTCGTTATTGAGCAAGAAAACAATGGGTTTAAGGTTGAGTCGAAGCATGACGGAGAACTCTTGCGCTGTTAGCTGCCTGTTCAAACGATCATGTTAGACGACGGCATCAGGCGAGAGGCGAAAGGAAGACTAACGCGCTGCCATCACCAACAAACAGAATAGTTCGCCCCATACCAACATCTTTTGTAGCTAAAGCTGCGCCTAGCAGGCTGCCTGTAAAAAGAGGTGATGTCTGAAGTTCGTTGTGAACGAGATTTATTACTTACCCACAGACCAGCCGATGCTTCCCCATAGCACTTGATTGATCAAAACTGATTTCTCAGGTAGTGGAACATCCATAATGCCGAAGGTGGCCGTTCCTACAATGAAGTTGATCGTCAATGAATCGTCGAAGGATTTGAAAATGAGGGACATGCCCGTCTCTGTCACGATCACATCCTTCGACTTGAAGAATTGCGCAACCCGTGGCCAGAGCCATGCATGCGAGATGATCGCATTATCCTCCTTAGGCACAGGCGTGACGAACTTTGGAACGGGAATCTTGGATGCGTTTTCACGATATGACGCAAGGCGCTCAGAAAGCTTGGGAATAAATTCTTTCATGCCGATGCCTGGGAAGACGGCAAACTGCACTTTCGTGTTGTCGGAATGGAGCTGTAACGATATACGGTTACCAGACGCTCGTTATGAAGAGGGAAGGGCTCACTTCAATGGTACGTTTGGTGGGGATGTTATAGGAAAAGTTTCCAGTGTTGAAGTCGCTCCTCAAAGACCCCACGGAGAGGACAAGCTTGGCTGATTCGACCTTCTCCCTGACCTCAGGGCGGCTGATACTACCCAAGTAGATCTATACAGAAGTTCCATCAGGTTAAGAATCCATATGTGAAGATGATGGTCTGACCCCGCCATAACGCTCGTAATTTTCATCGACGGCAGTCTTCCCCATTGGCGCAGCATAAACGGGGAACCCGGTTTTTTTCAAGAAATCGTTGATCTCCTCCCTGACATCGTGTCGGATGACACATGCGTCAACCAGAACCACGGCGTCCCCCTTGGCTTCCTCGAACAAGTTGGTGATGAGATCAAGGACATGGGACTCGACCTCGGGGTCGTTGTGCGGCGGATTGCGTGTCAAGGGGATGCGGAGACGCTCTGAGTCTATTTTTGCGTGGACGAGGTCGGTGGGGATTGAAATATAGACAGGGCGGGCCTATTTGGGGCTTATTACGACATCTTATGCACTGAAAGAGGATGTACTTACCACTGTGATGCAGTCAATTAGGACTCGGTCAATTTCAGCCGCGGCGTCGCTTTTGTCATGCAAATTAGCCTGGGAGTAGGTAAATTGCTGGGCTGCTTTGAGATACGCGTCATATCTAAATTCAATGCATCAGCCATCGTATAGTCGCGTCTATAGTCCTGCATACCTTCCATCTCCGAGTGTATGGTGTAGCATCGGCTTGGACGTTTGCTGGGAGGTGCTGGGGACTCCGACAAGGTGGAGTACGGGAACCATTTCGGAAAAGGCTAAGTCCAGTAGTGATGAGGATTCAGGTTCTTCTGGAAGCGATGCATATAACTTGCCTCCTGCGATACCATTGATTGCAGATAACTCTCCTACTCCAAAACTAGGAATTATTGTCAGCCCTCGACATCCGCATGAGTCAGGCTAACGGACGTAGTAGCAACAGCCCCGATAGAATGCTCCTTGACGCGAGAATACCCATCGGCAGCATACGCGGCATTAAGTTCATTACTTCACGATGTCAATTTTCAGTATCGCGGAAATCTATGCCAACAAGAAGTGCGTACCAGTCTCCCACCCATTTGATGGTAGGATGATCTTCGACAAGATCCTACATATTGTTCAGCGCATATACTGAGACACGACCGAACAGATGAATCCCACCAAGAAACCAAGATTAAAGTCGCCAGGGACGCCGAACATACACTGTCCTTAATCAGATGCGACGGAAGCTGAGTGAAGTTATGGTCTCACAGTGACCCCGAGCTGCTCAAGCCTCTTGAGGAGATAGTCCCCGACTGTGATTTCTTTGGTGCCCGACTGAGTTTTCAGGTTCTGGAGCTCGAGCTGGAGGCGGCTGATTTCTGCCTTGAGGGCAGCGGATGTTTGCGTGGCCATGTCGTTGTAAAAGAAAGGGATGTGTGAAAAGGTGCGACTTGTACTGGAAAGTGTTTTATATGTGTACGATCCCGGTCAAACATGACGTCGATGTTCGCTCATGGCCGTAATGTTATATAAGCGCTACCGCGTCATCTTCAGAATTGATCTATCCTATGTTTTTGGTCAATGGATACTCTGGGACCCAGTGTTTCACGAACGTACCTCATGTTGGTGTTGTTCTAGCGGCCTCTTGAATCTTTTGAGCTTTGCTTTGGCTCAGATCCTCGGGACCATCAATTGATTTAGCGGCTTCGAGATGTGCATATGCTCCAGGTGCGCGAGGACACGGACCTCCGAGATTTTGACCTTCGTCGCAATTTCCCTCAAGAGATCCAATTCAGATCGGAATTTTCTGACGCTGACATTGATGCTGCCTGCCCAGTGAGGAAAATTAGGCCTGATAAGAACATCCTTCCCGCAGCAGTATCTCGAAGTTGGAGGGAAAGGTCGAATGAGAACAGGGAGAGAGATGTCAATCACGACTCGGCCAATGTCGAAATTGAGAATCGGCAAATGGTTTGATCGTTTCACCACGTGGACGACGCTGCTGGTCTCTTTGCCGACGGGAAGACGGAATCGGGGCCCTGGGCTTGTTCGCAGATCTCAAGAAGACGAGCGGAAGCTTGAAAGACGACACGGACGTTCAAGAACATGAACCCCCGACGAGCCACGACGCCGTCAAGGTCTGCAGGGAGGCCGAAGCACGTGGCCGTGTCGAGTACACGTGATCGACGCGTTTTTCCAACATGAACGCTGAAGCAGACTTCGCCCCCGGGCTTTCGAGACGCAAGTTCTTCCCAGACCGCTACCACCATCAACAACTAATCCACTATCCACCACCTCACAGACGCCGCTGCGCACCTACCCTGCAGGGCCCCGATTATACTTGATCTACACGTGCTAATCGCATTTTTACGACCAAGTACATCATAACGAAAGGCCTGGGACCACATAGCACAACCGCAGGCCACTCCATTGACTAATTGCTCCTCGAACAAACATGTCGCACGCAAGCAACCCTCCGATTCCACAATACTTGGGGAACTGGGCGCTCGGGCGCAACCTAGGATCAGGCTACTCTGGTACGTGCTTCTACTACCCCACACCACATGTCCACTAATCCCTTTGAACAGGCTCTATATTCGAAGCAAAGCACATCCACACCGGACAAATCGTCGCGCTCAAAGTGCAGCACGTAGACCACGAGTGCCCCACCAATCGCTACGAGCGCTTTCTGTACCCGCTACTGCAGGGCGGCCTTGGTATGCCTACGCTCTGGGCGTCGGGCGTGCAAGGCGAGTGGGACTACATGGCCATCGACCTCCTTGGCGCGAGCCTCGATCATTTGTACAGGAACTGGGGTGGCCCGGCGGTGGCGCTTGATCTTGGGAGTGTGTGTTGCATCGCTATGCAGATGGTACGTCGATTGCGTGCATCCTGGGTTGGGAAGCGTGTTGATATGTTTGATTGCTGTAGATCGCGCGATTAGAGCTGATGCACGCGCGTGGGGTGCTGCATCGGGATATCCAGCTCGGTAATACCGTCGTCGGAAGCCCTCCTTACACCGGGACGCTCTACATGATCGACTTCGGGTTCTCCAAACGTTACATCGACCCACACACACGCCGCCATATCCCAGATTCCAAAGCGAAACGCGATTTCATTGGCAACTACTGGTTCAGGTCAGTCCAACCCCTCAATTTCCTCTGGTTGGCACGCGGTGAACGACCTGCAGCTCAGTGAATGTGCACTGCCGGGGAACAGGTACGTGATTTGGTCCCGATTGTCGCTCAGGCGTACTTCTACCATGTCCTACCGTAGTCCCCTCACGGCGGGATGACCTAGAAGCCGCCGCCCTTATGTTTATCCACCTCCTCATGCCACGCGGCCTCCCTTGGACACGAAATGGCATCCCCAAAACCGATGCCATCCACACGCAATTGAAGCATCAAAAGCGGAGAGCACGTCCAGAGGGCCTGTGCCGTGGCCTGCCCGGCGAGTTCGAAGAGTTTCTGCGGTATTGCCGATCACTGAAGTTCGCGGAGCAGCCAGACTATTCGCGATGGATCGAGGAGTTCAGGCAGCTGAAGGTGGAGGAGGGGTACGGGGACAGCGCCGAGTTTATCTGGCCGCCTCCGAAACCACAGGTGTGCAGTGTAATTTGGTTATATATCGGCGTTGGGCTAATCCGTATGTCAGAAATTGGCAGAAGCTACACCACGGCGGATGCGTACGCCTGGCCTTGTTGCACCAGACGCGATGGAGGGTATCCTCAATGATCTCACGAAGCTCAATCTCAATCAGCCGGGCGAGCGACAGGTCCTAGGCGACCGCAAAAATGTAGAAGAAGCGGTGCGACAGGCGCACGCGGACTCTGCTGCCACGAAAGTGACCATTGAAATCAGCAGCGGGTCAGAAGGGGGCCCAGAGGATGTAAATCTTGTGCCCAAGGCGAAGCGGCTGGCGAGGTTGACAGCAAAAGCGTCCACTGCCACAGATAACTCTGCACTGAGCTCACTAGTACTGGAGTTCGTGGAGGTGATGAAGTGCAATAGCTCGCGCACGCTGACGAAGGATGGGTTCGCGTTTTTGGATGCACTGTACAAACAGCTCGCGGATCCGTCTGTGTTCGTGACGCCGATGAGGTTTGTATGCGATATCTTCAAATGATGGGTTGGTTAAATGTTAAATTCTCTAGGACATCGCGACAAGGGTCACATATACAACAAATAGAGGAGAAGGACCCGCCACACGTAAAACTGGGGGTTGTATCACGACTGAAGAGGGAGGTGAGGGAGGCGAGGAGTAACAAGGACATGGCGGCGATGGTGGAAGACTTTGGCAGGGTCACGAACAAAAGTACAGGGCGGACTATCACGAAGGTACGTGGCGAACGTGCGGTGATTATCGCAGGAGTTGATTGGAGATTGGCAGGACGGGTTCGGGTTCTTTGAAGGGCTTGCGGAGAGACTGACAGTTCTGCAGTAGGATGGACATGTAATTTGTATGGGCATGTACGATCTACCTGGTGTAAGATAGACCCGAGTTTGTTGGTGTCCCCAGCGGAATGATAAATTTTATTGCCGGCAAGTGCCGCCCCCAATTTGTGATCGGGCGATCGGGCAGCCGAGCTTTTATAGAGCTGAAAGGCGAATTCGCCTTTTTTCCTAAGGCCACTTTTTGCTCAGACCATGTCCCCCAAGGATAGCCCCGTCACCGTCGTCGAGCAGGGATCGTTCGTCGTCCCCGACATCACCATCAAGGAGCTCCTCGACTCCATTCCGTACGTCCTCCTATTCATCACCGCCAGCAACCACTCATTTTCTTCTCCAGCTCACACTGCTTCAAGCGTTCAGCCATTCGCTCTGGCGCTTATGTGTATGTTCTCCTCTTTTCCTTAGCTGTACGCGTCGCTGACTCGCCCTGCAGTGTATGGGACCTGATGGTCATCGCCGCCATCTACAAATCCGCCACTATCCTCGACACGTTCATTGACCCGTCCGTTGTCACCCTTCCCCACCCCGCCCTTTACCCCTTTGCGCGCCTTGCACTATGGGGCCTGTACGGCTTCTTTACTGGCCTGTTCGCCACTGGTCTTTGGGTTGTAGCGCACGAGTGTGGTCACCAGGCCTTCTCCGAGTCTAAAATGATCAACAACACCGTTGGATGGATTTTGCACTCCGGGTATGTCGAAATTCTAACTTTATCCCCGTTTCTCCACGAAAATTCTTTGGGGCATATTTAGCTGACAGGTGTTATTTTCCGCTTCAGGCTCGGCGTCCCTTACCACTCATGGCGTATCACCCATGCGAAGCATCATGCTTCCACCGGACACATGACACAGGACCAGGTCTTCGTTCCCTCCACTCGCTCTGACGTCGGCCTCCCTCCTTTCGACCCCGCTCGTGAGGACCGTCTCGGCGCTCGCGTGACTGCGGAAGTCAAGAAGGAGCTATGGGAAGCTCTCGGTGATTCCCCGATTGGCGCTGTCCTCGGTTCGGCTTCTTATCTGGTACGTGTCTCCCACCTCATCACTACGTGAGATTCTGGCGCTGACTTTCATTGTCTAGCTTGGAGGATGGCCCGCGTACATCATCTTGAACGCGTCAGGGCAGCGAAGGTATCCCAAGGGCACCAACCGTACGTTGCACATCATTTCGTTCTCATCCCACTGTAATTGAAGCAAACTCTAGACTTCAAGCCTAGCTCGGTCATGTTCGCGCCCCACCACTTCATGCAGGTCCTCGTCTCAGATCTTGGCATCGTTCTCTGGCTTGCCGCTGTTGGTTACAGTATCTACACTTACGGCTTCGCCAACGTTTTCAGACTCTATCTTGTTCCTTATCTCTGGTAAGCCCTTCTCCATGAAGCTGCTACATCATATTCACGTGTCGACCGCCTACAGGGTCAACCATTGGCTCGTCCTCATCACATTCCTCCAACACACCGATCCTCTCCTCCCTCACTACCGCGCCCCCGAGTTCACTTTCCCCCGCGGTGCCCTTGCCACCCTCGACCGCAACCTCCTCGGTGACTGCGGCAGTATCATGGCCTGGATTGGTGCCCACGCCACCAATGGCATTTCCGAGACCCACGTCCTCCACCACGTCTCCAGCAAGATTCCCCACTACAACGCATGGGAGGCGAGCACGGCTCTCAAGAAGAAGCTTGCCAAGAGGGGCATCCATCTCGAAGGTGGTGCCGGCGGCTGGGCCGAGGTGTACCGTGTGTACAAGGAGTGCAAGGTTCGTGCTACATTGTGCATCTCTTTATTTCCCCGATTTTCATGTGTTATGTCATACAGTTCGTCGAAGATGAAGGCAATGTCGTGTTCTTCAAGAACGCATATGGCCTCGCCAAGATGAAGCCTGTCTTTGCCGAATCCGGGCACGATTCTGGTATCGAGATTGTGGACCACGAAAAGTAGACGATAGATTTTTTTCGCATAGGCGGATATGGATGCATACATACCCCATGCATACATACCCTAGACTCTAGAGGTTGGGGCCGTTGGGGGTCGGTCATGCCTTTCATGACATGAATGACTGTTCTTGTTCTTGTAGATGAGCGTCCGACATGGATGATGATAATGAATTCTTGAAACTCGAAAGGAGAACGAGAGTGTGAGCATAGTTCATCGTTCGGTGATTTCATGTCCCTCTTCTTCGCGGAAATGACTGTTGTGCGGTTGAATCCTTGATGATCACTTTCTTTGACGAAAGATCACCGGTAAACGTTAAACGTCAGACCACGAAACTAGTCGGATACTAAATCTTAAACTGGCTATCTTCGCCCCTGCAGAATAGCGGTGAATGTTACCAAGGTATGAGACGCATGACGGTAACCGCATTTCCAAGACCGTCCTTGCCTCCCTCGCGACGAGAGGCGCAATAAGAAATGTTCTGAACCCATGAATATTAGAAATACATAAGGATATTATCTCGAATTAAATTATTGTCTCCATGACCCATACCAAATGGCTAATCAAATCCGGCCAGTGATGATGTACAGAAAGAAAAGTGAGCGGTGGTCAGAAGCTGTGAAGGGCGTAGGGCGAGGCGTAATTGAATCGGAACCAATGCAAGTTATTCGATCTAGCCTCGAGAGATGCGATTGCGCGCGGCTCGCGGGAGATATGTGTAGATAGTGTGGATGGCGGTATGTACCCCGTCCTCCTGATGGTTGTCTATCAGCATACTAAATGGTGACAACTCGAGAAAACTCACGCTTCGAATCATTTCTCCCACAGCGGCGGCCTTTTCCTTCATAGAACTTAGACATGGTAAGGTCAGCAGTTACGTTACCGGAGGTGGATGGTCACTTACGGACTCCTCGTAGCCTTCGTAAGGGCATCTGCCAGGTCAGAAACACGCAGACTGCGTACTCTCATTCCCGCCTAGAGCGACATTTTAGCGCCGTCAGATGTTTAAAAGTAGAACGGCAACATACCCCAAGCTTCTGCACCCGCTGCGCCCAGAAAAACTGATCACCAAACCACGGCTTGATCAAAGTCGGTATTCCCGCACGCAGGCTTGCGCCTGTCGTACCTGCACCGCCGTGATGAAGGGCTGCGTCGATCTTAGAGAATAGCCAGTCGTGCGGAATCTTGTCTGTCATGTAGCACTCGGGCGGGATCTCGACTTGCATGTCTTTATCGTCGCCAGGCCTGTTCATTCGCGAGGACCAGCCTTTGGAAATTACTGCACGCACATCGCCTGAAATCCGAAGTCAGCATTTTTGGGAACAATGATAGGTCAAAAAAAATCCTAACTCTTCAAGACGGCTTTGACTATGCGCGCGGTTACCTGATTTGAGTGTGGCACGGTGATGCTGCCAAAACCTATGTAGACGATTGGTTTTCCATCATTACGTGCCTTGGCCATCCAATCAAGTAAGTCTTGAGGGGGGGACCAAGTTAGATCGGGGTTATCCAGGAACCAGCTACGACAGGGAAGTGTAAGAGTGATGTTAGGTTCGGCCGTGAAACGTGGTACTGACTATCCCGAGATGTTGATGGTGTCACCCCAGTCAAGAGGTCTAGGAACAACTGCCTGTTGTTTTATACATCAACGATAATGCAGCATGAGGGTAGTCATTATACATACCTGAGAAAAGTTGTAGATGGTGATTATCTTTGATTGCGCCAGATGGCCCATGTCGGTGTTGGGAAGCTGCAGAAACTTACGCCTCCATCTGTTGATTTGCCCCGAAGTGGCCGTCCACATGACATTACTGTACTCATGTTAAGAGCCAGCAAACATCTTGCCTTAAAGGAACGTACTTGAATAACACATAGCTTGGAAGTGAAAGGTCAGCCTGGTGTAGCGCGGAAGTCATATGACTTACGAGGCGCTGTTGAACCCAGGAGATTCTACGGGAGGACTTAACAAAGCATGAGGGAACTCTGTCGTCCTAAGGAAAGCTTAGATTGGTCGTCAAATAACTAGGTGACAAATCGACTCACTTGTTCCAGGGCATGGTGAATGTTCTAAAATAGGGGATAGCTGGGGCTCGTCAGGGAATCGATCGGCAGTCTTGCAAAGGAGACGCACTGAGAGCTTCCGCAATATGCACGCCTGCCATCGCGGATGGACTTTCCAGCAGAACATCCGCGTCCTGGCACGCTTCCCAAGCTTCGACCAACACTGGAAAACGTCAATAAACCAATCACATCCCGCGTCGAGAATGCTAACGTTGATCCAGCCACGGCCGAAACTACATCATGGTATTGAGAAATACATCAAGAGCCATGGCACGGAAAAGTCACCCACATTATTGAGGCTTTCTCGAAAGAATTCTGGGGAGAACATCTGCAAAGCATGCTTAATGCTGGGATGCATATGACGAAACTGCCAAAATCAAGTACCTTATTCTCAACGCTGAGTTTCATCAACGCTCCAGGGTCTCCACCAGCCGTTCGGTGTCCAATATCAAAGCTCTCAATCCAATCTTTGTACTCCTCATGAGTGACAATCGTGACCCTATGTCCTTCCTTCTTCAGACCGAGGCCGAGGGCGATGTACGGCTGGACATCACCACGCGACCCGATTGTCAGACATATGAAGTGCATAGGAGGCAAGCCTGCAATGATCTCTCTTGGTAGATTTATGGCTTTGGGCATCGTGAGTTGAATAGCAGGAGGTATACCCACCGCGACTGCCGCGGCAAGTGATCGGGAGAGAGGCGCGAGGAGTCCCGAGGCACTCCGTTTAGGTGACCTCAGGGACACAGAGTCGGTGGTTGATTTGGACGGCATGGATAGCATCTGCGCAAGGCTTGTCGTCGGTGAAGAGAGGGCATGAGCTGTGCTGATAAGAGCAGATATCCTCTCTACGGCTTCAACGCATACGTTCATGTTCCGAAACATGATTTTGAGAGCCGGCTTTTCCCTGATCTCGAGCGTTATACCGCGAAGAGGCCAGAAAGGGACGTGAAAGGGTTGAACGGATAGGATGTCGAGCACTGCGATGCGATATTTCACGTCCTTGGGGGTGAATGATTTGCTCCAGAAATGGACGAAATGCTGGGAGAGAACGAGATAGCCTGTGGATGAAATGCTACGGTATATTCTTGCGCCAATGACTGGGCAGGGTTATTAGCTGATTCGACAGACGTAGGGAGACTTTCACTCACTCCATAATTGTGCATCATCAGAGTCTAAAGATAAAGCTCCCCGGATGGCCATCTCTTTGAGTCGCGGCATGTCGTCTTTTGGCATTGTTCGCCTCTCGTGGAACGTCAAGGGTCCAAAGTCAATGAAGACAGGGAAGTCGTCTATCGGTTTTCCCAGAAGTCCACGGTTTGCTGTAGCAATGTAATCATCCAGGTGAGTCCAAACGCGGTTCGGGCTGATGGTCCCAAGGCGAATGGTTTGTTGCTCCAGAACGCCATGCTCGTCACTGTGCTCTTCTGGTTGGACGACAAGGGATGCGACGAACGGATATTCTGCATAGCTACCGAACCGAACCTGGCCCATCCTATTGAGGGGGATACTGAGGCGTATACCGGATGTCTCTTCCGAGTCTGACGCGTTTAGAATCTCCCGTCGTCGATGCCGATGCAAGAAAAGAGCACCTGGTGAAATACCATGAGCTAAGCAAAGACATGGTCATTGAGAACGTACCCTCAATTTCTCTCCGCCAATCTCGCGATGACTCTTCTGTGTCGAATTCGAGATCGTCCGCGGGCTTATGGGAACCAACGCCCAACTCCATATGAATATAGCGCGCCTGCTGTGGGTCAAATGGTATCAATTTGTTGATGAAGATGACTGTTATGCGTTCATGTAAGTTAGGCATGAGATGTAGAGAGTAGGATATTCACATAGTATGGTATACAATGGGCGAATCCGACCCTCGTCGCTGCTCGACGCGTACGCACATAACTTGTCATGCGAAAGTTCCAGCCAGACACGACGCTTCGTGCGCCAGCCTTTCCTATGGAGGACTGCAGGACCGGCTTTGATGATTCGCTTTGAGGCTGGCGAGCCCAATTGGCTTTCGAACAGAGATGCATGGAATGCGAGGCGATGTGTTGTGACGTGGATGACACCCTGTATATTTGTTAAGGACTTGATTGAAAAACCTGAAGGACGCTTACCACTATAAGCACGTCGTGGATTAAAAACCCGTCTGTCTCCAGAACCAGCTTCTCTTCATCGCCATCTGGTGCTAATGGGCCAAACTCTTCAACGAAAAGGTTGATGATTTTCGACGGTTCCAACTTCCAAGAATCGCTATCGTCTGTCTGCACCCGGCGAATGATCGGACTTGGGGATACAATCTCGATTTCAGCATGGTCAGAACTTTTTGTGTCGTCACTTGGTGTGTCGCATTCATCGGTAGATGGCCATTCTACAGCATTGAGTCGGGCTACGCGGTCAGGAGCAATTTGCTCGGATTGTTTCAAGTCGTGGCCTACTAGATCTGCGAAGCCATTGGTGCCATCCTTCTGTGTACTTCGAGCGTCAATGCAGCCAGAGCTGACGAGCACTTTTTCAAACTCTGCAGCTTCGCCATAGAGCTGAGAAAGAGTAGGAGGGTCAGATGACTCTGCCAAATCCCCTATGTCGTCGCTGAACGTGCTTGTATATGATCGTGAGCGCGGGATCTTGAGTCCCCTAGTCCATTTCTCGATGCGTTGGATAGTGCCAGGCATGAATAGCTGGTGGGAGCAGGGAGTACAACTGTAGAGAAACCCTGGTTCCGGCTACAGATATACGGAGCTTCGAAGAGGCAGCTGTATACGTATACATGTGTAAGTATCGGCCCCCAAGCTCAGAAATGGAATGACAGAAATGGTTAGAACCAAGTGATGTCACGGAGGTTACGCGAAAAGATTACGCGACTCGGCCCGGGCCTACAGCAATCGGCCGTAACCCGAGTCCAAGGCTGTACGACCTCTTATATACCTGACCTTTCTACTTTTGCTCTCGAGCTCCTCACCCCCCATACTCTCGAATCTGACCTCCACATATATAAACTACCAAGACCAAGCCAAAAAAACAAGCATTCACTGTTTCCGATCACAAGTTACACGTGTTTCACCCTCGTACCACGTCCCGAGGCGGAGTCATCCTCGGGATCACTATCTATTTGCATGTGGGGGTACACACATGCCGGCGTGCTACCTCATTGACCTGGGTTTCCAGTAAACCGAGCATATCGATGCTTCCATGGGATAACCCCACGTTTCCCAGCACCATAATTTTGGTCCTCTATTGTCGTTTTTGGGGAGCGGGACAGTTTCAGCTAGGTTCCCGAGGATCGAAGCCGCCATTCCGGACACGTAATTCGTAACTGCTCATCCGATAAATCACACACACAGACGCCCGGTCCAGTACACTGTACAATACTCAGTACCAGTCTACCGAGCTCTCCCCTGCTTTCCCGGCTCCATGTTTCAAAAAGAGCATGTTTCCAGAACGCTTATCACGGAATTCTTTTGCTCCATGAATATGTTCCAAGTCTTATGCGATCATGTCTGCGCAGATATGTACTCATGAAATGATCACAGAACCTTTTCTGCAATTTTCTTGACCTCGGCTTTTTTTATTATGGGAATGGCAAACTTGCTGGTTCTATACCCCCTGTCCAACTGCTGCTGCTGCTCCTTGAGGGCTACCGATGTACTTGCTTCATGTTAACCAGAGGGCCGCAGAGTAGCGCCGAGTAGCATATCCTCCATATCCGGATGCTGTCGTATGGAAAGCTGCGCTTCGAGCAAGGTTCGACGTTCGTACCAGTCTAAAGTAAGAGATCCCTATTTACATTGCATTTCCTCAGATTTAGAGTCAATGTAAGGCCAGCCGTGGACCGTTCAGCGCTATTCAGCGAGTATTGAAGTCCGCTCGACTTGTACTCAAGAGTAGTGGCCCATGGCCCAACGAATTTGGAATTGCGGCTCGTTCAATCTCTTTTTCAGGATCCGCAGAATTTTAAGGCAGAATTTTGAAGTCAGCGATCCATTTCACAGCAGTAATTTCCGCGACTAGTACAGTCCTTCCATGGTCGATAATCTTCGATGATGGCTCGTCAGTTTTCTCCTACGACAGAGAGGGAGAATTCACCCCTTCAATATTTCGAATTTGGACAGGTGATGGACCTTATTGATTTTGGAGGAGTTACAGTATCACTGCGCCACTCTGGAAATGCATAATCATCTCAAAATGCTATAATACTCTGACGACCGAGAGGCAAATTACGACGTTGAGCTAAGAGAAGAATTGTGAGAACCTCCTGCGGACACTTTTCTTGAACCCATCCATGGACGGCGGTGAGGTGGGCAAACAGTGGCGCATTACGTGGAGAAATCTGACCCGAGGAATCTGGTCAAGACAGATGGATAACCTTCGCAAAACGGCGAGGCCTAGATTGAAGCATTCTCGCCACAGCGAAAGTCATAACAAGGATTTGCCAAAACATAGATTGAAATGCCATGGATACATCTATGGGTGGTCAGACGGGTGACCTGTTATCTCGAAGCTTTTATTACGATATTGGCCCTGCGAGCCCGCACGCCCTCACGGAGGCGATCCAACGCTGGGACAGTGTTCTCCCAAGACAAGCACGCATCAGTCACCGATTGGCCGTACTTTAATCCATTCGGGCCTGCGGCTGGGATATCTTGTCGGCCTTCGACAAGGTTGCTCTCCAGCATAACACCCATGATCATGGATGCGGTATCTTCAGACTCAAGTTGACGCGCCTGTCACCAAGCCGCGGTTTAGAGATGTCATCCTGATTCTGCCCATCTGAAGCACTTACGATGTCATCAGCAACCTCGACTTGCTTTTGGTGTTGTTTAGAACTGTTTCCATGACTGCAGTCGATCTTTCGAGCATCGTGAGATGAGGGCCATGCAGGCGCAAAGAAAAGATGTACCATTATTTTCTGGGCTAATCCCTGTTTTGCCAATTTGGCGCCAGCATCGCGAACAAACTCCGCCGCGTAGTTGGGTCCCTGGGCGCCTCCACGGAGAATAACGTGGACATCGGGATTTCCCTATTGAACGGATTTCAGGACGACTGCCGTGAGAAAAGATGAAGGAGGACACACTTCAGTCTCCACGATACTGCTGAGACCTTCTTTGCCCACGCTCAAGAAGACATGCCCGCTCCGGGCGGCGCGACAAGCATCAATTGCGATACCCACACTCCCGTCGGTGGAGTTTTTGAAACCCGTGGGCATTGATAGCGCAGAGGTCAGCTCGCGATGAACTTGTGACTCTGTGGTGCGCGCGCCTATCGCACCCCATGATACGAGATCTGCAGTGTACTGCGGCGTGATGGTGTCGAGGAATTCGCATCCTGCTGGTAGGCCCATTTTAGCTACATCAAGAAGGAGTGTGCGTGCAAGGCGAAGGCCTTTGTTAATCTGGAAACTGCCATTCATGTCTGGATCGTTGATGAGCCCTTTCCATCCGACAGTCGTTCTTGGCTTTTCGAAGTAGACACGCATAACAATCAATAGATCATCTTGGGCTGCATCGGCGTATGCTTTGAGAAGCTTAGCATATTCCAGAGCAGCGGGGACGTTGTGTACCGAGCAAGGTCTATTTTTGATCAGTGGGGTACGGGTGGTGGAGATACTGGAAGCTTACCCTACGACCACCACCAGTCGATCGTCATCGCCTCTCAAGATTTTCTCTGTGGCTAAACGTCCTTCAAGGACGGTTTGCGCCGCAAGCAAGGTCCTTATGATTCATGAGGATCGAGAGGCATCCAACGAGGTACAACCTACAGAGGAAGATCTTCCTGGAGAATTTGAGGTGGGATGAGAGGACGTGTCGACTTGACGCGGCTGTTTTCCAGGCGCGACAGGGCGTCCTTGAAAGACATGGCCATGTTCAAATTGTGATGTTCACCCACTGTGGAGAAGCGTGTGTCTGAATATCATCCCAAGAAGATCATGCTTTACTTACTCTTGCGTTGGAGGCAATGATTTTAGTAGATGCAGGTCGTCGAGCAAGTACCACTGGCCGCTGAGAAAAGTCGCGATCTGATCATGACTCAAGTTACTACTTGCGGCATTTTGGTCCCAAAGTTCGGCGTCATACCGAAAGAAAATCGCACACGTGCCTTCGATCGGAAGCAAACTTCCCAGGACCCAGACCGCTGTTCGTCACGACCTCACCCTCATCTTCACGTCGACCATGGATTTCTCAAACTTCAACTCGGCCGAGCAGGCTCATATGACCAAGATCATTGAGAAGAGACAAGTACGTTCAACCCCGCTTGTCCCAAGGACAACCATTGACCAGAACTCCAGATGCAAGACTTCCTAAAAATGTACTCTAACCTGGTCGAAAAGTGCTTTAACTCGTGCTGCAACGATTTTACGAGCAAGGCGTTGTCGTCGAAAGAAGTATGTTCCCTAAATCTTCGTACAGGGTTTTCCTGCTGAGCCTTGTCTCCGACTCTAGGAGGGTTGTATCCAGAACTGCACTGAGAAGTTCATCAAACATTCGGAGAGGGTAGGCGCGCGATTTGCGGAGTCAAACGCTGGTGCGTCGCGTCCAGCGAGTTGAATATTCATTTATTGACGAAAGCTATGCTCAGAGGCCATGAATGCCGCTCAGGACTCCTCATGACGCAACTAGACTTCCTCCCACTCCTCATAACTCTTCCAAACACTTATATAATTCATCTAATATCAATCCCCCGTGCCGAGCTATCCATGCGACTGTTCAACGTTTACTTGAGAACCCCCCGCGAGATCTCGAAACAGACTCTTTTTGTGATTCAAGACTTGCCGAAGCGCCAACGCGAGATTCCAAGCTGCCTTGGGGATGAGGCGTGTCAGCTGTTCAAACCCTATGAACTACGAACACAGGATTCAGAGGAAGACGTCCAGACCAGTCGTGCAATCAACCGGCCTTCACACTTGTTCCGACGAGTACTGGCTGCTAGTCAAAACAATAACGCTATGTATCCACTTTGGTTAATGTAGCATATGTTTGGAGTCTAGACCAATTACGCCTTATGGGCAGCTCTACCCTCACGCTTGTGGCGCGAAGCCCGGCTATTATAAGAGGGGTTGGAAGTTAGCCGTGGTGAAACTATTAGTATCTCGACCGACATGTCCCACACCACACTTATTGGAAAACCGGCACCATCTCTTTCTCTCCCAAACTACACTGGAGAAACCTTCGTTCTAAAGCCCGAAGAGGCCAGTGCACCAACCGTGTTGTTCTTCTATCCAAGTTCAGGTATTTATACTAGGCTACCTTATGTGTCGTTCAAGGTTTGACAGTGGTGATCAGGATCATACGGGTGCACGAAGGAGGCCTGTCAATTTCGCGATGCAATTGCTGGTGAGTTTACATGTACCGGACTGCCCTGGATACAACTTCCTCTTGACTGAACCTGATGGACTTTCACACGCCGTAGAGAAGGACACATTCAAACCTGGGAAGGTTCAAATTATTGGCCTCAGCCGCGACTCCGTCGAGAGACAGAAACAGTTCGTGGAGAAGGAGAAGTTGACAGTGAGTAACTTCAATTTTGAGCTTTGTATTGAATACTTCATAACCAATTACTTCCCCTATACAGTATCCCGTGCTGAGCGATGTGGATGGTGAAGCCACCAAGGCGTACGGAATAGGTAAAGGGATGATGGGGTTGGCGGCGGTCGCACGCGTCACCATCATCATCGACAAGAAGGGCATCGTTCGGTAGGTGTTGATTCCCAGTGTGCAGTTGACAGCTGTCCTGTTCAGAGCTAACATACGATCTGACAGAGATACGCTCGATGCAACGATGAACTACGGTGCGCACTCAAAGTTTGTGGCCAAGTGGTTGGACAAATTGGAGGCAGAGGACGCCGCGGCCGGTGCGCCTGCTCCCACGGCAACAACTACCGCTACGGAACCTCAACCTGAGGCTGCTTCTGAGCTTTCTGCTCCGCCTAAGCAGAGTGTGCTGTGAGTGATTGTCGGGGCGCATTTCGGAATATGATGGTCTGAGAAGTGCTGGTGCTATCACTCCTTGCCGTAAAGCACCGTCTCTTATTCGATGACTGTACAATATTAATACCATAGGTGGAACTGGGTTCATGTAAAATTATCTGTATGACACTCTGTGAACAGAAGTTACTTTCTGGTGTATTTGCATTACAATATCCGTGGGTACATATGTACAGATAGCAGCTTCGAGTCCTAGCTGTCCTTGTCTATTATTATAAGTCAGTATCAGATGGTGAAGAGGCCGAAGGGCTCATGCAGCCTTCGGCATAGCGCCGCTAGAGACGGTAGCCCTCATTTTCGAGGATTTGCACAACCGTTCTGGCGGCGAGTTCCTCCGCCCAGCTCTCCCGGGAAGCTACACCACGCTGACCCACAGGCGTCCCATCGACTGCAAGTGATATCATTAAGGGAGCGTGGATATCAAGATATCACGCACCGTATGCAACCGAGATGTGCCTACGCCTGTCGGCAGGGCCTTCGTGGCTATTTTCGTAATTTAATTTGAGCCTGTACTTCCGCGCGATGTTGTTAAGATCGGTCTTATAATCTAAATGTACGTTGTGTGGTCAGAATAGTATCTCGCGACTTGGGGTGAAAACTGACGACGTCGATCTATATAAAGCGATCAGGAACATATTCGAATACAAGGTGATGCAGCTCACGAATGCGTTGCCCTTCGAGGGCATCAATGGCGTCATGGGCGACGTCCTCTTCTGCCTTGGCTGAATCGTGATCATTTCTTGTGAATAATAACCCGTTGACTATCAAGTATCATCAGCGACTATTAAGAACGAGGCCGCGAAGGGGTACCGTAAAGCTTCGCAGTGTAGAGATCGCCCCGCTGGGTGCGCGTACGGGACCCTTCATGCCGTAGCTGCAAGCCATATCTGCTGGCGATATCGCCAAGGATGATCTGATAATCTGCGGGGTATCGTATGAGACGAGAAAGGTGCAGAGAGCGGGAGGACGCACATGTACACATATTATTTAGTGTCGAAGAGAAGAAAGGTGGGGAGAGATATTCGGCAGTGGATATATAGATACAAGAACGGGGGACTAACACTTTATAAAGGTCGAGACACTCTTACATTACACCTATCTTGCCCCTCTGAGGATGGGTGCAGAAGCTGAGCTGTGTGAGTGGCCTCCTCGGCGCAGCGAGAGATACAAAAATTAATCGGATATGTAGTCTCCTAGGGTTGAGTCATAATATTTTGCTGTGAAGGCGGGAATATGACTCCCGACGCCAGATAGACCAGCGAGTCTTCGACAGGATGAGAACCGATCGATTTGGTAAATCGGGCAAGCCTTCGCTTGTTTATCCATGTTCTGCTTGATTTCAACATGTAACGCTGGTGGGCATGGCTAGCACGGCACAACCGGAAGGTGAACAGCCTTCATTTATTGCTGTTTGCTGTCTGACATGCAGAGCGTAACATTGTTTTTCCAGCTACGCAATGGACGGCTTTATTCTGACTATGACAACAATTGGTTAATTGGCAGAATGTCGAATTGAGACATAGTTTTACCTGCATTCGGATAAGAGGGCACCCGGGGGTATGCCTATATCTCGCGTCCGAGCGAGATTCCTTAAGGATGTGGTGTGAAAAAAGTCTGCACGACAAGGAGGTCCGACAAGATGAATTTCTCCAACATATGGCCTGGGTTGGGCTGGGTCCGTGAATATCATGTACCAGTCATGGCGTGTCGCCTTTCCAAGCACCACAGCACCTTGGCGGATCGGTGCCGGACATGTGCATATGGGTGTATCTGGGACCTACAAGCGCCTACATGGCACTGTCGTCATGAGCGAAGGATTATCTTGAGGTAGGCTTCAAGCGCAGTGGAAGCCTTGAGAACTATATTGCAAACTGGTCGCCCTCGGCCCCAGACAGTGACTCGAACACAAGATAGTTGTCGGTACTTCATGTTAGCGCCCTCCGATGCTCGACCCCAGATCATTTGCTGTCGGCGGAAGACAAAGAGCGAAACTAGACGCATTTGCCTTGTATCCCTGTGGTGACGAAGGTGCTTGAAGATGCTTGACCAGATTTATAGAACGCGGAGATTCAATACGCAGATCGATGCGGTGCAAGTTCCAAGCAAGTTCGGAAGACTGAATCTTCATTTTCGCGGGATGGTCTTCTATGGCCGGCGATTGCCGAAGCGACCGGCGCGGAGTCGCGTCTCAATCTGAACTCGAGTCCTAAGGCAAAGTGAACGCTATTATTACTTCGTCCATTCACCTAGCAGGGTCAGCAATCGAGCAATTGAGCAAGCGTCGACTCGGGCTCTCAGCCGCTTCACGTAACGTCTAATCACGAGTCTGGGTTTCGACCACCATTCTGCCAGTATCAACGAAAAAGTTGTACATGGCCCCGGCGCACTTAGGATAGTGTGATGGCCGTATTTCTGGCGGCGGGTTCCCTGGATGTACTGGTCTAATAGCATTATTGAATTCTAGAGTCCTCGGCGGATTTTCCCAGTCGGGCGGTTCAAAAATCTGATGTACCTGATGTGGCATATGCCCACTGCAGACGCAATGAATTCGTCCGGATAGCATGTTGCATCGTAGATGGGAAAGGTCGGCAATCCAGGGAGTTTCAACGAGTGTGTCATCCTTTCCCAACGAAGCCAAGATCGCAACAACTTCATTAAAGTGCGCCAGGTTACTATAAATCTTGACAGTACGGTCGCATCTATTGGTTATATATGACCGCTGGTCTTCAGTGAGGGCACAGATATTTGTGGCTTGTCCGTGAACGTAGTGTATATGAAAGCAAAGCTCTTGTTAAGGAAATGAAAAATGGAGCGAAGGAAGGGGAGAGCCGAGGAGCGCAGGGAGAGTCTGGTTTGGTCAAAAACGATAATTCCTGGACTCAAAATATTCGACAGCGAGTTTGGCCGCTTCCTCGCGAGCAGTGCCTTTGCGCCCGGCCTGCCCGCACATCACCGACTGTTATAACGCAAGTGAGGAAAAGCTCTTGCACGGAGGTAAACGAGACACGTACCATACACAGTTGCAAGCCACATGCAGCGGTGGGGAGGGCCAATGCACTCATCATGATATCGCACCTCCATTCTGTGTTGGTGCCCAAAGTTATTGATCTCCGTGCTATAATCTATAATACATATACGTCCAATCAGAGGAAGTTGGGAAAGATGGGGTCAAGGAGCTTACGACGACGTGGTACTATAGCCACAAGTTCAGGAAATTTTGTGGGGCGAATGGGAAGAAGAACGTACCTCGGAAGCCCCGCCTTTCTAACGCTAGGACAGCGTCCCTGTCGGCCAGCTCTTTCGCACGAGAGCGGCTGCCATCGGTTGCCTGATAAGAGATGTTGTCGACTATTGAGCATGCCGTTTATAAGCATTCAGTAGAGAGATGATATCGAGGGCTTACCAGTCACCATTGCAATATAGAGCACGCCATTTGCAGGGTGAGGCTGCTCGATGCATCTTCTTGCAAGTCGGAGGTCGTAGGCCTGAACAATGCTATTGAGAATTGCGGTAAAATCCTCTGGATACAAGTCGGTAGGGTCCAATCGGCATAGAGGGGAAACGTACGCGGCATTCTTCAATGTAAGAAGATGAGGAATGAGACTGAGCGGATTAAGATCTTCACGGTGCAGCATGAAAGAGAAGGGGTGAGGTTATAAACATCAATTCCCTAGTAGAGCACCTATGCGGTTCCATGCTACGGAAATTTTCGTCGAGTGAAAAGCTGTTGTGTTATCATGCCCGCAGCGGGACATGAATACATGGAATATCTGGATAGTGGCGAAGGGGACACTGATAACTCCCGATTAGGCGACTTCGAGTCAGAGTGACAGCTGGCGCATGGGGCAATCGTTGAACCAGGGGAACAAGGGGGAGGCGACTGTAACACAGAAATGACAAATGTTGCGATCCCAACATCCAGTCAACCATTAATGGGCTCCGAAGCTAGAGATTTACAACGCCAAAATCGAGCACAGCCTTCAGTATGTCAATCTCAACGAATAACCCCGGGGGTCCGCGTACTGAAAACTGGCCGAATGTACTCGTTGATTAATTGACATGTTGCCGCGGCTTATGATTAGAAGGTATCTGGAGTTAAGGAATAGTGAATATGGGGTCTGATAGATCGGAGGTGTGGCAGGTACAATGCAGCCTGAGGTATGTCCTATGCTGGTCGATTATAGGGTCGTGGGTTCGGTGGGAGACGGTCGGCGAAGCACATCGCGACGAACCACCCCATCTATGATGAGACATCCCGGTCCGCAAGTGCATTTAGAGAATTAAGCACAGGATACATATACACAGCACGGAGAAGAGGTGTCATTGGCAGAAAATAGTGATTATACCACACACAACACGCCCTTGTTATAGACTCATCAACCATGATCAGCACAAAGAATCTTGAAACGCACAAACTGAATGGCCACGTCGTCTTGGCTGATGTCGACGTTCTGGCCGCCGCGTCTAGCTTTCCATTTCAATGTAGCCTCTTTCCTTGAATGATGTTCTCATCGTCTTGAAATCCATAATTGTAGGTATTATAGATGACAAGACGGTCCAGGTGGCTCAATTCAAAGGTAAGTGTGCTGAGAGCGTGGCCCTCCGACAGATTGAGAAAGGTAATCATGGATTGTACTACCCTGGATCCTGGTTCGGCCTAGTGGAGGGTTGGCGTCGGTGTTATATAATGGCTGTGGTAACACCGTCACCAGCGCCATTCCTACATATCCCAAAGCGCTCCAAGGGCGAATCATGGTCTTTATGCAACAGAAGAAGCATAGGCATCTTGTGGGTTTCATCTGGCCATCCATGATGGACTATGATGGAGAGGTAGAAGCAAAGATCCGGGAATCAAAGACGGAGACACATTGCGTCGGCCCGAACTTCCCCGCATAATGGAAATCACGGTGACCAGACTCCGGCAACTTCTCCACGAAATGGCCCGCCCGTGTTTTCATGCTTTGGACCGTCAACGTCAACGCCTTTATCTCTGGCATCTGCACATAGACATTCAACTTTAGCTCTTTTCTGCTTGACAGCCCCAACATTTTTCACTTGCCAGTAGTAGGGCTCAGGGCGCTATCGCCATTCCCCAGACTTTCAGCACACCACATCTTCAGGAATCAGCTCTTTTCTACGTCTGCGCCATCCAGAATGATTGTGACACCTTTGACGAAGATACTCGGGATCCGCGTGTACGTCCATTCCCTGGCCGGGTCACCGCCTTCAATTGAATATTCATATTCCACAGGCCCGTCGTACAAGGCGGTATGCAATGGTATATTATCCAGATCATACTATAGCTATTGCCTGTAAAGGTTGACTTAGACAATAGGGTCGGCGTCCCACAACTGGCAGGAGCAGTATCTGAGGCGGGCGGGCTGGGTTCGTCGACCCCCGCCGCACATAGCCTTCCCACACTGACTGCCACTATTGTTCATAGGTATTCTCACCGCTCTCACACAACCATCCCCGGACGCCCTCCGCATAGCGATTCGCGAAACGCGCAAGCTCACGTCAAAGCCATTTGGCGTGAATATAACACTGCTGCCAAGTATCAATCCACCCGATTACGAAGGCTATGCGCGTGCTGCGGTGGAGGAGGGCGTGCGGATATTCGAGACCGCTGGCAACAACCGTAAGTGCACTTCTATTAGTACTGTGAGAACGGAGGCCGACGTCAGCTTAGCGGGACCTTTGATCAAGTTTTTCAAAAGTCAAGGTTGTATTGTTCTGCACAAGTGTACGACGATCAGGCATGCGAAGGTGGGCGACATAGAAAACTCTTGATATAGGCGTTCTAATGGTCCCGGGGTAGAGTGCTGAGCGACTCGGTGTCGATGTCTTGAGTATCGACGGATTCGAATGTAAGTTTTTGCACACGGTCCTGGCCTGATCGTATTAAGCCCTATGTTGCAGGTGCTGGACACCCTGGTGAGGAAGACATTGGCGGTATAGTTCTTGTGCGTATATCTTGGCCGAAGCTTAGACCTGGAGCTTAGTCTAATTGACGTAGCTTGCGCGCGCTGCCAAAGAATTGAAGCTCCCGTTCATCGCTTCTGGTGGTTTTGCGGATGCCCGCGGGTTCGCTTCTGCTTTGGCTTTGGGTGCTGCCGTGAGTATATACTTCCACTAACCCGGCGGATACGCTCATGGAGGATATTGGGATGACAGGGCGTCAACATGGGTAAGAAATCATACTTATATCAAGATCTCACAATTGTTGCTGACGATCGGGCCCTCTAAAAGGTACTCGGTTCATGTGTACTGTCGAAAGGTAGTTTTCCCAAGTCCACAGTCAATATCTTTAGCTGATTGTATCATCCAGTCCTATTCACCAGAACATCAAAGAGAAGATCGTAGCTTCGACAGAAGCTGATACTGTCCACATCTTTCGGACATTGCGCAATACTGCGAGGGTGTTCAAAAACAAGGTCTCCTTGGAGGTCGTTGCGCTAGAACGTCGTCCCGGCGGAGCTCAGTTTGAGGAGCTCAGGGACCTTGTGTCGGGGGCAAGAGGGCGCAAAGTGTACGAGCTTGGGGACCCTGACTATGGGATTTGGTCCGCGGGAATTGCAATTGGGCTGATCGACGATATACCAACCTGTAAAGAGTTGGTAGGAAGATTGGAAAGCGGAGTGGAAGGGATCATCGGGCAGTTGAGTGGGATGGTACAAGCAAAGAGTAAACTGTAGATCCTGTATAGCATATCATGCGAACGAATGGCATACTTACAATGCCACGGTGCGACAGACCATGGTAGACTTGCTCGGCACATCGCGTTTACCGTTGGCGTGAGGTGATGGCGCTGTGACTGTTGACTATTAGGGAGGTTCAAAGCTGGGCGCTGAGCGCTGCCGCTTTCCGCTTTCCGCTTTTGATGGATGACAAATATGTCAATTTGAGGTTCCGCCGTCACGCTCGATGGCTGCGCCATAATTTTCTGCAAGACCTTTGAAACTAGACATTATGCCACCAGTATTTCTTCATAAAATATCTCTCCAGACCTCTATTCTTCAAATTGATACTCGCAGTATTTTTTTTGCTGTTTGAAAGTGTCGAAGAAAGCTGTCGACAATTTGATCTGAATATGGTACCATCCTTGCTGTTGAAGCAACAAAATATCTGAACGGGCGGCCTGCTGTGCCCAGAGTCGGGAACATAACCTTGTTTGGGCATACTCTGAAATTCCTCCCGACCACCATGACCGATTTATCGTGGTCTGGCGTGTACTGGCAGTACTGCGTCTACTCACGTCACAAAATGTCACGCAGCGGGATCTCAAATCGGTGGATTTGTCATCCATCAAAAGCGGAAAGCGGAAAGCGGCAGCGCTCAGCGCCCAGCTTTGAACCTCCCTAATGTTGATGGAATTGTTGAATCCAGCGGAATCTCGTGACCGCGTTTCGCGCATCGTGTCGAGGACCCCGCCCGGTTAGCTCCGAGAGCCAATAGGGAGGCAGCAACCCTTGAGGTGGCTGGGGTCTCCGCCTGCATCGTGTTCGTTTCGTTCAGATCCAAAGAAATTGGCGGTTGTGTTTTGTTTTTGCTCTGCTCGCTGTGTTCTCTGCTGTCTTCGCTGTTATTCATGTCGTCCATATCCCCGTCCACGTCCCCAAAGACCTCGTATACGCCACCATCCACGTCTCCGCCTAGAACTCCCGTCGACCACAAACAACGCACGTCGCCAGCGACCCCAGCTTCAGACGACTCATCTATCATTGACGACCTCTCTTTCGACTACGTCTTTGACAATGAAGGCAACTATGTTCGTCTCTCAAAGGGCTCATCTTCAAAGTCCAATAACTCGTCGCCGCCCACACCACAAGACAGCCTTCCCATGCACCCGCCAGATCCTCCATTAAAGCCGTCCCCACCGGTAGCCAGAAGAGCATCGTTATCCCGGTCAGAGAGCGCTTACCCGGTCCTAATTTCCACTACTTCGACATCCCAATCCGATGCCCAACTGCCGCGCTCATTTCAACGCGTTGCCTCCGGGCCAGCGCTCTCCAACAACAAAGCACGATCCATGCCACGACGCGTCACAACGGAGGAAGGCAACAAGCAACGACCACTGGTCCGGTCATCGCGTACTACGGACCTCCTCCAGCATGAGAAGGAAAATATCATTACTAGCGATTCTGAACAAGCTCATGACGCGCTGCACCCTGCTCGCATTGCATCTTCGCGTTCTGCGTATCCGAGGTCGGGAATCTCGGATCCACACCAAAGACAGATTATGCCTGGTCCCAACAGAGCCGGCCGAATAATGAAGTCATCTTCGTCGACCGGAAGTGCTGTGAGGTTGACAGAATACAGCATTCCAGAGTCGCACAGCACTGCCGGTCCAGTCAGTTCTGACATCCCTTCGGACTTGGACACCGATTTGGGTGCGTTTCTGTCATGGTGGTGGAGCTTGCTTTCGTTGACAAATTGATTACAGAGGATGTACCAGCTTACCATCCACCCCCTTCATACACTCCGTTTCCCAGCTCTGAACCACCGTCTGATGTTGGGATCGCGGATGACACGGAACTTATTGAGCCTGCCTCAGTGCCATTACCTTCCGCAAACCCACCAATAGCTACGACTTCCAGACAAAGAAGCTATGGCGCTGTCCCCAGCAGTAGCGCGCGGGAGGCCAATTTCCCTCCAGAAGTCGCATTAACTCTGTCCACAGGAGCAAGACCGCGGCGGTCAGCTAGCCTGAGTGATGCTTTGAGTCGTAAGTCTCAGTTTATCATCAGAAGATGATAAAACTGACCAGTTGGTTAGTGCACGAAACAGGATACGGGCATCATCACCAGCAGCAACAGCAACTTAGGGAACAATACCAGAATATGAGATCTGGTCAGTGCATAATTTGTTTAACATAACGGCGATTTTCTGATATTTCTCTCACTGCACAGGTTCAATTGCGAATGATAGGGAAGGTGGAGCACGAAGGGTAACACCTGAAGAGAGGGAAAGGGATATGCGGAGTTGGTCCTTCTTTCCTTTATTCTTCTTCACACTTGCTCATACATCTTAGAATATCGACGAGACGCAGAAGAAGTCGAACGTACATGTCTTTTCTCACTTTTCTCCATATTGGGTATCGAGCTCTAACTTTCCCTGATTTCAGGTCGCCATGCGGAGCAAGCCCAGTATCATGATTCGCCGTATAACCAAGACCAACCTCAACAACAGCCGGCACCACCAGCACATCGACCATATGGCCATAGACGCCGCGATTCTGATACTTTGCGATCGATGCCGGCTTCCGCTGAGTTGGGGTCTCCTACAGTCATGGATTCATCATCTCGCGCGGGAGGGGTGTCCCCTTCCGGCATTCGTGCAGGTCGTTCCTCTCCGCCTGGTGCGCGAGTGGGCCGAATATCGCCGCCTGGGAAGGTATCACCACCTGCTGCGAGAGGGCGGTTATCTCCACCTTCCATAAAGGAAGGGCGTGTTTCCCCTCCCACTGCGCGTGCAACAGGGAGAGTCTCGCCTGCCCCTGCGACTGCCCTTGCAACACACAGGCGGAGCCCTACGGCACCTGAGGCCGTTTTGAGGGATGGTCCAGCCCCGGGACGAGCTCCTGCAGCGAAGACTTGGGCTGCAAGTGATCGGGAGGATGATTATGGTTACCAGAATGGGGGTGAAAGGGAGAGAGAGCGGGAGGCTAGGCGGATACAGCAGCAGCAGCAGCAACAACAGCAGCAACAACAGCAGCAGCAGCAGCAGCAGTACATGCGGGCGCCTCCCATGCCGACGGGTCCTGTGTCTCAACCCGCTCGTCAGTTGGTGGTACGTCTCACACATCTTTTCGTATAGATCTCCTCCACTTACTCTTTTACTGTAGGTAAACAAAAAATCTTACGCTCGTCTGGACCAGATTGGGAAGGGCGGCTCTTCCCGCGTTTACCGAGTACTTGCTCAGACCGGCGAGCTCTATGCCATCAAGCGGGTCTCTCTTGACAAGACGGATACCGAAGCGATGAGCGGGTACATGAACGAAATCGCGCTTCTGAAGCGACTGGAAGGCAATTCCCGCATCATCAGGTTGATCGATAGCGAGGTGAAGCCAGGGCCTGGCGGGAGTAAAGGCTACCTGATGTTGGTCATGGAGTGTGGTGAGGTGGACCTTGCCAGGCTGATTAGTGACAGAGCCAATGAACCTCTAAATATGGTCTGGGTGGCATACTATTGGCAGCAGGTGAGTCTCCTATGCAGACCATTGTTTGCGCCCACGAACTGCTGCTGAGCGGTTTGACATGTAGATGTTGCAAGCAGTACATATTATTCATGAAGAGAAGATAGTGCACTCCGATTTAAAGCCTGCGAACTTCGTCATCGTGAGAGGGCAGCTGAAATTGATTGATTTTGGGATAGCGAATGCTATCGCAAATGATACAACCAATATCCAGCGAGATCATCAGGTGGATATTTTATTGCTACACTTCCATCTGCTATCGACTTCTCACGCTCGTTCTTTCTTAATCAGATTGGCACTGTTAATTACATGAGCCCTGAGGCTATCGAGCTACCGGATGGGATGCGGAGGCTGAAAGTTGGACGCCCCAGTGATATCTGGTCCCTTGGTTGTATTCTCTACCAGATGGTCTACGGCCATCCCCCCTTCCAACATCTTTCCGTCTATCAAAAGATGAAAGCTATCCCAGACTTGGCGTACATCATTGAGTTCCCAGAATACTCCATCCCTCCCGCACCAGCACCAAGGCTCAGCAGCACGGGTGCCTCGTCAGGCGCAGTCACCCCTCCGAAGACGCTTGATCATCTCAAGAGGAGGGTCCGACGCGATGTCATTGAAAGCATGAAAAGTTGCTTATGCCGTAATCCGAAAGAAAGGGCGTCGATTCCTGACCTTTTGGATCAAGGTTGGCTGGCAATGAACGAACGTGAGTGCTGGTCCGTCTTGCATTCAACCTGTCAGTGGACTCACGTCTTCTGAAGCTGAGGCACCTGCTGTCAAAGACCTTCTGGCACCTGATGAGACTGTCATCAACCCGTATTATATGCGGCAGCTGCTCCAATATGGTATCAAGCTGGGTGAAGCGCAGAACGCAGATATGAGTCCAGAAGCGCTACTACGAGAGGCAGAGGTGCGGTTTACCTCAGGGAAGCCGTGTAATCATTTACTGACATATTAGCCTCAGCGTCTCGTGGCAGAACTGAAATCAATCCAGCCCTAGTGTTCTCCCTTGGGCCCTCTCCAGCTTTTCGTTTCTTTCCTTTCTCACAAGCATTGACTTTCATCTCATCATCGCACACTCAGCTTTCCCCTCCACCTCACTTACTTGCATTCATGCTTTACTCAAAAGCACGCCTCACGCGTCCCACCCATTCGTTCATCCTTTCTTGTCCCCTTCGCTGCTCCTGCGTCTCATGCCTGCATCACAGCTTGTCCATGTTTTCAAACTGTATTGTGTATAAGTGGACATAATCCTCGACGTGTACTAAAATATCTCTATGGTCCATTACGCATCTGGGCATTTATATCTATGTCTGCCGTATGCTACCCTCCTCTGGATCCGTGTCTTCAACTCGATCATGACTCTTCGCATGCACCACCACACTCATTCGCTATGGCTCTAGTCGTCTCCTTTTCTACATCTCTATTCACGACCGCGTTCAAGGCGGTCCCACCCACACCAATATATATTCCTATTTCCCTCCATACCCCGTCCTCGACGCCTTCGAATGGCAGCTCGAAGCTGAAATCTTGAAGCCCAACAGAGTCACCCCCATCACGAGGTCGTGACAGACGCGTTTAAGTTGTGTGTGACGGCCCTATCCCACCTCTGGCTCTCTCCCCCTTGACCGTCGTTCCTTTCTTCCTTTCTTCTTTTATTTTATTCATTCATTATGGCTTCAGCCGTTGGAGATACGATTACGAATGGCCTCGAGGTGCTGCCGGCTCCCAGTACCTCTCCGCCGTGTCATTGATGTCATTTTGCAGGCATATGAAATCTTAGAAAAGCTGCGGAGCGCAGAGGAATCCACGCTATATCGCGTGGTCTGTAAGAGTGGTCGTTTGAGAAATCGCCAACTCGCGCTTAAAAAGGTCAGGCTGTCGGCATGCCTCGCATATTTTAAATACTACCTGAACTTGATGCAGGTTCTTATTCCATCCTCATCGTCAACATCCGCGAAGCGCCACCTCATGTCAACAACCTCTCTCCATCAAGCGCTTCACCACCCTAACATAGTTTCGATGCTCTCCGCATTCTGCACCACCCAAGAGACCTTTCACGTCTTAGAGCTGTGTTCTCTGGGCAACCTATCACACTTCCTTGGCTCTCGTTCTCTTCCAGTTCTTTCCGAATCCGAACTTCGTGGTATAATGAAAAGCCTTGCAGATGCTCTTACGTATCTGAGGAAAGCGCTTGTTATCCATGGAGACATCAATCCATCGAACATTTTATTGACAAGTGATTATGGAGTGGTGGGTCTTGTACACGGCCACTATCTAGCGATGCAATTGACTTGCCTTGGCGATAGAAACTATCCAACTTCAAACAAGCCATCCGCCTGTCAAGCCGTGACTCTACGACATCTTCGCCGCTATGTGTTACTTCGAATTACACTGCGCCGTGAGTGATGCCTTTCCCTCCAGCGATTTTACTGATTTCCCCTCGGTAGTGAATTTGCATCTGGAGAGCCCTACGGATTTTCTGTCGACATCTGGTCCTTGGGCTGTGTCATGGTCTATTGCGTATCCGGACAAGCTCCATTCGATGTGAGTGAGTCTTGTCCTATCATTGCCTGGAGAAACCCACGCCTTGCCCTCAGGTAATATTCGCCCGTAGACTACCTAAAGGCGTCACGCAACCGACGTGTGACCTGCCCGAGCACCTCTCAAGCGATTTGAGAGAGCTCATTTCCAGCACTTTGCAAGTTGTGAGGATATTTACATAACGATACATCCTGCGCCACCTTTGCTCAGAACTCCACCCTGATCAGATTCCGGAGAAACGAATCTACCTACCTGACATTTTATCACACCCGTTCCTTGCAAACAATATGCCAGTCGTCTCTCTTCGCCCCTGCGCTAACTCGAATACCCGCTCTCAGAAGTCTTTCGACGATCTATCACACCCCCCAAGGGATCGTCACCAAGCCTTCAATTCGCCTCCCTTTCAAACCAATCAAGCGATACGCAGCACTGCGAGGCATGTATCTGATCAAAACCCACATATTACCCACAACAGAACAAAAATTATCCTTGGAGATATTGGCAACTTGGACCTGAGAAACATGCTCGGCAACGAAAACACGTTTAGTAAAATCCCTCCGTCGGCGAGGCCTACAAGACGCATCGTCTCTGACCCTATTCATCGTCGGTTAATTACTCCCCGCGGCATCAAAGCACTGGATATGTACTCTGACACACCTGTTCAACCATCTTCAGTATTCCAGACCAGCAACTACACCACATCGGCGACTAGAATACGCCAAGATTCGGGCTTGTTGTGCTCTGCGACACCGTCTACGCCGTCGCTTGACGCAGAGACTAAATCATCGGAACTGACACGAATACCCCATGGGGGTCGCTTTCTGGAGGACAAGCAGGAGCAAGGAGACAGCCCGCATCAGGAGGGGCTTGACGATGAACAGGTAGTAACTATCTCAGGGATTTTCACACTAGCCCCCAAGAACTAACGGCTCTGTTGTAACCTGAGATTTCTGCCTCGCTCCTGAAACTGCCTGTCGGCACTGTGCGACCCACACCATTGAATACTACGGCCATGGGTTGTCAAACACACAAGACACCATATGGTCAAGTCACGATATTATCTTCCCATTCTCTCCTGGTAGATTTCCGAGAAAGCGAACGCAGGAAAGGATTCAAAGGAGGTGAAGTACTTGTCGTAGAGCCGGACGGCTCCAAGGTGAACCCTCCTCAATTTCCAAGCGAGAAAATGCTCACCTAGAATTCGTCTTTCTCTAGATTTCAATCTATAGCGCCCCGCATCTGAGTTCACCGTGTTGTCTTCTTGAGCCCACACAAACATATTCTCTTCAAACCCTACCGCCCGTCTACTGGAGACAATACAATGACGCTGCCCGCCTTGTCGATCAGATAAAGCAACGTACACCCAAGGTACACGGGCCAGACGCCCACTTTTTGAAAGTTTACCTGATGCAAGTGCTTGCAGCTCGTTGTATATTTGGTCGCGGCGAAATGCACTCTCATGGCCAACACTCCTCTCGCAGATATAGAATTGTTGCTCAACGGCTCATCCTCGTCGCCGAATAGAGACCGTACAGCCAATGATCCCTCACTCCGCATCCGCTTCTCGCGACAAAGCCAGTCCATTGAGTTTGCGCGCCATATTTCTAGCGCACGAGGAGAAGAGTGGACAAAAAAGGTGATAGCCTCGGCGTCTGAACCTCCATATGTTTCCACGAAAGACTGGAAGGGCTTGGAACAGATGGAAAAGGATGCTATGCACGATTTGACGCGCTTTGTGCGGACGTGCGACGTGGTTGAGGCACTCATAGACACAACATGTTCATCCTCTACCAACAACGCTCCCTCGACAGCTGAAGACACCAAGTTCAGTGTTCCATTCACGGTTGAGAAACCGGAGCGCCATCCACAAACGTTCAACTCGTCCACCTCGGTACCTACGATCGCAAGTAGCTTTCCATCCTTTTTCAACTTCGCCCCTCGCCCATCAAAACTTTCCGCTGCCACAATCGCACTTTCAACACCGCTAGTTAAAACCAGTATCCCTGTCCCAGTAGCACCGCAAGAGCTTTTATCTCAAGAACCCGAAATCAGCGCCAGCCGTGTTCCCTCGAACATCAATTCCGCGTGGCGCGACGATGATCTCGACCTAACAGTCGGAGGTCGAGGCATGCAGACTCGATTCATCCCCTCTGTCGGATGGTGCATAAGGTACGCGTCCAGGGTTTCACAAGGCGGGCGGTACAGGATGATGTTCTTGGACGGCGTTGCGCTCGATATCGACGTAGACGAGGATTGGGTAGAATTCAAGAGCCAGGCAGGAGAGACCACCGTGTAAGTTGTGTCATTCGACTTCTCGAATTCCTTCACTGAACAGAATATTGACATGGTAGTTACAATATTCGAGATTGCGGCTCAAAGCGAAAGATAGGGGAGCGGATGAAGGTGTTCGAAGAGTTTGTGTCCTTGTTCGACGACAGCCATGAGGAATAGGTCGGATTTTCGATCGAAGTTTCATCTTTCACATGAAGGATACAGCATATTGGATACAGATGGATTGACGAGCCATACAACTTCTTCGAATCATTGCATATATGACGATTTCAGCTGTAAGCCGTGGGTTGCCCCTGTTTTGCCTGACTCGACTTCGTCAACAGTATATCGAATACACTGTGCGATGCTCCATTGAGGCCGATAGCTAGATTACCGCATCAGATGCAAGAATCATCGAGAGTGTCATAAAACACGTACCCAAGAATCTTTCTCGCCCGAGAATCATCTAAGGTTATGTGGTTTAGGTATTCTAGAGTAGAGGGTTGCAAGTAAACCAGTTGGCCAATCCATTTTGGCACTAGACTTGGTGTATAGCCAAAGGGGAAGAAGAGAAGCAAGAGAACGTGATAGCGAAGGAAAAGGCAGGCCTCAACTAGATGGGCTAGGATATATATAAGCAGAGGGGGTATGTCGTCCAGGATGACAGCACGGGTGGCAAAATGCTGCAACATATGAATTACGTCAAATTCCCCGCAACCCGATTTCAAGTTGGATGCACATACTTTGACTGCTTCACGAGCGTCTTGCAGTCGCCAAGCGGGATCTCTACCAGTAACTAGGAATGCCTGTCCGCGCGCCTCTTTGACGTCCCTAATGAGGGCGTCTTCTAGCAGTAAGTGGGCAGCGGCAGCATCCCAGACGCATATGTTGGTCGAACTCCATCCCTTGTCCCAAACTGGCACCCGTGGCATGGTCAGTGTGCTCGTTATTAGGCGGTCATTAGGTCCAATGATCGTGCTACCCAACTAGAATGTCAGAGAACGGCAGCCGGACGTGATAAATTACGCACTATCCAGGGCGAATGGTTCCAGCGCGTAGACCATCAAGGCCGTCCGCCTTCTCCACCAGCTGCTCAGCGAGGAGTTTGGTACGTGAATAGCAGCTTTCAGACAGCTGTGCAGGAGGTAACGGCTGGTCAGGGTCATAGATCGTAGAAGTATTATTGAGATCCCAGCCCAGCCTCAGGAATTTGGGTCGAGGTATGACGGTATCACCCGTGGATGTGTAGATCTGTGTAGATTAGCACCGCAGATGGGAGCTCTCTCACGACTGCAATTACATTCTCCAAGCCTAACACGTTGATACCGTATGACGCGTTCCAACAGTATGAGAACCGCTCCCAGAAGCGTATAATGGCCGCGGTGTGGTATATTACATGGGGAGGTGTGCCAGTGCTTTCAAAAGAACGGAGGCCCTCACGGATGGAGTTGAGAGACGTTATGTCCGTCTTGACAAAGGAAACAGCGGGGTGCGATGCAACTGCCTTCGATGGGGGTTGGAGGTCAAGTATTCGGATGTTCGTCTCGCCTCGAAGCAGAAGAAGACGGACTATGTACCTGTAGAAGATGGTACGCGCCAGTCAGCAAAATTGTGCCAGCTGTTAATAGACTCACGTTCCAAGAAACCCTGATCCACCTATGACAGCGTAGCCCAAAGATGTCGGATTCCTTGGAATTGACTTGAGCAGGTCGATGTCATCGTAGGTCGTCTGCTCCAGTCCTTCGCTGGTGAACGGGGCTGTGACTTGCGTCGAAGGTCTTCTGAGGCGTCTTGAAAGCTTGTAAAGGTAGAGCAGTATCAGCAGGCAAAGAAGGGCTAGTGCAACGCTTGACCAACTCATGTGCGCCGGCATCAAGGACAGGCACAGCCTGAAGCGCCACGGTCGAACGTTTGAACGCCAAGTGCTGTGTGCCGAGAAGCCCACATAACAGACTTGGCAAATCTATTACTATTACGCCCGATTTGAGATGCACCACTACAGAAATTCATTCATCGTGATAGTCATAGTCATAGATCCACCGCGAGCTCGGACTTGTGCCACCCCCTGGCATTCCAAGTGAATTCAAAACGGCTACGAGTACATACAGTCATCACCGTGACTCCAAAGTCCCCGCGTTCCAAATGCCTAACTAACATAGATGGATCTGTCCGACCGAAGGATCGTGGTCACTTATCCTCCCAGCAATGGAGGCCGCCCAGTTATTGATGTGGATATGCTCGAACTTAACGCCGCGCTCCTTGATTGCATTCGAAATGAATATATGGTCGAGCTGCTCCGAGTTCTGGTCGAAGATATAGCTGTATCGCTCGACCTCCGGAATCCCGGCCACCTCGTCTATGTCAGAGAGGACATCGACAAGAGGCTGATAGAGCGAGCGGGCCTGCAGGAATTCGTTGAAGTCGCCAGCTAAAACGATGTTTGCGCCTTCATCTGCGGTCAAGATGGACTGAGCAAAAGACTACAGGGTTGCTGCGTTCGTTCACTGACTTCTACAGAGGGATAGAAGAGGAACTCACTGCAACGAGACTGATCTGACTGGTCCGTGCATCTAATGGCGAGTTGACAGGGGGACGGGCATCTCCCTGTGTCGAACTGCTGCCGCCTTTGGAGGCAAGATGCACGTTGATTGTAAAGAGTTTCTCTCCCTTGGGAGTCTCCCAGTGTGCAACGAGTGGTTTACGGGATTCGTTCCACGCTCCATTCGTGGGTTCAATTCGGCCAGGGTTGAAGCTGCGTGGCGGATCAATTTCTGCATAGCGTAATGTCAAGGAATTTCTACCCACTTGAGTTTTGGTACCTGGGTCGGGGGCAGAACAACCTCAACTTTGTCAAGTGCGCCACCTGCAGGCGATCCAGTAACGAGATTCAGTTTTTCAGCGCGGTACCTTGAAAATGCGTCAAGTTTGTAAACATAACAGGTGGAAAAAATGCCTTACAGGTACGCTTGTCTGATATTCCCGCCAGGTACACCACCATCCTGTCCATCGACTGGAGCGATTTCAACAAAGCTGTAAGTAACGTTGCTGATTTTAGCGATAGCGTTGACGAGGTTGGTTAATGTGAGATTGCCGGCGACGGTGCCATCGTTAGCAGTTCCAGAGTTATCTTGGATTTCTTGAACAAACATGATGTCCGGAGTGTTGAGGAACGTAGCAATGTGGTCAGCAATGACTGGGAGATGAGCAGAGTTGGGGGCCATATTCTCAATCTGCATGACTCGTAAGACTTGGATCGACTTTGAAGAATTGAAAACTGTACGTTGTAGTCACCGAAAGTGATGACACAGTCGTTCTTGGGCTCAGTTTTCAATTTCGTGGGTTCCACGGCACCATTTGCCGGCGAAATGACAGAGGGAGCGGTGGTTGGGAGGATGTAATAGAACCCAAATCTGATGGGGTTGTATTTAAATTGTTAACGAGGAAACCTTGAGGCAACCTGAAGACGCACTGGTAGGTCACAACTCCTATAATGTCGGTCAAATTCAAACCGAGTGCCACTGCTGGGTTCTTGGTTTTATCGAGAGGAGCTCCAATAAGAATCGCCTCGGGATTCGAATCGGGAATGCCTCCAGGTCCTGGGAATAAGGTAAGGGCAGGATTCGATGTAGATGCGGCAAAGACGTTACCGAATGTAAGTGTTAGTCCGCCACGTTGATTTTTACCCGTCACCTTCCAGTCTCCATGAACCCAGAATTCGCCGAAGCGATTGGGAAAACCCAGTGTGATGGGCTTCTTGACCTGCACTAGCTGTCCCTCAAGACTCTCCCAAAAGTCCAAGCCATACTTGTCCGGCTGCAGCGTCGCGTTGACGGTCTCAACGCGACTCACATTGTTAGGCACGGAAAGGAATCCATCTGGACCAACATCCAGAGGAGTCAAGTGTTGGGTGGGCGGGCTTCTGTCTACACCGAGAACCACGGGTTTGACAGTATTATTTGACGAAAGGACAGTGATGTTGGTTGGGGACGTGATCTCCGTGACGAAGAGGTCATTGGGTGCTGTTTTAGAACGGAATTCCGAGACTAATCCACCA
This sequence comes from Lyophyllum atratum, assembly GCA_014905825.1. Taxonomy (NCBI): domain Eukaryota; kingdom Fungi; phylum Basidiomycota; class Agaricomycetes; order Agaricales; family Lyophyllaceae; genus Lyophyllum; species Lyophyllum atratum. The sequence continues at coordinate 987,520 of JACGCN010000019.1, read as the reverse complement.
AGCGAGACGATATCCCCCACGGAAACATTGCCCAAAATGGTAGCGGAGGTGGAGAAAACGTTGAGTCCATTGGATACGCGAATGTCGTCCACAGGTTCGCCAGCGATCCAAAATCCACTTGATCCCTGGTTTCAAAGTAAACAGTGAACTGTGCTCAAAGGCCGAATTCCGCCTACCTTAGCAGTCACCAAGCCGGTGACGTTGCTCACGAATTGGCCGACAAGTGGGCTTTGGAACCCAGGTCCTTGGATTTCAGCAACTGTTGTTGACGATGCCGCAGTTATGCAGCTCGTCACGAACCCTAAGAGATAGAGCCAGTTCATGGTGTATGCGAAGCCGGTTTGGATAGCCGCAAGGAAGGGGGAGCTACTTGCATTCTAGGATCACCCCCTGGTATTAAATACAACGAGTTCAACATCAGGGATATAGGCACAGAAACGCACTGTCCCAAAGGTTGTACCACATGCAACTGTCGTCCATAATTCCATTCTGGAAGCCGCTTGGGCGGGATTACTGATGTTTGTCGCGTGAGGGTGTGAGGATAAGCCATCAACTGGTCAAGCATGTGCATAGGCTTTCCGGGTGCCACATGTTGAACGAGGGACGGGACCGCACGAGGTCAATATAGTTCCATTTCCAGTAGTTAAGCCCGGATGAAGTGTCCAAGCGAACCTTGTCCACCGTTCTGCCGCTTCGCCCGCATCTGCTGTTGAGGAACGTTCGAGGGGCCAGTACTTTCTCAGGGCTGCCATGGTCAGTGTATTTTGAACGAATGATCGTGTCAAGTCACGGTTGGGTGATTCGAAGTCGAATGCCTTGCACGCGGACCGTCCTCTACCGTCGCACACCTCAAGACTTTCCGGAAAGTTTAATTCGTAGCTTGTCACTGTTTCAATGCGTACTTAAAGTAAGTCTATGGATACAACCAACAAAAATGGATCCAGCCGTCGTGATGAGAATGAGAGTTCTAATGCATGTCAAAGCAAATCCCCAAAAAACGCGCGATGCCGTCTACCGCCTATGCAATGGCAGCGCGACATTGGTTGTTCTGCTCGTCACACTGAGCAACGCTGAGCCCGGAAGCTCGGCCAGCTGCTGAGTTGGCAACATTCGCACATTTATTGTGCTGGATGTCACAAGAGCGTCCGAGAGCAGCACCGACGTTGAGGAAGTCATCAGAGCCGTGAACGGCAAAGCCACGTCCACCAGGAGTGACGGCCGGCGCAGTCTGACCACCAACTATAAATCGAAATGTTGAGTGGAGATAACGGGAAGAGGGAGTGAAGGATACTCGCGAGCACCGGTGAACTTTTGAAGGTTTCCAGCAGCAGAGCCGGGGGCAGGGGTAGGGGCGGCGGTGATAGTGACACCACTGAAGTTTTAGTTACTTAGCTATGATTTCACAAACAAGATGCACAACTCACGGAGCAGCAGTGGTAGCGGCTGGAGCCTGAGTAGCTACACCTCCTGCCGTAACCGTCACGGTGACCGCTATGATTGGGCGTCAGCGTAAGACATACTCGAAGATGGAGGAAATGCGACGAACATGGGGGGCAAGTGGCCTCCGCAGCGCCGTTTCCTGCAGTACCGCCTGCATTTCCGGCGTCGCCACTCGCGTTTCCAGCATTATTTCCAGCATTGCCGCCTGCAACAGCAGCATCAATCTCAGCAGCACTAGCATCAGGCACCAAGAGGTTCTGAGTGATGATGCAGCCCATTGGGTCGTCAGTCGTATCGCACGTGTTGCCTTTAGCTGTGGCGTCGTTGAGATCGCCGGGGGCAAACGTTCCAGCCTGCAGGGCGTCTTGAGGGTCACCTCCTACACTATGGATTTGCTTGGCAAGTTCAAGAGTGATTGCCTTATTCACCACAGCAGCATTGGTTGAAGCAGGGTCCTGATCCATGTGCATTAGGAAGATAATATGAACTAGAATGGCCTCGGCGAACCTGATGCTGCTGAATGACTGCGATTTCGGGGTTCTTGGCTGAGATGCTGGTGCACTTATCGGTAACAAGTCCAATTTTTCCAGAGTTGCGTTCCAGAGCACGATAAATCAAGGCGTCCACCTGGCCTTGGACATCACCAGCAGCCTTAGCATTGGTGAAGGCTTGATCGGCAGTCGCTTGTTGAAGACATGTTGCGTCCTGATTTGGATAAGGAAGTTTTATGACATAGTGAATGGGACGATAGAATTACGTACAGCGATCTTGCCAGCACCACCAGCGGCAGCAGCGTTACCCAGAAGACCAAAAACCGGGTCGGCGATGTTGTCCGGGTTGTTCAGAGCCAGGCTTTTGCGAACAGAGGTGAGGAACTGTTCATGAGAGTGTTCTAGCGCCTGCGTCAGTGCACCGAAATTTCTGCGAGGGGTATTGCATATTTACCTTGAGGCACTTCACGTCTAACTGGGAGAGCGAAAGCAGAGGAAACGCAGAGAAGGGCCAGCGCAGCGGACTTGAAAGACATGAGAAAAAAATCTCGGACGGAAGGTTGGCGTATTCAAGCGAAAAGAAAGTGAGTGTCAATTGAATGGACAGTGCCCGCGACCTGGTATCCATTGAACCAGTAGCTCATAGTATAGGGCTTGGAAATAACGTACTTGAAGAACTTACAATGAGAGGTCGGACAAGAACCAGTCTTGGGAAAGGAACAAGCAGAAGAAAAGAAGGGATGTGAGATATCATAGCACCAATAAAGCACTACGCTTTTATAGCGGAATTCTGGCCAGCGAGCCGAGCGCCGAAAGCAACGTATGGTATCTTCGGCCTTCTTGTGTCCTTTCCGATGGTAGGTTCTATGGTTACTGTGTCGTTAATAATATCATCTCCTTTACCGCCGCGCCGTTCTTCTTGTAAAGAGTCCGAGCGCCAGCGTAGATGCGGATAATAACCAAGGCCAGGCTGGCGTCCAATGCGATCCATGGTGTCTAGAGAGATGCATCATCGCGTCCCTGTCGCGTTCTGTATCGGGTGGCATGCATAGACCACTTCTCACAAAAGCAACTTCTGTGCCTAGGATGCACACGCCGAGCACAGTTGTCGGCCTTCAGAACTTTCATATGTGCCTTGAGGCGGGAGCAACCTCCTTGAGCCTCTATAACTCCGAAGTTGCTACGTGTAAATAGGCACCGCTGATCGATGATCACCGACACCGGTCACTTTGGAAACAGGAGGCGAGAATCGAGGTCGGAGAACGATTGTCCTTAAGGATATGTCGTAGAACCGGTGGTATGATGAAGGACTGAATGTCGGTGAGAAAGTGAGAAGTTTGAAGGGGCGCTCATATGATGCTAACTTGTAAGCCATCCGTGTATTGACAGCATATAGCTCAGAAGTAGCTAGTCCAGATGGACCACGTCAGTAGAGGAGACTGGTATTCGCCCCGGGCATCCCTACCATCCACTGAATTGTTGCGTGAAAGTTTATTAAGAGAGGTTTTGAGCAAATCCTTGTCTAGATGACTCTAGTCCAGTTGGCTTGATTACTATTCGCCTATTAGCGCGATAAGGAGAGGACTGACCATCCCACCAATATTTGAAACTATGGAACTGGGCATAGCGGTCAGCTATCCATCGTGAAGTGGAGTAGAGTTGACCACATGACAAAAACAACCTGGGTATGCCGGACATGGGAGAATTAGATTCGAACGGTTGTCGAGTTTTTCTTTGACAGTGCTTGGAGATCTTGTTCTAAACCACAAGATGATCAGCCACATTCAAGCCAAGGGTAATACGTTTAACCCACGTATGCCCCAAACGTGCGAGCGCAGATCTAAAAATTCTGTGTGAAAAGGACGAGTTAACTTCACATGAGAATCGTGTAAAGGTCTGATATACTAACCGACGTGTAAACCGTCAAGAAGTTTCTTAGTCTCCGCGCGAACTCGAGCGACGTCCTCTTTTGAAGCGGACGCTTGACCGAGGGCCTTGAGGTCCTTTTCGACGGCCTCTATTCTTCGTACGTGTGCGGATATCTGCGCACCACAAGGTATAAGCACAGGACCTGGGGCTGGGAGCAATGAGGGGATGACCTTTTCTGTATTAATCTGCAACGTTTCGACGCTGGCCTGTAGTGCTGCTGAAGCTTGTTGATACTCTTCTAACAAGTGGTATGCGGCGAATGAGGAAGCAAGCGAGAAGCCAAATAAGAATCCAAAAATCCTGGTAGGAATGTGAGAACACGTTGAGATGCAACAACAGGTCTTGAATCACCCTCCACGGAAACCACCAACGGGTTTCTTCTGTACTTGCACTGTTCCAAGGTTCCCGGTGGCCTCATCTCTCAAAATACGAGCGTTTGAGAAAAGACGGGTTTGGGTATAGCGTGGAAGAGTGCGAGTAGCAGACAGACAGCGTAAAGATGCCATTGCCGATGCTGCTGGAGTCCAGGGTACACCAAACACGGGTCGGGCGCTCAGTTCAAGTTGATTCCAAGTTGCCGCGTTGCGGTCATATCACCGCAAGGCACGTGACTTCCAATACTCAATTTCGTTGACCACCGTTGTCACCAGTGACGACAAAGGACCGCATCAGTGGACGACTATGGCTTCCAAACGCAAGGGCGGGGTAGAAGAGCTTACAGGACGCGAGAAGAAGAAGCAAAAGATGGCTATCGCACGAACAATCGCGGTGCAAGCTGTGAAAACCGTATCTTTCTCAGAGAATGCCATAGCAGGACCCTCATCCAAACCAGGCGTTAACAGTGAGATATAAATTGCTATGGTCTAATATCCAGTACATTAAAACATACTATTTCAGGTCTGCGTGGTCTTCCAAGTACCATTGACGTCGAGAAGTTCTCAGAGGTACGACATCAATTCGATGTCATAACCACTATGATCTGATTTTGCAACGGCAGGCCCGAGCCTTCGAGATTAACGCTATGCATACTGCTATGAAAAATGCCAGGCGAGTCGGTGTATGTGCTTCTGTTGAATGTAATAAATAATCCGCTATTTAGTGCAAGCTCGACATCTAGAGCATGGCAGGCTCTTCCTCGTCATTTACGTCGAAGGGCAGCTAGTCATGATGTGCGCCGGGTTCCTCTTCGACTTCGCGAAAAGGCTCGTGCAGAGGTACCTATCAAATTATCAGTTCCACGTCTCTGAGATCGCAGACCCTAAGACTTACCCAGATGGACCCTGTTCGCAAGAAGGCGTTGGGTCGCCCGACGTCAAGATTAGGAAAAAAACAAGCGCCTGAAACGAACAGAGCTATTCGCCAGACGACAACGTTCGTCCCCTGTAATTTCTGACGATTCGGCATACTAAGAAATCATTGTTTAGGGGATAAACTTTGGCTTGAGACACATATATGGCACGCAAAGCGAATGAAAATGGAGAACATGTGGGGATACAGACTCGTATGCCTTTTCTTGATAGATGCTCTACATACGCTGACAGCCCATTAGGCAATCCACCCCACTGAAAAAGCATTTCGTCCATCGCATAGAGCCTCAATTCATGGATCGATCCTTCACGATGCATCCTATTATTCGCTCATTGAGCTCAAGGGGCCTGAATTTCTTCTCAAGAAAATCCTAGACAATTGCTGTGACCCCCATGGCCCAGGCCCAGGATCGAAAAGGTAGTTCTCGATAGACTCAATTTTTTGCTAGGCTTTCATGTCTGTTCTAGGTATACCGCCGGTTCCCGTGTCCTGGAGACGTATATCTACAAGCCTGGGTCTTTTCCATTCGATCTCATTTCCCCTATTACCATAATCTGGAAGGCCTTGCCCTCTAATTCGAACATAACCGTAGAACCTTCGGAAAATGCTGGCCAACAGGACGGTGCTCCCGAAACGCGTAATCAGACTCGAAAGCGTGGAATGAAAACGAAAGGGAAGGAGAAGGAGAAGGAGCACACGCCTGCTCTTGCACCCAGCCCCGAGACAACCAGAGTAATTTGGTTACGAACGCACCCCTCCTCCTATGCGGATGTCTTGTCCTCTCTCCAGACGTCCACATCACTGGTACTCGATGCTGAGAAATCTGGAAACGGAGAAAAGAAGTTTGAAGTTGAAATCGCAGATTTAAGAGGGCAGGTCAATGCATTTGAGATCATGGGACCAAAGTCAAACCAAGTTTTGAGGGGTGCTTTGAGTCCTATACCTCAGGATCAACGGGTAGACTTCAAGGCGGTATGTACTACGCTGACTTCGCCTCAAGTGATTATTAACAAGATGGTCATTCAGTTCTGGTCTCGTTTGACGAATGTGCAAACGTCTGCAGAGCTGGGTCGTGGATTAGTCGTAGGGTTTAAAGTTGCAGACCCGCGTCTCAAGTAAGTTTTTGTGCCTCTTACATTTACCGCATACTCATTATTTTCGTAGATTTCCACCGAAAAATGCCACGGTCCAAGCCCCATCATCGGATTACAGGGTGGCAAACACCGTTATCCCTTCAGCCCAGCTAGCCCAGAGCGAGGTCTGGGATGAGACTACTAGAGAATCTTTAGCAAATCCTCGCTACAAAAAAAAGGATTTGGATGAGCGTCGATCGAAAGTACCACTAGTCTCTATTCGTGTTATGCCGTCCACTGAAACGAGAAATTTCCACAGCTTTTGATTCCTGGAACACACCTCACCCCTGGGAGGCAGGACGATCGCATCCCAGTTCTTCTTATCCAGCGTTCGCTCGAGAGGCCAGATTCCAAGACTCAGGGAATCCACGGCTGGACTCTAATCGTCCCCGCCGGCTGGTCTATGGCTTTCTTCAGCTCCCTCACGTTTACCGGTACGCGTGTCGGTGGACAGCGCGAGCGGCAAACGCAGGCATTCGAAGCAGGGACACCATACTTCCCCCGCGACCTTCCAACCTCCACCGGATATCAGACATACGCGTCGACGCGAGAAAAGGAAGAGCAGGCAAAATGGGAGAGGAAACCCCCAGCGAAGCGGCCCAATTTCGAAAAACTGGGAACGAGCCTCCCGTGGAAAGCCGATTGGGAGGCTATTCTTGGCTTCCCAAGCCGTAAACATGTTTCCGATGAAGTGGAGGAGATTGAGGATGGCGGTTTGGTGACAACAGAGAGGGAACAGCTAGCTACCCAAGCAGCAACCGAAATTGGTCCTAAGGTCTGGTTACTGCGAGGGAGTGAAGTCCCTCTTGTCCTTTCCAACATATCGAAGCTCTTCAACCATGGTGCTGGGTTAATGCAAGAGATCAATCGACTACGGGCGAAACGAGGTCATGAACAGTTGAATCCCTCTGTTAAGGCGGATGACCTCATGAAAGGGGCTCTAGTATCCGTCAGAGTCGAGATGTGCAAACGCGGTGATCCAGAGGACCTTGCCATCGTTTATTCTGTAGATGATAACGAGGCAAAGAGGTGGGAGAAGGTCTTGCGCAACCCCAGGGACCCGAAAGTTGCTCTTGATATGGAAAATCCGGAAGAGGTCGAGGCGAGTTTCTCCATCTATTGCTTCTTGACCAGTCCTTGATGAGCTGTGCAGTTATCGGAAATCGTTCCTCCGGAATCTTCTATAATCGGCCGCCTCACCACTGGGCACTTTTCTTTGTCACAAGGTCGGGGCTTTGGTATTGGTGCAATGCCTCTCGTCAAATATCTGGCATTACAAGAGCAGAGCCAGAGGTGAGCTGCCCAGTAGATATATCCTGGTGACTCTAACTAACCATTCCCGTTTTCCCAGATTACGTACAAATACAACCTCGCCGTACCCACCACTGATGGTCAAAGTACGCAACGGAAATGGTCAGCGATGTCGCGTCGCATACATAGAAATTTTGGCGACTTGATTTATTCGGTGAATGCTACGCCGCTTGACGGACTGGAAGCCATCTAGCAATGGGATGCAACAACGAAACCACCGCTTGTCGTTGGCTCCTGTGTCATCGAACGTCTATGAGCTGATGCATGATCGCTTAACCTCAAGGAATCAAGAATCCTATTTGAAGGAGCAGGTGGACAGGATAGGATACGTCACAATTACTCTCTAGCGGTTATAGAATAACAAATTCAATCTTCCACCACTCATTTGATGCCTAGCATAGCTGCGAGACACGACAGTCCCACACCCTACACACCCTGGCAACTACTGTCTAATCCAGCGCGTTGCCTCTTTCTTCACTGGCAGCCCGATACCTCAATCCATTTTAACTTGGCAAACTATGGTCGAGCGAAAAATCTGTCCATCTCCTCCCGTTTCAATGCGCGAAGGTTCTCGACTTAAGAAAATTGTGGGTATGCAGGCCTATTGCCGGGGTAACCGAAGTTGGATATTGCCAGGTGACAAAGGGACTCCCCAAGGGTGGCAAACACTCTAGCAGCTGAATGGATCGCCTGTGGCAGGCCTACTCCGTTCATTGCGCTTCTCCGGATACTCAGGGTAGCTCAGGGTATACTGGGACACTTTTTGGCCCGTGTCTTTTGAGGCTACTTCTAAGATGTTGGCTGAACACGCAAGGACGTAACTACACTATCTGCTGGCAGTTCAGTTGAAGCAACTATCTGGCCCGTTCAACCGATTACCTTAGAAACTGATCACACAGTTTTACTGAATCAAGTCTTTTATGCTTAGTTCTCAAATTAAAAGTGGTACAATTTATAATTGTTAGAAGATACAGCGTCCGATGGGTAATGGGGCATGCTCAAGCAATTCAGATGACAGCGAAAACGAAGAGTGGATGGTGCCACAGCCAATCTAATCAATCTTCCACTTGTCCATAGTGGCTTGCACCAGGCGTGACATCTCCATCCGTGCCTGCTTCTTCGCACTATCTGAGATACCCTCTAATGCATCTATCTCTCCTGGCGAGGTCAGGAGCGGATCAAATTCGAGGAGATGCCCATCCTTGGTGGGAATCGCGACCCGCGCTGAGAATGAGCGAGTATGAGCCCGGATGGGTCCCGGAGTTGTGGTCGAATTGGGCTGAGAGTGAGATGAGGGGAACTGAGAAGGGTAGAGGGGTTGTGCTAGGGGAGTTGGCTGTGAGTGCGGTTGCGGCTGCAAGGAGTTTTCTCGCGAGTGGGAGGATGAAGGGGGTTGAGAGAACGCCGTGAACATACTAGCCTGCGAGTTCGTCCGAGAATGGAGTCCTTCATCTTTGGTGAGGTGCTGAGGGAAGGCGACAGACGGGTCGCGTCGAATCATAATACTACTCTTCGTTCGTTTTAGTGTTCGAGGCACCGTGAGGCCGTTCCCGTTCGTGAGACCTGCATCATCTCCATCTTCATTCTCGGTGTCGGCTTCCGCCATCTCCATACCCTTGAGCCAACCCATGCCGAATTCATATGGGTTGGCAAGGGGTGATCCATTCACACTGAGCATGCTCTCATCTCGTCTCGGTAACCGCAGTGCAGTTGTAGGTGGCAGTGGTTGTAGACCGCTGGGATATTTAGGGGTCTTCGGAGGCAGCTCGGGGTTGAACGTCGAGCTTGATGGTACACGCGACCGGCTTATTGGTGGTTTAGCCGGAGATGTAGGTCGCAATGGGTGGCGCGGTTGATGTAACGAGGAGCCGATGTTGCTGCCAAATGGCGCCCGGGATTTCTGAGGACTTGAGGAAGAAGGAACGCGCCCCATTGTACGTGACTGTTATTGCAGGAATTAGTAGCATGAACACGCATCAACAGAAAGTGGAGTACGCACACTACCCGGGGTCCTTACAGTCGCTAGAAGGCGCGCACGCTGCGCTGTACCAGGCCCAGTAGAAGACCCTGCTTTTTTCGGCGTCGCCACATTGGTGAGACGTGCTGTGGCATATGAAGACTTTTGAGAGATGGGTGAAAGAATAAGTTGAGAATGCTGACCGTTCTTAGGCGCTTTGGGTTCATGATCCTTCCCATCTGTAGCTCCTTCTTGACTTGCAACCCATTTTCTCTTCCTCGCATCCTTGTCAAATTCTCCAAGGGACGCTTCACCACCGAATTTCTCCTTCTGAAATCCTCTAAGCGCCGCCTGTACGTTGCCGTTGTACTTTTCACCAAACTCACGCATCGTCATATTGCGAACTTGCTTGGGTATTCGGGAGACCTGACCCTCCTGGTGCATGTTAAAGTTTTCGAGCCGATCTGCGAGCCATGATTCGAATTGCTGAGTGCGGTGTGCGACTGCGTAAAATCCGATGAGCCTCAAAATTATTAGCCAGCCCGTTAGGCATTTGTGTACCTTCAATGCCGAGGTTAGCCAGAAGGTGCTGCTTCTCTTCATGTGTGTATCTTCTGGCCGAGTGGGGGAGATCCATTAGGTGGTTGAGCATGTTGCGGTGGTTGTTTAAGGCACCGTCAACGCGCCGAAAAGGGACATCACGTGCGACGCGTTTATGCGAATTTGGAAAATAATATTAATTTTAAATAAGTCGTTCGACAGCAGGCCTTTCCTTGCAACTTCCACTTTCCTCAGATTCTATCTTAGCCAGGAGAATCCTTCTCCCAAACGTATAATCTGTCAATGTCGCCGTCCAAAGACATCTATCTCGTAATTGGAGGAAGCGGGTTCCTCGGCAGACACATCGTCCAGCAACTCCGGGACCGTGGCGACACCGTGGCAGCGTTGGATCTCGTCCAGCGGTATCACGACGTGCCGTTCTACTCAGCTGACATAACTGACCAGGCGCAGGTGGCTGATGCTCTTCGAAAGGTGTGTACCAACCCCGCCCCTATGCTCCCAGGTAGACTGACGCCATATTGACAGAGTGGTACCACTTGCATAATACACACAGCTTCGCCTCCAGCCACTCTCAACAATCCTACGTTGTACTTCAGAGTAAACGTCGATGGAACGAAAGCGATAATTGCAGCAGCCGTTGAGACAGGAGTACGCAAACTCGTGTACACCAGCTCGGCAGGAGTTGTATTCAACGGGGGTGACCTCGTCAACATTGACGAACGTTTGCCTGCCCCGGAAATTCCTCTCGACTCGTACAACGACTCTAAAGCTAAAGCCGAGGCCGTCGTTCTGGCCGCCAACGGCAAGGGCGGTTTGTTGACCGTCGCTCTTCGACCTGCTGGCATTTTCGGGTGCGCGCAATCACTTAATTCTCATACTCGGCATTTCGCTTATAATCTATTCCAGACCTGGTGACCGTCAAGTGATGGCAGGCCTTTATGCAGTCTATGAGCGTAACCAGACCCACTTTCAGATTGGCGACAACACGAATATGTTCGACTGGACATACGTCGGCAATGTTGCTCGTGCTCACGTTATTGCTGCCGATAAACTAGAAACTGCTCCGCCTGCACCACCTCTTAGTGTATTGGAAAAGCTCCCAGCCGTCGCGGATGAAGTTAGCCCGCTCATTCCGACAGAGCAGGACCTGGTTAGCCGTCCCCTGCCCCCAATCAGCCTCACCACTGGCACCAATCGTGTCCCGACCTGCAAAGCACGCCCCCTGGGGCCCTATGTCACGCCCCCTCCCAATGCTGAACAGCTCCTGGCGGCGTTCAACAATCCCAACCAGACCTCGGACCGTCCTGTAACTCGCACCCGCTACGACCCATTATCCGATCATGCCCTCAATAGAGAAAAACTATACAACCCTGAGATATCCCCTCTTCAAGTTGCAGGCCAGGCTTTCTTCATCACAAACGGCGAGCCATGTTACTTCTGGGACTTCCCACGAACCGTTTGGCATCAACTCGATGCGTTCTTCCCTGGTCACAGGCAGCCTCGAAAATATACCAAACTTTCCAAATCCGTTGGATTGATGGCTGCCACTGGATCGGAGTATGCAGCTTGGATGATGGGCAAGGAGCCCACATTCACAAGGTTCAAGGTTTCCTACAGCTGCGTGAACCGGTGGTACAATATTGAGAAGGCCCGTCGGGTATTGGGATATGAACCTATCGTCGGGGTGGAGGAGGGTGTCAAACTTATGGTCGAGGTAAGTCACGAATTTTCTTTTCGTATGTTCCAAACTGATCTATCCGTTCTGCACAGTGGTGGCACAAGGAATACACCGCGGGGAATCATAGGATTGCTCATTGATGGGGATACTAGTCTGGATATTGGATGGATTTACTGTTGTCGCTGAATTTATTTCTATGTATGATAAACCTATCCGCGGACTCGGATTAGTACTGGATATACCTCCTTAAAAATGATTACCGTATTGGATATACCTTCTTAAAATGACCCTTGTTCGCGAACATCTTCAATGCTACAATCGTGAATATTCAAATCACAACATATCAAATGTCTTCGCTACAACCATCTCTCTTCCCACCCCAAACACCATCCTACATCCTTTCCTTCCAGTTTTCCTCTTGGTATCCCCACTTCTCGGCTCTCAGCATCAAGTCGACGATAATCCGACCGTTATCACAAGAATTCCGAGACTATCTTGACGCTGACGGAGTTTTTGTCCCAGAGGACTCGGAAGACGTGTTGGTCGCGACCCTTGATCTATAGGTGCCACCTCTTAGCTCAGCCCATGATCTACTCCTTCCAGGCCCGCAGAAAGCTCGCTTTCTGATGATGAAGATAGTGACGAAGACGAAGATCGTCCGTCGTTCGCATTCCCAGAACTAAACGCTAGGATTCGGGACTGTATCAAAGAATACGGGGCTGTCTTCCCTAAGCTCAACTTTTCTTCTCCAAAAGTGAGTCTGCAGTAGATTGGTGGTTGTCGTCATGGGTGTCGGACTAATCAACTATCTCAGGACGCATCATGGATCCTCCCTTCTTCATCCCCTCTAAAATGCACCTCGCCAGCAGAGGTGTACATGTTGCTCAAGTCCTCCGATTTTGTCACGCACGATTTGAGTGTAGACAGTGTCTTCGAAGGCTGTGAAGTCAGCCCTCCATCGTATGACTTAGAGTTGGTCTTGCGCAAGTGGTACCCCATTGACCGGAGCAGAGAGCTACGTTGCTTTGTGCGCCAGAATATTCTTGTCGGTACGTGTCGTTACCCTTATCTTAATGGCCTTGGCTGATGAGCACACCATCTCTCTAGGTATTTCTCAGCGCGATAACAACTACTACCAATTCCTGAACGAGCCCGCGATATATGCATCCATCGCCGCCGTGGTCCGGGTGTACTGGGAAACAAATATTCGAGACTCGAAATACTGGGAGTCAAGCCCCGATTGTACGTTAGGGTCAGGTCTCATCTTGCGGTCGCATCTCACCGTCACCGTTTAAAGATGTATTTGATTTTCTGCTCACGCGCGACCTTTCCCGCGGCCACATTCTGGACTTCAACCCTTACGCGCCCCGTACAGACCCCCTCCTGTTCACCTACGAGGAACTTTCGGAACTGCTTGTTGCTCAGACTAGTGATGGCACAACCGCCAGCCCTGACACGGAGCCATCCCAGCTTCCAGAATTCCGAGTCATCGACTCTCGAGCTCATCCAGCTGCGACATCCAATGCCCCGGCGTATCAGCATAACATGGTGCCGTTCGAAGCGCTGAGCCTGAGTAGTGGGCGGGATATCGAAGAGTTTGCGGATATCTGGAAGGATGAGATTCGGGAAAGCATGGCCAAGTGAAATGCTGATGTGTACCACACGCATGTCCTTGTCAATACATCCTGCCTTTCTTTCCCTTGATTGGGATATCAGGCTTCAGTCGACACATGCGATCTTAGTTTCTTGTGGTCGTCCAGCGAACAACACCGGGCTTTCTATGCTTCACAAGAATCATCGTTCCACTACATCGTCGCCGATACCTATCTGCGATCACAAAGTCGACGATAACCGACTTCGTTGGCCTTACTGTCCCCGACTGTGGGGTCATGTGTCCCGGCCGAGGCAATGAACCCGACTGTGTGATGGAGTCCATACTGTCCATTGAATCATTCTTGCGCCACAACTCCAAAGTGCGTCTCATACCTTGCTAACATTATATTTGTTTGTATTTCTAATACTCATGGGTCCAGAACATCTTCTACTGCGCCTCTCGTCGTGAGGCAGGCCAGGACGGACCCGTAAATTCGGTCAAGGTCATGATCAGCCTGCATCGACGCTTCGCGCGACTGAACAGTGTTGTTCTTCACTCTTGCTCGATTTGATTTTGGCCTCATCGAGCAGTCTTTGGATTCAGAGGAGAAGCTTAAACCTCGACGACTATGTGCAGCCCTCAGGAGCATTTCCTCCAAATTTCGAGCAGCCGTCCTTTTTCGTACCCCTTCCGACAAAAGACCGTTCATTCAGAGCCTGATCTACATATGGGTCCGATAATCATGGACGGGCATGCGAAGAAAATGGGCTTATGACTTATTGTTGAGATCGTTGGGGTCCGTCCCTAGGAAACACTTTTGGTAACGCGGCAAAGATTGCAGGGATAAAGACGCCTCACCGCACTTCGTCTCATGGACCTGGTACTGAGGCACAGCGTCATTGTTGGGAGTCTTCTTGGTCACAGTCACGCCCGTAAACCACTGATTCAGAATGACCTGTCAGACATGCCACTAATATCCTGATACCAGGCGGTGACCTACTTTGTAGTGGCCCCCTACGCGATCTCCATAGTTGACTTCGATGTTGCCTGTCTGGGAGTGGAAGGTATACCCAGCGGTGTACACGGCCTGTCTCCCAGGCGGGACATCGTACTTAGTCAAGTTTGAGGTTTGCTCGGCATGAGATTCGGAGGTGGATATTCCTCCACCGATGTTGATGCCCTCGAAGCTGGCGCCCAAATTTGCGTTCACACTGGTCTCCGTCGTAACCGTCGAGGAGCCACCAAGTGTAACAGTTGTGGGGCCAGTTCCTCCAGCACAACTTCAACGCTACTCAGTTACTATCTCAAAATACAGGTAAGGAGTGTGACGAACTTGAGCTGTGGGTTACCGACGTTCTTGAATACGATCTCATCTGGATTATTGACGATATTGATCTTAGAAGAATTAGAAGCGCTTTGGAGTTATGATGGAATGGTGCAATTACCAGTGTGCACCTGTCCGCACGCTGGACATTGGGCGAGCCTACGGGTGGTAGGTGAGCTCAAGGTGGTGAATGGAAGTATTCTGGACACGTACCCGCAGCACCAGGGCAAGAAAGGAGCAAGTCTTTGTCGCTCGGCGCACCCCGACGAAACAACCAGCCGTCACTCCTGGCGAAATGCTCACCACCTTGGGATGCGGGTAGCGCTTGAACAAGGAGAGGGAGGGCAGCGAGAAGAATGGCAAAGAAGGATGATCTCATGATGAGTTGGCTGAAATTCAACGACCAGCGTTTTTAGTAGGTGAGTTATCAAAACTCGGTGGCGGGGAAGGGCATAATACCATCCGCCACTTTATAAAGAGCAGGGCAATATTACGTGCCAAGCATTATCTTAATTTCAAATACTTCCATCAACGCGTGCGGCAAGTGTCGACCAGGATAACTTATCTGAATCAGATGGTAACGATGAGGTCCGAGACCGAGAATTGGAAGCGAGTGGCCGGATAAAATATGGCCCTCGTTATTTGTTACTTGTATACCATGGCAGACGAAGTAAAAAGGATCCGGATGATGGAGAACTGATGAGGATGGTTGAAGGTACCACAGCGAGCATATTCATTCGTCGCACCGCAATAAGAATACAAAGTTACCCACTTACATGGATTTATTTCGTGGCTCTATCACTTCAGGCTCTACCATGCTGCCAAGCGGTGCCGCACGTGCGCCACTTCCAAATACTAGTTCGGACGTCACACCGTCACGTCACAGACCTCCCGGAATCAACCCAAATGTTGCACCTGTCCTGCGTCACTTGCATCTTGTCCGAAACCATGGGTTGGACGATTCACGAAAAAGCTACTTGAATGACCATCTTCACCTCATCTTCACCTCTTAGCCCTGTTCTCGACGTGCTGCACGGCCCAGCGAAGGAATCACATAAAGCTGAAATTTGACGTTGAGTTCCAACAATTGATTATCTCTGATCAAGTGATTGGACCTATAATACGCTGTGTGTACCGATCCTCGCTTCCCGATAATCGCTATCTGAATCCTCCAGAAGATCTTGGCATTCTCGTTGCTGCTCTGACTCTGAGACGCTTTCCTCGACCCAACTCGGCCCCTCTCGGCCCCACGCGCGTTGTCCAAAGGCAGATACCGTTTCCGCTTAGTTGACACGGGACACGGCGGGCTGGGGGGAGGTGGCAGTGCCGTGTCCCGGGACACGGCACTGCCACGGACCGAGGAAATTGGCGCGTCGTCGTCGTCTCTGACCGCGAGCAGGCCTGGGACAGCGGCGGGGGGAGCTTTTGATGGCCGGATCGCGTGTATTCTCGACTTGCTAGATATAATATATTGTTTTGATGGATATGCGGGCTCGTCCGAGAGTAGGGTCCTCCCAAATGTGTCGGCGTGTCCTGGAGGGGGCGAAAAATCGAGTTTGCATCAGGACACGCCGGCAACTGATGGTCCTGCCAAAAAATGCGTGTCCTGGGTACCTATAAGTCGTGATATTTGCACCAGGACACGCCGAAAAGCCCGCCGGACACGCCCTGATCCATTCCATCAGAAAACGCGACGCGACTAGCCCTTTTCCTGGGCCACTGAAATTTCTTCGTCAAATCCAAAGCCCTCCGGTCGTTCAAAAACTCCAAATTTCTACATATAAGTATTTACACGTCATATATACACGATCCCAAAGTCTTAGACGATTCCATGGAGGATTGGCCTTACAGTGAGCTCATGACAATAATTCTCGGCTGCTTTGACCGTTTTGGGAATATCTCTCACGGGGGCCTGGGAGTGTCCTGCTCAAATCTAAAGGTTGCTTCATAGCCAAATCGTTTCCGCTTCATAGCCAAATTCGCCCCCTATCCACCCCTGAAAGGACCGAAGTCTTACGGTGATCAATCGGCCGTAACAACAAAATGGGACAAAGGCGCGGCCGCTGATCA
This sequence comes from Lyophyllum atratum, assembly GCA_014905825.1. NCBI lineage: Eukaryota > Fungi > Basidiomycota > Agaricomycetes > Agaricales > Lyophyllaceae > Lyophyllum > Lyophyllum atratum. The sequence goes on along the minus strand of JACGCN010000019.1, from coordinate 970,724 downwards.
CAACCGCGTCCAGACCGTTCAAAATGATATCTACAACACGTACGCTGGTGATATTTTCTCCGATGTTCAAGGTATGTACTCAGAAGGCTGGGTGCAGCGATGAGCGTCGCGTTATCGCCGACTAATATCACGTAGCTCACCATCCATGGCCATGACTCTTGTCGCCGTACCTCCGCAGACGCGCAGTCCACACTTAAGTCACAGTATCTGCTCATTCATCGCTCTTCGCTACAGCTCTTTACCCTTCCTTAACTACAATTTCTCCATCTCGTTGCACCTGCTGGCGTCACCTTACATCTCGCGTCCTCAAGTTTTCACTGTCTTGACCAGACCTAACTTGGATTAAGCGCTTTCTGGATCTAGAGAAGAGATTTGAACTTGATGACTATGTACAGCCCTCAAGAGCATGTCCTCTACTAAAGCTCCAATCACGCGCTCCTTTTGCACATCCCTCCCGATAAAATCATCCTTCTCTACATTGGATCCGATGACCGTGATGGGCCCTCAATCAGGGAAAATGCGCTTATGACTTGTTGTTGAGATCGTTAGGGTCAGTGCCTAGTCATCGCACTTTCAGTAACGCGGTGAAAGAGCGCAGGGATAAAGACATGACTCACCGCACTTCGTCTCATGGACCTGGTACCGAGGCAGAGCGCCGTTGTTGGGGGTTTTTTGAGTCACAGTCGCACCTGTAAACCACTGAATAATTCGTCAGACATTCCACTAGTATTCTGATGCGAGGTGGAGACCTACAATGTAATGGTCCGCTACGCGATCTCCATAGTTGACTTGGATGTTGCCCGTCTGGGAGTGGAAGGTATACCCAGCGGTGTACACGGCCTGTCTCCCAGGCGGGACCTCGTACTGTATCGACTTTGAGGTCTCCTGGGAATGAGATTCGGAGGTGGATATTCCTCCACCGATGCTGATGCCCTCGAAGCTGACGCCCAGATTTGCGTTCACACTTGTCTCCGTCGAAACTGTCGAGGAGCCACCAAGCGTGACAGTGGTTGGCCCAGTTCCCCCAGCGCAACTTTAACGCCAGTCAGTTACTATTTTAATATGCAGTCGAAAAGCGTGACGAACTTGAGCTGGGGGTTACCAACGTTTTTGAAGATGACCTGGTCTGGATTATTGACGATATTGATCTTAGGGAATTTAGGAGCGCTTTGGATTTATGGTGAGATAGTGTAATTACCAGTGTGCACCTGTCCGCACGCTGGACATTGGGAGAGCCTACGAGTGGTAGGTGAGCTCGAGCCTGGGTAAATGAGAGTATTCTAGACACGTACCCGCAGCACCAGGGCAAGAAAGGAGCAAATCCTTGTCACCTGGCGCACCCCGACGGAACAACCGGTCATGATCCCTGGCGAAATACTCAACATCTTGCGATGTGGGTAGCGCTTGGACAAGGAGAGGGAGGGCAGCGAGAAGAATGGCAAAGAAGCGAGAATTCATGATGAGGTGGCTAGATTTAAACGACCAGCGTTTCTAGAAGGTGAGTTATCGAAACTCGGTGAGGAGGAAGGGAGTCGCATTTTCCGCGACTTTATAAAGAGCTGGATTTGCGGCCCCGCGTAAGGCGGTACACGGTCCCAATCACTGTCTTTGCCAAAGACTTTCATGAGGTGTAGGTGGGCGGCAGATGTCGAGCAGGACAGCTGTTTTGCATCAGATGGTAACGATGTCTGAGTAACTACATGTCGCACTGCTTCCAGTTCATCTAAGATGTTGACAGTATACGTACTATTTATAGGCAACGCCGATGAAATTGGCATGGAAGCTAGCGCTGAAACTCGAGGAGACGTCAGAAACGACAGGACGGGGGAATCGCCGGATGAGATACGGCCCTTCTATACCGTGAAAGGCGAAGTAAAGAGGATCTGGATGATTCGGAGGCCCAGTGCGGATGGTTGAAGGTCATGAAAGCGCTCAGCGAACATATTCGCGGAGTTCGCCGCACCATGATACGACTACAAAATTTACCTATAGTTACATGAATTTGATTTGAAGGGCGATGCGCCACTTCGAGATACTGCACCATTTTGGACGATTCGGTTTCAACAATTGATAATCTGTATCTGTAACCTATGAATCTATGCAGTCGGTACAGATTTACTCTTCTGGATCATCCAAGGATCATCGCTATCCGAATCTTCGTCGTGCCTGCAGAAGACCCTGGCATTATAGAGTTTATTTGTTGCTTTCCTCGACTCAACTCGGGCTCTACGTATTGATCATGATGTGCATTGTCGGGGTCATCGATTGGACTGACGCAAAAGACATCACCGTTTCCGCTACAGTATACACAGCCAAATTCATTCCTGAAATGACCGAAATTTTACGGTGCCGCAGGTCACCTATCATTGCCCGATACCAAAAACTGGGACGAAGGGTCACTGGTCACACACGCCCGGGCCCTTCGAAATCGTGAAGTACGTATCCTGGTGATTGTGTTATCTCCGATGTCTAAAGTACTCGTACTTATATAAGTCAGAACTTGAAGATTGCAGTGCAGGGCATGAGGATTGCGGCGTCCCCGACCAACTATCTTTTCCATCACTCGGTTGCCTATCGCAGGCGTCCAGTAGGAGCAGTGTGTGATGTTTGAGATCTATGACAGTATTTTCCGTGATGTTTACGAGGCATAGTTCCTGAGCAAAGTACAATAGTATTTTGCGAGCAGCCACGACCTCCAATTGAGTTTCGGTGTTAGGAAGTGACAGCGGGCGTAGGAGGTATAAATAGAACAAGGTAATATCATCGACAGATACAAAGGATAAGATTTCATAGACGCGATTTCATCCCATATCGTGAGAAGAGTGTGGGAGGTGAGGTATAAATCGACATTGCGTACAACCTCATTTCGCTTGGTATGAGCTGTCGTATCCAATCTCCCTATCAATTGTGATTTTCACACCGACCGATTGGTTACGTTGGGGTTGCTCGCCGTCGGAGCCATCGAGGATCGCAGGCTTGCCCTCGGTCTCGTTGACGCTCACTTTGTCGTTCGCGACCCAATCTGCCTCCGTCTTGGAGCGCATGTCGTCGAGCGTGTACGTGTGCCCGGCGTTGTGCGTAGACAAGTTCGTTGGGACAGCTCCGGATCGGGTGGAGATAACATGTGTAGTGCGCGAGGAGCCAGTTTGGGTGGAGGCAGAAAGGGCGAAGGAGCCACCCTGTGAGAGACTACCGCGGACGGAGAGGATGATACGGAGGGACATGGAGGTGGTAAGCACAGCGGCCATGCTGCGTGGAACGAAGGTCAGTGTAATGCAGTGTCAATAGCCACGTACGAAACGCACCTGGTGACGATGGTCTTGATGGTGTCGTTGGGTCCTGTGGGGGTAATAACAAACCAGAAGATCATGTTTGTCAGGTTGACGAGGAAGATGGCCTAAAAATGAGCGCAAATAAGCAATCTATAAGGTCTCGCTATTTGCGCGGGGGCGTACGCCGTAGAGATTGAGGCCATCGCGGAGCATCAACTTCCATGGGCTGAGGGGCTTGGCTTGAAGTGAGTTGATAGAGCGCATCAATGCCAGACCGAACTGGGCGGAGTGGAGTCAGCGATATATATCTGCAGGGAATAACAGCTGGTCTTACAGAAACGGTGTAGAGTAATGTCGGGGCGACCCAGTAGATACCAACCCAGTTGTGCTTCGGACCTGCGATACAGCCCTGGCCTTCGAGAAGGGGTACAGCTACGACGGCGACATCAGTATGAAATCCAAGCGCTGATGGTTCTGATCATACATCGGTAGAAGCCGCAAGAAATGGCAGTGACAACTATCTGAGCGGCGAACAGAGATCCCATAGTGAGGAGGATAGCTCTATTCTTATCGTAGATGGCATGAATTCGGATAACATGGACAGCTGCCGCAGAGTTGTCAGCGAAATGATACAATAGATGGGCACCATGACGGACCAGAGGTGGCAGCAAGCAGAATCGCAGTGCAGATGGGCTCAAAGAGATAGAACTTTTGGCAAGACTAGGTCATAAAGAAAAAAGTTGGTCAGGGGTAATGGAAGGGAAAAGCTTGACGACGCACTGCCTGTGTCCATTTAGTATCAAAGAACGCAACCGCTGGAAAGTCGTCAACGGTGGGATGATGCAATAGAGGCGAGAAAGCAACTTACCAACTATGATGAACTCGATAGGCATGAAAAACCTCAGGAAGTGGAACAAAATCTTAAGGGTGGGCCAACCGGGGGATTTGACCAGACGCCAAGTGCGGGGAGAAAGGACCAGAGTATCCCATGCTGCGACGGTAAGGGTGCAGACCAGGAAATACTTGTGGGCACTGAGATGGGGCGGAAGGTTGAGAGACGGGGGGAGGGTATCGGCGAGGGACATGGGGGGCCACGAAGAAAATATCAGGCCTAGCGATCTAGACGGGGTATATATGAGGGAAGCCAGATGGCATGTCCAACAGGAACATTCATATCAATCATTAACCACGTGGGAAAACGGGGGCTATTTCAGGTTATTTCAAATAAAGTATGCTCTGATCGACCGCTTAGACTCCAAGCATGTCTTCACCATCCCCCTCGACGTCGGCCTCTGCCACCGACCCGTCGAGCTCGTCGGCCCCGGAGCGGTCCCTTGGCCTCAAGAACTCCAGTAATCTCTACCTGTATGTTGTCGTCTGACCTTTCCCGACGCTGCTCCTAACAGGACAACAGAATCACCTTCCTGGCAACGCTCTTTCTCCTCCTATTCATATCTTGTACCATCGTGCTTAGATCCTTCGTCATTCGCCGCCGTTTCCAGAGACAGATAGACGACGCCCTCGCTGCTGGCATTATTCTCGCTCCTCGCGCTCAGGGCTCGCGCAAGCGTCGGTATGGTCATAAACCGAAATTCTTCACCTCCTGGGTCGTCCAGGGGGGTGACAAATGGAGTGACATGATGGTACGAGACTTCTATTCAGGCATTCTTGTCGTTTTCCAAGCCTAATCCTCCATTTTTTCCGGAGCCTGTGGCTGCCCTCCCCGTTCAGGCGAAACGCCGATGTAAGAACGCCAACAGGTCTTCATCAAAGCCCAAGCAAAGCCCTCATCAGCCACAGCACACCGCTTCCACCACATCACCAACTTCAGAATCACTTCCTATTCGACAGCGCCTGCTTCGTGCCTTGCATCGACGTGATGAAATCAGCCCAGAACCACCCACGGTTGTTCAGCCTGAGAGTCCTGCAAGGATTCGGGTGGAAATGCTTCAAATATCTGTTCTTATTGCTATGCCGTCGCCCAAGCCATCGAACTCTTCAACATCATCCGTCGACAAAACATCTCTCGAGGAAGAACAGATACCGGATATAGTCTTCGGCGTCACACGTTTGCCCTACAAACACTCGAATCAGATCACCTAGAATTACCGCCTGCTGCTTGAACCTTGTATTCCACCATTTCTTGATGCTTTGTCGCGGTCATACCGGATCCGTTTCATGACCTATAATGCCCCACGATGCATTCTATATCCCAGAGCTTTTTATACCATAAATGTACTTGTAGTGTGTAAACCAAACACGAAGCATGTTTCCGCCACATCAGCCTTCTGACTCCTGTCCGCGAGCTCAACTTGGAGCAGGCCTAGATATCCATCTCCAACTCGTCCTCGGTGAGATCAACATACTCCTCCTCAGAATCCGATGGCTCGAAGAAATCGAGTTCCTCCACGTGCGCGCGCAGCCACTTCTCATCCTTGTCCTCGATATCGTCTTCTTCACTCATCATCACCCGCTTTACGGGGACACCAGCCGCCTTCCGTGCCTCTATAAACGCGCGCATGTCCGCGCCATCGATGCCCGTCGTCGTGATAGTGTGCAGATTTGGGCAATATACCTTATTCGGCAGCGGCTTCATGAGATGTTTGAACAGCTGCTCTTCCTCCTCGCCCGAACAATTCAGATTGATGGTCTTCAGCCCTCCCAACTGCTGATACATCAAGTCGATGGCATCGTTATCGCACGGGAGCCCTGAGATCTTCATGTGCTCCAGTCCCGCGAGGACCGACTTGGTCGTTTTGGGCATCGGGAGCGTCAGCTGCCTCACGAACTCCGAGTAGTCCTCCCCATCGAAGTCGAGCGCGAGACTGTGCACGTTCGGCGTGGAGAGCTTCTGCACAAGCGCGGTGGCGTACCGTGCCTCGTGGTAGCACAGAACGAGATCCATGAGCGAAGGAATCTCGATGGGCTCAGAGCCCCAGTCGTTGGTCTCGTCATCATGCTCTTGGGGCCCAGAGAGACAGAGGCTGAGCGTACGAATGTCAGGTGACGATGCGATCATCTGTGTGAAGGTGGCGTAGGACGGACGGACATCTTTGGCGTGATAGGTGAGTTCGAGGTCGCGTAGATTAGATAGGAAGGAAAGTGATCGGTCCCAGTCGATGTGCACGCCCCAGAGCGCGACGTCGCGTAGTTTCGGCGCGTTTCCGTTGAAGAGGAGGAAGGGTTCACGCAGCTCTGCAGGCCGGAAGAGCTCGTAATCCTCACAGTCTTCGTAGTGATAAAGTTCGAGAATCTCGAGGAGCGGCGCGGCAGGACACTCAGCTAGGCGAGACAGGAGGAGGTGCATGTAGGCATAGACGCTGGCGGTGACCTCAAGAGAGTGCCATTGTGCGACGTGCGGCACGATCATGTTGAGAATGACGTCAAGGTCTGGCAAGGACAACGGGGGAGGCGCGTGAAGGCAGTCCTTGTGATCCTCAACGTACTGTCGTCCATGTTCAACAACGTTCGCAACTGCACTGCCTTGGTCTGAGGAGCTAGGCTGGTCCAGCGAATGGAAATGGTCGTCCAGGGGATCGTGGTCTTCCTCTTCAGGAATAGTGCAATCGATATGGATATCGAGGGGCAGCCCCTTCGCCCGCTCGATGTAGGTCTCCGACTTTTTGAATGGCGCTCCCTCCGTGAAAGTCAGAGTTGTCCATAGTTCAGGCGATTCGACGGCAATGTCGCGCCAGTGCTTGCAAACATGCGATACCAGGACCTGGAACGGCAAGACTCTTTCATCCTCTTTTTCCTCTACTTCCTTCTCTTCGCCTTCCCCATCGACATCCATATCTTCACTTTCTTCTCTCTCTACCGTCTGCTTGAACAGGGTGTCCACCGCCTTCTTTGCCTTCCCTGCCTTGACTTCCGATACGCCAACCAATGGAGCATCGAAGTCCTCATCCTCCTCATCAGTCCACCCATCCTTGAGATCGTACTCATCCATATACTCCTCTTCATCATCCTCATCGTCGCCGTACTCATATTCAGCCTCCATCTTCATCCCGACCAGGAAGATATATCCGAGGAGCTCTGGAGGAAGATCATTTACGGGGCATCCTGTGGGCGGAACGAAAGGATTGTTCGCGAGCATATCCATGGTGACTTTGCGCATTGCTTCGTCCGGAGTCAGCTTTGAGTCACTACCCATCGCGGAAGCAAGTTTTTTGGTGATGTCCTCCTTGAGTTGGGCGTCGCGAGAGGGCGTTTTGGGACCCATTATCGATTCCTTGGTGTATTATAGAGGTTATAGGAGATTCAATGCGAGTAACCTCCCGCTTTCGGTCGACCAGAAAGAAGCAACGAGAAACTGTCATTTCAAAAAAGTTAAACCTTCACAATCTAATCAATCGTCCACGTGATGCGATAATCAGTTAAGGCCTACGTTGTGTCCGACTGCTTGAAGTGGGACAAGTTGGAGCTCGAGTTGCGCGATTCGGACAAGTGGAGTATGGGTCGATGATCAGAGGAGTACAACAGCGACAAAAAGCCGACGAGTACAGCATGAGACGCGGGCATTTTACAAATTTTTGGTACGCGACGATAAGAACATCGATAAGAAGAAAAATCATCTCTACATAGAACATAACCCAGCGAGGGAACGCAAATCGACCAGTAACTCACTTCAGCCAGAACTTCACGGTCAGCGTGAATCTTACGAAGAAAGTCAGCACGTCCTTCAAATCTCCTCGATGACTTGTTTTGCAGCATAGTCACTGAATTGTATGGGAAAGTATGGATGGTGGGCCCGTAGTGATGCCACGAGTCTCCTCTGCTCGAGCCTTGATGCATCATGAGTGCAAGAGGCGAAAAGAATATTTTGTTGAGAGCATGCTGCATACCATATGAGATTAGGGAAACATGCAAAAGCCACTGGTTGGAGATGCCAGGGAACAGCGTCTACTCCTCATCCTCCTCAGCATCTTCCTCCTCCTCTTCCTCATCAGACTCCTCCTCCTTGGCAGCCTCAACCACAGCTGTCGCAATCCGGTCCAAATCCCGCTGACCATCCTGGGAGATTCTCCGTCCACCGTTGTCTGTCTGCTCCAACACGCCGATCTTCTCCAGGGATTGGCAGACTTTGCGCTGCACAGATGCGGACGAGTCAGCGTGGTGCGAAGGGCGGTTTCCGCGGCGGTGGCGGCCACCGTGGAGTTTTGTCAGAGCACCGATGCCGACATCTTTGCGCAGGTATATGTGCCGTGCGACAGCAGCTGGGGTAAGAGATGCATGTAAGACCAAGGATCAGGGTTTCAACTCTATAAAGGTAGGCACCTGCGCGGACATAGTACCAATCGGGATCATACGGTGCAAGCTCCTTGAACGCGCCAGTTTTCACGAGGTCAACCCATACTGGGACCTCAAGTTTTCCCGAACGCTTCAGATGGGAAGCGTAGGCGGTAATGAAAGCCTCTGCGCTGGAGACATAACGGCGGAGTTAGCGCCTGAAAATTGACATTGCAACGATGGATCTACCTAATGTCTCGTACACCCGGCATGTTTGTCTTGTTTTCTTGAGGTAAGGGGCGCGGGGGCGGGCGTGCACGACGTTGGCGGCTTTGTGTGTATTGATTTTGGTCGGTCTACTGCAACGCCTGGCGGCTTCGGCAATCCCCGCACAACTGTACAGTTTCCCAAAAGTCCCGGCATGATTAGTCAGCAAACTTCCTCCTGAGCTTCAAGTCGACTGTCAAATTCAGTGAACGATGTATGCCACGGTTCATCTGGCTAATACTTAGTTCTCCACTCTTGCACCAACCTATGTGATGTGGTTCTCCTCACTATCCTTCCCTCCACTCAACTGAGTGATGCTCGGATCGTGTCGGCGACAGTATTCCCTGAACTGTGGACATGTTCGGTATACTCCGTTTTCGTCGCGCTTCTTAATTACGGGTCGCCACACCGTGAGGCAGATTAATCCCATGGTATAACAATCAAGGCGGCAGGCGCCTAAATGAACATACAAAAGGACTTGAACCGAAAGAGCGACACTAGACCAGAATCCCTCAAACCTAATGCATATCACCCGCTTCCTGATCTGCCTTGCACTTGCGGTAGCCACAAAAGCTACTATTTCACCCACAGATTCATCTTACGCACCCTCTGTGCTCGGCATACAAGACACCGTCAATCGCTATCCTCTTGCCCTTGATTCGAAGGTAGTTGCAGTCAAAGTAGATCTTACTGTACGTCCTAAACGTATCTGACAGAATTTTGAATCCCTATCGAACGTCTTCACGCGTCACGTAGTCGCAGATTATTCTCCGCCACTTGGCATCTTGACTGGCCTCGCATCAATCCAAAGTACCTTGAGTGATGCGCTAGTAATAGTGACGACCCAACATGCGCTCACCACTCAAGTCATCACCCTCGTCAGCAAGAGTTTAGCCAACACAACGACATACTTCACAGCGACGCATTTTGGAGTGGATGGGTCGATATTCGCCAGACAGGTCTATACCGTTTATGGGCGATATGAGGACCAGCTGGTTCTGACGAAGCAAGGATGGAGGATTAACAAACGGAATGTAATCTACACGGTGAGTTGTTTAACCTGACAGTTGAGCGTTAAGCTAAAGTAGCATGGGATAGGGTTCTGCGGTTTTTGGCAACGGAACGCTCGTGCCATTTCCTGAACAGTGATGATGTAGAAAGCTGGGATACTGAAGTTATGGACGCGAGATCTGGTCTTGTGCAGGCTACATAAATCCAATCCGACATATGTACGCTATACCATGCAGCGAACCATTTGAAAGGGGACTTAGAGCTCCCTGAGAATTGACCGAAAACCGATAGTCAGCGGGCGTCTTTGGGGCCAGCGTGAATCTCATTTACATAGGTCTAATGCAGCTCGCCAACATCATCTTCTCCCGCCCTTTTCAGACATGCGTCTTCCACTCTTACGCTACAAGCCTTATCAATTGCTATCCCCTTGCACTCAATTCAAAGGTTTGTCAATGCTGGGCCTGAGGCCTTGCTGGATGACTCTGTCTTCAGCTGAACGACATCGTATAGAGCTTCCGAACCTTTCTACATATCTTATCTGCGTTTTCCCACGGTTATCTACTCCAGGTCCGGTCATGCTTACGACTACACCACCGTAACTCACCCGGTATTTCGACAACATGGAAAACCCAGCAGTGCATGGACCTATCGCAGTCCTCCCACTTGAAATCCTGATAGAAATCTTCGCATGCTGCGCCTCCAGTGATCCTCTAGCGCCCTTGCCATTGCGTATGGTATCGAAGTGGTGGAGAGCAATCATCAACTCCTCACCCCGGGTCTGGCAACTCATTTCCCTAGATGACCAGGCGCACTCCATTTTTTTTCTCCGGGAACAGGCAGAGCTCTGGTCTCAGCGATCAATACCATTGCCAATCGACATCGAGCTCAGAGCCGAGTCTGTCGATCTCATATTGCCGATGCTCTCACCCCTACTTCCTTCTGTCCACCGCTTCCGCTCGTTCGCAGTGCAAGGACAACGGGAGGAAGTTCAGAAGTTTAACAAAGGCTTCACTTTCACAAGCGAGTCCCTCAACTGCCTTCGTATTCATGTAGGACAAGATGGTGCAGAGGATGTGCTGGGGAGGACCTTTGTTCCATATCGACATAATGGCTACATGAATGTATGGCTCTTCAAGCTCCCGCGGTCGCCGCTGCTCGCACCTCTACGATTCACGAGCATTGATATCACGGAAGAGAATTTCGATGGTATCCATTGTGAAGCACACGAGATCCTTGATTTCTTAACTGCATGCCCCGAGCTCGAACGATTTCAATACACAGGCTGGCACGATGTTGGCGAGCCTTCATTCGAACCCCTTCCTATCGCATCGTTACCCAACCTTCATACGCTGCACTTGAAGAACACCTGCATGACGCGCGCGATCCTTTCTTCCCTTTACACACCTCGACTCACCAATCTCCATCTCGCCCACCTCAACGTCGAGATCGAGCTACGAGGGGAATACCATGAAGAAGGTGATAGCGATGATGACGCTGAGGATTTCTCCCAATCTCCTTCGAGTGACCACGCAACGGGCATGGGGCTCCGGAAACTCATCGCCCGCTCCCACCCTCCCATAACTGTTCTGGAGATGGACTACAGTGACATGCGCACAAAAGACTTCAAATACGTCTTCGACAGACTTCCATTTCTGCAGGAATTCCTCATCGTCGCTTCAGACATGTCTGACACCGTTATCCAGCTTCTTCGTCCGTTCACTCTTCACGGTGAGGATGGGACTATGCGTACCCGGTTGCCCTGTCTACAAAGCCTGGGCTTACACAACTGCCAACGGTTGTCTGGGGACGCGATCGTGGACGCACTAGCGGCTCGTACCGAGCACGCCGACAAAAGGACGGCTGATATCGATACATTATATAGGGTGGCTATCGTTTCATGTGAAGGGTTCAAGCAGGAGCACGCTCTGGTGCTTGAGGAGAGCCTGGGAGATCGGTTACGATGGTTATAGGTGAACGACGTTGCCATTTCTCCTGCGGAACAGGTCTGCACGGCGCGGCTGTCTTGGGAATGCTGCTCGCCCTCGAAGGTCTCCACATTTTTAGGCCCAAGCAGCTTTCCGCGCGGCGCCCTCTTGACTTTGCCAGATACAACCGCCAGTTTGCAAAAGCGCAACCTGGCTTTTAGTAATCGCGCGGACCTAACAGGACTCAACAATGTTAGATCATAGAGTGTCATGCTTTGATGCCACTTCGACGAGCTCTCAAAAGAGTCGGGTGGCCATTCAAGAAAGTAACTTCTAACTCCAGTGTCTCTCCGTGCTCCACTTCAGGCGCACGAGGAAAACCCATAAACACTTCACCCGCCATGCACAGCCCGTAGAACGAGTCGTTGCGGAAATTCGGACAGATATCCATATTACCTTGGCAATGGTTGTAGATCGCAAACTGGATGCCCCCATCCTACCTGCATCGCAGCCCTCCGTATACTGGCACCACAGCCTCCTGTTCATCTCTCGGCGCAGGAGTGGAAGGACCGCAACGCCAGTTTTTGTCGTTGTGCTCATGCATTGGGAACAAAGCCCGGGACTGTGAGGTCAATGGTCGATCAAGTATTCCAGTGCTTAGCCACCAGGTATCGCTCAACGTGATTTACCGGGAGAATCATGCGCGGTGGGTGTTACAAAGGATGTGAGTTGAGTTTCACCCACTGCTTTGTATTGCACCTTACATACCCAGCGACTTATAGAAGCTAGGGGGACCTATGCAGATATCAATATCAGAAGAAGAGTGGGCTGGTCTGAACAGAGTGGGAACGAGGTTGCTTCAATCTCCTGAAGTACTTCCTTAGGCGTATACAAGGTCAGGTGAGTTCAATTGTAGGGACGATATCTGTGGAAAAAGTTAAGGGCTATAAAAATATGCAGCACTTTCAGCCTCGAGCGGCTTATAAGCGCCGCACCACATTCAGATTGCTGTCATCGTGATAACTAACGCGATGGGTTAGCGATGTGTGCGCACAAATACCCGCGAATAAGGAGTCACTGGAACCTTGATACCACCAGCAGAACCGTTCCCTTGAACAGCCCCTGTATTGTCGGACAAAATACATAACGTGGCCATGACTCCTCCGGCCCCGTTTCCTATACATAGGGTAACCGGGGCCATGTGATGTGTGTGTCCTTTATCCGATTTCATCCTTGTCTGTACACTTTCTCGACACAGAAGAAATGTTCTCCACAGAAAGGCTGCGCTTCCGTGCATATCAGCATGGCGATCAGGACAACTTACTCGCCCTATATAACGACCCGCGCGTCGTCACCTACATCACCGAAGGGCCTGTTATACCCCTCAGTGCAGACCGATTCGACAAGATCAGGCCGATGATCACGGATTCCGTCATGTTCTGTATTGTGGAAGAATTGGATGGGGGAGCATTTATCGGGTTCTCCGCTATCTTGCCAGTGAACGAGCACAAGAATCGTAACGCGACGTTTGGCATCGCCATATTGCCAAAGTTTTGGCATAAGGGATATGGATGGGAGATCGGAAACTTCATGGTCGACCATGCGTTCCATCACCTGGCGAGTCACAGGGTGTCGCTCACCGTGTTCGAAGGTAATGATCGTGCAATTGGGCTGTATAAGAGGATGTGAGTCTCTGTGTATCGGTGTAAATGACTCGTTTCGCTGATGAGAGACTATTCAGCGGATTCGTGGAGGAAGGGAGGACGAGAAAACTTGTCTGGATTGATGGGGGTTGGCGAGACCTCATACACATGGGGATCTTGGATGATGAATGGATCGCATTGAAAGAGAAGCGGACTCAGGAAAGGACATTGATCACTTGAACTTGGATGGCGTCGGCATCACCCCTGTCTGTCAAGTCAAGGCAAATATCGATGCTCCCTCAATGGGAAAGAGCGATGATTATTCTATTGCGTCGAAGCCTGAAGTTGAGGCTATACTCAAGGATACCTCTATGGCCTCTCTTGGACTAGTCTGACGAGAACTAAGCTGACAAATCTTGACATTCAATTGTATCTATGCAAGCTCGACATGGTCTCTCGAGGATCGCTAAATCGGATAGATCTATCATCGCATGGTACTGGCGGCGGGTCTACCGCAGGCCATGTGTGAATGGACATTCTTTGAATGTGCGTAGAGTATCAAACAAAACGCCCGAATTTCTATAGCGTCCCGACTTCATGACGGGTAAAATGGTTACTTATTACGCTTACTTTACCCATTCCCATCTCAGCTCAATGACCTTTCGATCACCAGATGAAGTAACATGACTATAACTACTCTCCGGCCCCGATTGCTATCAGTTCCGCTTCTATCTCCTCCCTGCATCCAGTCCCCACCTTCTGCCCAACGATGTTCACCACGAAAAGCCTGCACTTTCGTGCATACCAACCTTCCGATCAAGAGAGGCTCCTGGCCTTGTACAACGATCTACGTGTTGCCCCATTCATCACTCATGGTTTCGTCGTCCCAGTCAATGCCGACCGCTTCGACCATGTCATGAAGTTAGTCAAGGAGTCATTGATGTTTTGCATCCTTGAAGAACTCGAAACCAAAGCGTTCGTCGGGTTCACGCTGATCTTCCCGGTGACTGAGCACAAGAACCGCAACGCAACTTGGGGTATTGCGTTATTGCCGAACCATTGGCACAAGGGTTACGGGGGGGAAGTCGGATATTTCATGGTCGATTATGCTTTCCGGCATCTGGCAAGCCATCGGGTGACGCTCACCGTGGTCGATGGGAACGACCGTGCTGTCGCGCTTTATAAGAGAATGTGGGTACTGGGGAACTTACTATTATGTCCTTGACTAACCAGACATTATAATTACTAGAGGCTTTGTGGAGGAAGGGAGGATACGAAAACTTCTTTGGATGGACGGAGGGTGGCGGGATCTTATACACATGGGAATACTGGAGGATGAGTGGACCACTTTGAGGCAGACCCAGGGCGAAGGGGGGATAGCCTCTTGAATACATTCTTCGAGTTTCCTGGGAACCCTTTCAAGAGAACATGAATACTAGGGACGACTTACTACATGTCTTTATATTTCGGGGCTCTGTCGAAGCAGTAAGAACGGCGCGCGTTAGTTTACAATCATATAAAAAACGAAAATTCTACACCACAGCAACCTTGGGTTCGCGAGTCACCACTGATATAAATGGAGAATGAAGCGTTTCAGAATATCATGGGCGATGGGCTGTAAAAATCACCTCTCCTTGATGTTGGATAAGAAGTTGGAAAATTTATGGGAGCGTAATTCCAAACACCTACAATTGCACTAATCTTCCTCCATATCCAAATCACCTTCAATGCCTGCCCCTTCTCCAACGTCGTCGAACAAGATGTCCTCGTGATAGCCTTCGTTATCTTCGAGGTATGTCAGCGATCCCTCAAGGACAGACTTCTCGTCAGAGTGCAGGATAACAGGGCGTGCGTCCACACTGCCGGTTGATAGAGGAAATGAGGAAAGGCCTGATTGGACTAGACTCGTGACCAGCCCCTCAACGGAGGAAACCTCGAGTAGAGGGACTGGTGAAACTGAGTTTGAATCCTCGTGTGAAGCGCTATCAATAGAAAACGTGGCTTTTGGCGTGATCCGCAGGCTTGCATGAGTAGTTCCTAATCGGGATTCTGCAGTCATTTTCGTCGGCGCGTCTTGTTCAGCATATTCTGGGCCGCATACACTCGGGAATCAGCCCATACAGCATGGCTGAGAAGTGGAAAGACCATTTCGAAGGATCTTTCAAGCTCAACGGGGCATTACATATTGCCGAACCCATCACTGCGACACTACCTAATGCATCTATTCCCAATGACTTTCAAGTCGTTCTGCAATATCAAGGTTGCTCTCGCCAGGCATTACGATGAGAAAAGGGCCCTAAACCTCAGTGCCAACGATGCACGGACACATGTTTCTGCAGAATCCCGATTGGGAACTACTCAAGCAAGCCTGCGGATCACGCCAAAAGCCACGTTTTCTATTGATAGCGCTTCACACGTGAATTTAAACTCAGTTTTACCGGTCCCTCAACTCAAGGCTTGCCCTTCGTTGAGGGATCGGTCACCGGTCTATGATTGGACATGTGCAAGAATTTTTTCCATCTGATCACCGAGCCTGTCCTCCAGTTCCTCAACGATCTGCAGAGTAAATGAGATAAACAGACATAGAACCGGTATACAGAGTCGAGACATACGACGTATAATTCCACGGGCAATGTAGGGGCCAGGTTCACG
This sequence comes from Lyophyllum atratum, assembly GCA_014905825.1. Classification (NCBI taxonomy): domain Eukaryota; kingdom Fungi; phylum Basidiomycota; class Agaricomycetes; order Agaricales; family Lyophyllaceae; genus Lyophyllum; species Lyophyllum atratum. Next base: position 954,725 of record JACGCN010000019.1, on the reverse strand, counting down.
ATCTGGAGTTTTTCGGCCTTGGTCAACTCATACGATGCGAGATCTTTCACCAGTTGAGCTATCCCATGCGGTTGTCTGGTAGTTGGCAGAAAATCAGCTGAGAGATACTGGATTGCCTTAGTCCCAAAGCAGAGTCATGGACGAGTGGGCCAGGTAGTAAAAGAGCAAGTACCTCGATTTCCACAGTTCTTAGATTTTCGCTACGCTCACCAAACAGCGCATGACCTCCGGCAGGCCGAGTGGGACGTCCTGCAGCCTCATCTTCTTTTTTGACGCGCATCGCTGTTTTGGCCCGGGATAGATGATCGCTCTCCAGCTCTCGCAGAAGCATTAAGACCTCATAGTTGGAGAGCAAAGCTGCGCGGGAGTTCACAACCTTGACACAGACTGAGCATAGGGCAGTTCCGATATCCGGGATATTTGACAGACCTCCATTGATCTTGGACGCGCAGGAGAATGTGGAGAAGGACCTTTGCCGTTCTGAAGTGCAGGTAAGCTGATATATAGAGTGCACCAGAGTCTATTTCAAGTTCTTTGCTAGTATATCGGTTAGTACACGCGCCTGTCATGACATATGGTGCGCGCGAAAGCTGGGTTCGACTCCCAGGCAGAGAGTTCTTTTTTCACCTCCGAAGGTCCTCATCATGTGATGCTTCTCAGGCTGATTGTTCCATGCCTCTTTCTCCTTCAGCGCTTCAGCCTCCACTCTGCTGACGCCCAAACGGCGATTAGCCGCCGCGTTCTTCTGGCTCTTATAATACCGACGTACTCTCAGAGCAGTCTGCTGGCTTTGCGCTACATGGCCGTCCTGGAGAGCAATGACCAGCTTGGACAATTATGGGCTCTCATCCAGGAACTCAGTGAACAACTGAACCAGAACCGCAGTATATCTGTATCGTTGCATGGACAAGCTGGGAATATCAAGGCAAGGCATCCTTCATTTGACTTCTTTGCGCTTTCTTGAACTCTTCAGCCAGAATCAGGCAGTCCATTCTCAGACTGGCTTTGTCCTTCGCCGGTATGCTCAATCAAACCCTTAACTTTTACTACCGACTAATATTCCCTCAGATTCAACTTGGATAAGACCAAAGGTCTGTATGCCGGGACATGTCGTGTTAGAGCATAACTCATCCAGGGATAGAGGAATATGATGCGGAACTGGAACGAATGAACGCGTCGATGACTGCCGAGAACCAAGGTCTCCAACACGACAACAAACAGCTTAACACTTTGATAAAGGAGTATGAACAGACCCTTGAAAGCCTTATGAGTTGAGCTTGTCGCATCCAGCTTGAACTTGCACGACATTCTGACGAGACCCGTTTCCACATAGGTACCTTCCGTAATCGTGCTGTACGGCATGCTTTCTCTGTATCTCATTTGGACGGCTCACGAACATGAAACTCTTTTCTCACAGCAAGATGTCCAGGAACGCGAACTATCGCTCATCCGCGAATACGAGACAAAGCTCCTCGCGAGGCAAGAAGAATACGTCAGTCAGGACCTTGCCGCTAGTACCGCTGTTTCCGAGTCCCTCGTTCGAGTCTCGCACCTCCTTCGCCAGTTTCTCCGATCTCTGGGTGGGGAAGACGCGGATACACCAACAACGAGGATTGACGACGAGGAGAATCGTGAACCATGGTCATCAGCCACTATGTCTGACCATGCGCTTGAGCGAGAGATAGAACTAGCACGGCTGGAGAAGGAAAATGAGGAACTGAGGCGGATGATGGGACTTGTTTCGGTGCATCCCCGCCGCAGCAACTCAGAGTCAAGGACCACCTTCGAGCCGCCACGACTGGAGCAGCAGCGGATTCCTAGCATGCCGAAGTTGGGTGGCGCGACCGGCACTGTCGGACCTTTTGGGACCTACAAACGGATACGCCCACAAGCTTGAACATTCCGCCAGTGATGTGAGGACCCCAAACCTTCTGGATGACCTTGCAACCATGACTGACTGTCTTCCCATCTAAGCTATGAAATACGCCCGGCGACGCGTTTTTGCTTCGATGTATAAATGCAATCGTTAAGCCGTAACACACGAGGGTTTCCCCCAAGTCGGAGCGACGCTGGCCAGACCTCTCAGGGGCCAACCTTGATGCTAGGCACTCGACATGTATGCTGAGCCTGGAATGTCAATCTTGCAGTTGAGATACAAATGTTATATATCGATGGTCTCGCTAGGCTTGATCTAATGATACTCATTTGTGAAATTCGATCCGCAGCCTCATCTATGACTTAACCCTCTTTTGAGGCAATCGTCCTTCACCTTGCGACGGGACCAGCGTGTGGCTGTCCAAGGGCTTAACATTCTATCTCTCCGTACCTATTCCCCTTTAAGAATGCTCACTCCTTGGTCCGCAGGATAATTGGCCATAAACTGGATGCACCACCAGGTGAGTTCGATGGTTTCTGACATTGTCGCCTCGTCTTGCAGAATCTTCAACAGCCGATTCTTCCTTGCTTTCTCTCCATGGGCCGGGCGCGTAAGCTTCTCAACTGTGTTCCTCCTGCTCCGTTGCCGTCACGGCAAGCAGCTTCAGATGTCCAGCGGAAGGCTGCACTTAAGTGAGTCGCCTAAATACTGAGTTCTTATGCCATACTTACCAATCTCCAGTCGCTCAATTTCGTTGCTAAGATTCATATCCCTGGAGGCAGAACAGTCTCTTTAGCTGTTCACGCCAGATTTTACTCCAAATAACTTGACAAGATGTGAAGTCAGCCGTTTCATATAGCGTCGTATTCAGGCCTTGTTGACCAGAGGGTGGGCCGCGTCAACGTCACCACGACCCTGAGTAGATCTCCGTGCATCTCCGAACCCCCGATAGGTCATGCTAAGATGATAGATCCTTATCGATCCTCATCGAATCCAGATGTCTACCGCTAAGTAGGGCGCATCCGAGGCCGAACCGCCACACGGTCAATACAATGGACGGAGAGATGCACACCAGTTGATCTTACTTGACGTGCTAGAACCCTAGACCTGCAAGATATGCGATCCCTCCATGCTCGGCACGCCACCGCCTTGATTTCTCCATAACGTATTTAGCGCAGATATATAACAGTCAAGCAGGACTTGCGCTATGCTTCCCGCTTAGCATGTCCCACATCAACTTCGCAGGTCTTGTGCAGTCCGGATGGGTCCGTAATGCCCATGGTGAGTTTACTTCTATATCAATTACGCTTGTGTTCCTTGGAGTTACTGGTGTAACCTTTCTGATAGTGGGTTGATCTTCGTTTACAGTGGCATGCGCGGCACTCGTTATTTATGAACATTGTAGGTAGCTGTCCAACGTCTGCCGTTAAGCGAGTCTCCTTTGTGTCCCTTCCTCATCACGATGTCTAGTCCTTCAGCTCGGTAATGAGGTGAGGTCCTTTCTGTTTCGAAGGAGACTGTAGTGGTAACGACGTTTATGCAGGTGAACCTGTTTTGGGTCAGCATAAGCGCCTTCAATGGAAACACCCATATTGACTTCTGTCTATCATAGAAAAGACGGTGGACGCTAGGGAAGGTTTTGTTCCTATGGGTGAGTTGCTGCATGCTTCGGGGATCTACAAAGCACTGAAACGCTTGAATCGCCAGTGTAGATATTTTAGTATTATACTTAATGTGTAAGTCCTATGCGGAGCCTCGATTTACGCCTTACTTTATTCAAAGTGAAACAGTGCAGACGCCGTTAGTGCGCAGCATTCCTTCATCGGTACAAACTGGAAACTAACCTCATGATGTCAGTATTTCTCCATCCCAAACCATCAAACAAGGTCAGAATCGAGTACTAGCTGTGTCGGACTGCGGGCTCATATTGAGCCCTTCCAGTTGTGTGTTTCATTTCGTCGACTAGGTTATAGATAACTTCAATTTCCCCTTGTCGTGGTTGGCATGAAACAGGTGTACGGAATTAATCTCCGGCCTTCTGTTGAATCCTGACTGTACCATTCCAGGTACCAGATTTTTTTACTGGCAAAATGGTGGAGCCGCTATACAAGTTTTGATAACCCACAGTAGGTCATGTCCCTTTACGACCTTTTCAGGACGGTGAACTGATTTGCCATCTAGTAATCCTGCAAATGCGACTTTATGCGATGTACGGAAATACTCGCAAGATTCTTGTGTTCTTCGTACGGAGACCTCGCGTTCAAGCGCGATGTTAAGTTGATTCCTTGTGCCACAGGTCGCCTTGACTTCCAGCGAGGTCACCATACTGGGCGTCATCGGGGCAGTGGGGAGCAAAGATCCTAAACGCCGCAGTATGTGTATTCATTACCCATGCACCGTGTGTACCCCAAATGACACCGAGCAAAGTCACCAATGAGCCATTTCCGGATGTTTTCATATGTGCCCACGGAGGAGATCCACAGAACGGGCAACGCTTGGTTGCTTGCTTCTATACCATAGTCATCCTGGTTGAAGGAATTATGCTTGTGCTCGCGCTTAAAAAGGCATGGATGTACCGTCCCTCGATCGGCGGGTCCAGGCTCATGCAGCAGCTAATGCGAGACTCTGCGATCTACTTCTCCATGTGAGCCGACGATTTATGCTGGTCATACTTCCATACTTAATGAGAGTGACTTTTGACCTTCAGAATATTCAGCATTTATTTGGCCAATTTAGCGATCTGGGTGCACAATCGTGTGAGTAGCGGCCTTTCTTGACTGTCGTTATCTAGCTTGAATGTTTTGTTTTAGATCACACTGAACGAGTTGGGCATACCTTTTGCTTTCGCATTCTCCAGTATCTTCGCGAACCGGCTCCTCATTGGCGTTAGGGTTGCGTACTACGGCAGCTCGTGCGAACCTGAAGATGATTGTGGTACTATGCCTATCCGTTTTACGCCAGCAGTATCCGCTGGGAACCAACAGACCCAGGACAGAATCGAGCTTCGGACGTTTAATGAACGAATTGGCGCTTAACTGTATGTAATTCTGGTAATTAGATATTATAGAAATGAAATCGACGCTCACTACGAAATGTGCTTCCGAGCTGATCTTCACAGGTCATTAACGGTTAGCGGGCGTATTACTGTAATCTGCAGCCGAGATAGACCAGGACGTAGTAGGACGTAGTGTGGGTGGGCCTACCGGCATCATTGATCGGCAACTTGGAACCCCTGGGACCTGGAGGCGCGTTGATACTACTAATAGCTGTTGATAGGGGCATCCCTGGGTATCTGCCGGGGCCGACAGCCGCTCAGAGGTCGAAACGAGTCGAAACGGCATGGCGAACCAAAGCTCGGAATTCAAAAGAATGTGCATTCGGAGTTGTTGAAGGGGATCGATGGGTACACGAACAGCGAATTATCTTGTCTCACGTTCCGCATATTCTGTCACTTTTTGGTTGATTGGTTCCTCTGTGGAAGACGGCCTAAGACGGCCTGTTGAGTCTGTAGTGTTCGATTCTGCGACGTCCACGGTGATTGCGCTCCATGACACAAGCTAAATTACCACATGTCCATGGCATCACCGTGATGGTTGGAGGTCTTTGGAGGTTGGTGGGAAGGCCAGTTCACTAATTTAGAACTGATGCGTCGACGCATAATTCAAAGTTATGGCAACAGCGACTGCTCAGCTTCGCTTAACAGTGATTTGTAATCTGCCCTGAACCAAACAATGCCAGGACCCCGAATGCATAGACTACGTTTCGTGCTAATGTTACATACATACTCATGCGAGCCTTCGTGGAAGGTGGAGGACTAGGTTGATACACCTCCTGAGCAGCTTCTCTGCCAGATCTTTGGAGATTTTGTCCAGTAAAGTTCTTAGGTAGTTTTCAGAAACAGCGTGTTTATGTATGTATCAAGTGACCTTACTAGTCCAATCGTGAACAGCAAGTCCGACTTTTGGTGCTAGTTAGCTCGCATTGTTCAACCTTGTAAACGCAGCATTATGAACTATATGGTCCACTAGATGCGTCTAGGTTGGAGATCAATCCGGCACTTAGAGGACCATAGGAACAGTCGAAAATCTATTATCAGTTATACTCGCTCTAGGCCCAGAGGCTTTCCCAGGAATTTAAACGTATAACTGCCATGTAGTTCCTCTTTTCGACCACATCACCCGAATACCCCTGGTATACATGTTTCTCCCTATAATACGGCATGTACACTCACAATTTTCAGAATATAATCAGTTAATGCACATCCATTACGACAATCAAGAATCCATTATTTGGGATCCGATGTGAAACCCTTCACCAGAGGTTATTCGCAATCTTAGTCTTGTGCCACCTTTTCGGTGCCTCCATAACACCCGCCAGTAGGTGATGAATCTTTCCCAGGCCTGGCATTGAGTGCTAGTACTACACCGACGGATGGTCAATTTATTTTGTACAGTCAGAACACAGATTGCCCCCGTGAATGACATATAGACCCCATTATATAAAGCAGCAAGCAGGGTATTCCAATCGTTAGTTGAGGCGAAGCTCACCTAGCGACACTCCTCGCCAACCCTTGCCCCACCTCTCTATGCGGCTTTTACATGTTGACCGAGCACTCATCACACCCCTGCTTGTACTCCGACTTGCTGGCCTGTTAATCCACCACATCATCCACATAACAGCTCCTGATACCAAGGGCACATGCAAGTGCATGGACCTTGGCCACAGGAGCACTTCGGCGAGACGGGGAGATATGCGGCACGGCCTAGCACCGAATACAGTGCGGGGCTACGTAGGCGTGAGTAGGGCTAGCGATAATTGAAGAGGCTGTGAATCTTGTGCGTTCAGTCCATTCAGTCCATTACTTACGAGATTAAGAAGTTTCGCGCCTTTCAAAGATTCGATCAGACGTTGAAAGACAATCTGAGTCGACTGTCCATGCGTTTGGAAGGACGACGTCGACGGACTAAGTAATGTAGAAAACCTTGATCAGATACTAGTCAACGGATTTGCGAACTGGAAAAATCTTTTCTTACCTGGCTGCACGGGTCTCCTTCATGGTCCATGCTCGCTTGTGCAGCATCACCCAAACAGATACCAGTCTCTGAGGTACTATTCGAGGAGTTGAAAGATTCACGATAAATTCTCAAGTCTACAGTGTATACCGATCAACTCCTGAATCAGGGTTGTTGGGGAGGAGGCGAAACCGTTTGGGACATCCGTAGGGGACGCGTAGAGCGATACGATATGCGTGCGAGTTCTGTGATACCGAGTAGAAATATGGGTCACGCTGTGTACGGCCTTTTCCATCACCGCATCTCCCGACGAACGAAGGACGGACGAAGGATTTGAATGATGCGAATGCGTGAGAATGTCGCGCACTCAAGCTTCAAGAAAGCAGTGCGCGATGACCGAGAGAAATCCTGAAGGAAAGGTACCTGCCGACCGTCGAAAACTTGCTCAAGTAGATCAAACGAGCAGGCATTTAGTTTCCAGAGGTCAATTCAACGACTTACTCAACGATCCAGGCCTCGAGGTGTGGTGTCGATTAGCCTGTTACAGCAAGCGCAGTGCTAGATACCGGGCGAAGCGGTCGAAATGGCTATGAGAGGGGTACATGAGGCCGGTAGTCACATAGAGGTAGCCAGACGCACCTAAATGGCTCTCGCCCACTTGGCGTCTGCCCTGCTCTTTCTTCCCCTTCCCCTGCTCCCTTGAGAGTCGCATGAGCCACTTCACGCTTTTCCCTGCCAAGACTGCAAGAAATCCGCCATCTCATACTCCTCCTACAGTGAAGGAGCGCGCTGTGTGGTGCCCCGAGGGCTAGGAGTGGCAAAATAACATGATATACCTGTAAAATTGGGTTAAACAAGTTCAGCAAGGTAAGGACACCAGACCCAATGAGAGAACATACAATAAACTTACTGTAAGACGTTTCACAGCTGGACGGCAGTCCAGCGTGTCGTGGTGGCAGCGAGAGTCGACGACGAACAATGTTGAACACGAAGGTTAACTAGCAAATCACTGATTAGATATGACGTTAATCTATGCGTTCGGGGTCCTGGGCTTGTTTGGTTCAGGGCAGATTACAAATCGAAGCTGAGCAGTCCCTGTTGCCATACAAAGTAGATGTTGTTCTCTTCGCCGTCGGTTATGCGGCCTGTGCGTAGCAGTTTCGCCTTTGGATATGGGTGGAGGATATTTAGCGGTAAGTGTGGGTTTGTGTAGTTATAGGTCGCAGTACTTGATGTCTCGCCGACCTTGTGCATCCATTCGAGCGGCGACTGATCAGACTGATGTGCGTTTTCTACAACGAATTTGATTTGAAGGACTTCAGAGGCTCAGGCGCCCTATTGACCCATGTCAGCCAATGGCAAAGGATCAACGCGGTCATCTGATATTGCATTGCACCCAGAGTGAGCTTCTAATCAAAATGGTTGAGTCTTACCTGGCAACGCACGAGGACACTTGGCAAGATCTGTATGGCAGGTGTCCGAATATTCTGAGTTGTGCAACGTTCGTATTCAAATTGTTCTGCTTCAGAGACTTGTTGAAGGTTAGTTAGGGGATGTTGTGAACGAACCGCTCCCATTAGGTCGTTGGTTTGTATGTCATGGTGATCGGCCCTATGAAAAAAGGCACAGAAAAAATAAGCGAATGAACATCAGTAATTAAATATATATTGCCGAGTACTAGTTGTTCACAGCTGCCTTGAGCATCGACAACGAGCGCTGCATTACGGTTGCAGCGATGTCGGAGGAGGCATGGAAGAGCGGAGAACAGGCTGTGAGTTTGTGTAATCACGGCTGTGCTTCGGCGCAGTGGTTTTGCTTCCGCCTCCCCTGATGGACTTGACTTGATTTCTAACTTTTACCTCTCCTAGGGCTACGCTCGTGTATCCCACTCGACCAGCACCTCGCCAGTCGAGCCGTCCTTTCCTATGTCCAGAGGTTCTTCTCCAGCTTCTCCGGTCCCATTCCGCTTCGGTCCGCGCTCAGACAGTTCCCAGTCGCTTTGGAAGGGCAAAGAGAGCGCAGACGGTGTTTCGGCTGCAAGGGCTCGTCGAGCGTCGACGCAGTCCAACTCCAAGGGGAACGAGCCAGTCCAGGACGATGGACGCAACGGCCCCACTTCGCCCACCGCGACTTCCTTTGCTTTCGGTAAGTAGCATGTTCCTTAATTAGCCTCTGCTTCCAAATACCATAACTACTGCTTTTGAATCGTGCTTATGATTCTCTCTAGGGCCTAGCGATATGTTTGCTCCTTCGCGCTACAAACCATCACAAGAACCATCCCGACCATCAACCGCCGACGCTACTACGACAAGAAAAAATCGCGGAAGCTTCCTCGTTGCTGCCTCGGATGCGCTGGGCTTTAGATTCGGACGAAGAAGGCCTACTATTCGGCAGCCTCCCATGCCTATAATTCTACCCGACGTCATTGAAATCAGTGCCCCTCCTCCCCCAGATGACGAAGACGAAGAGCGGGACCGACTCCGAGACATGGCGGCTCAATCTATCGGCCTCCAGGTCCTGGTTAAACCCGATACTTACTCTTCACATGACAGCGTAGAAGAGGTGGAAGAGGAGGTAGAGGCAGAGGCAGAGGCGGAGGAAGAAGACAATGTTGCAACACCTCTCGCAGACAACGAGAACCACGACGTCTCCCATGTCGCACCCCGGTCTCCCCAAGAGTCTAGCTACTCCATCATCCCAACCTCACCGGTCCTCTCTACCCGGTTTCGCTCGCGCTCACTGATAGCCCACAGTCGAGCAAATTCTGTATCGCTTGCTCCTGTTCCACAGTTCCCTGCGACTTTCAACGCCATCAACCAATTCCAGCAGGCTGGGACTATGCTTTATAAGTACTATCAACCTTCATCCCTCCGTATTTTTGCCCTCTCCAGGAACTGGAGACACAGATTCATGGTCTTATCATCCCCGACGGCGCTGGTCGCGCGAAACTCTGGACCACCTGTATCATATCTGCATCTTTTCAAATCGTCAGTTGGTGAGGAAAAGGAAATGGAGCGCTTGGAGATCAACGAGGAAAGCGTAGTCTTCGTAGCTGAGGAAGACGTGGGCGGACGCAAACACGTGGTAAAGGTCGGGGGCAAGGACGTCGGTGCGATGAAGAAGGAGCTGAATCACGAAGAAAGCGGTCGGGCGATGTGGTTCTTGCATATTACAGACGCAGCGGAGGCACAAAAATGGATAACAGTTATAAAGAATGCCATTCTGGGCCAAAGGTATGCGTCACATCTTTTTCGCTTGCGTGGGTCTCCTAAGCATGTCCTAGGACTATGCGAGCCGGGTTAGGTCTACCCACCAGTACGCTCGGAGGCGTTGAGCCTCGAGGTGACATGGATGTCATGCTCTCTATGCGTGCACAAGGTTTCATCACGTCACCCACGACGGTCGTGGCTGCACTTCCCCTCGAGATCGGCTCCCAAACATCTTCGCAACCCAACCGTAATTACGCATCATCAATTTCCTCCCACCGTTCGCAGGCAACAGTAGCCAGGTCTGTATCCTCGGGTGCAGTATCGACTCTCAAAGGCCTTTTCACAGGGTCTACGCGACCTCGCTCTGCCTCACGTGCAACATCGATCGATTCACAACACGATCGAGACCGAGACGCTCAGGAGGACTCCTTCGGGAGCATGGGCAACCATCTACTTGGGAACCTTCATCCAATTACTGTAGATCCAACGCTGGGAACACATCCTGTCACCACTCACGCCAGTCTTCCGTTTGCTGGCTCTGTCCTTTCACCGGAGCATCGTCTGGAGCGCAAAATCACTGTTGACCGACCGATCCACTGGGCGTCGGCATCATCATCAATGGAGCCCACTCCAGCTAAACAAGAAAGGGCCGCCAGGACCCTCTCGCTGGGAGCTTTGTCGCTTCAACCTCCTCCCCGGAAGCGTTGGACATCAGCCGGGCCAGCTAGGCCTGGGCCAGAATCTGTGATACACGCCAACGGCGACGCGACGACTTCGTCTAGTTCTGTAATCCCGGAAAAAGTGGAGACTGAACCGCCATTGAGCCCAACTATGTCGGGTTTCACCTTTGGTACACCGGAACAGCGACCGCGAGAACCGTCTATCCAGTCTGTCTCAACCCTTGCATCGGCCGAAAATAATGGAGAGCGGTCAAGTTCGAGCACGAAGCGAAGCTCGATGAAACGGTGGTCGAGGCAGGGCGTCTTGCCTCGCCGATTGACCCCTCCAAGTGGTCCTCCGCCGTCTGTTCCTACCAACCAAGCCAGCTCTTCACGTGGAGGGCGTCTTTCGGTAGATGGCGGCCTAGCTCGAAGTCGGACTTCGTCGACACACTCCGCGTCTAGCCAGAAAAGTTTCGTTTCTAGTCTGCCGTCTTTCTCTAAGCGAGCTTCAGGCTCGTCGGTCCTCAGTGCTTCGAGCATCTCACACTCCCCTGCAGCATCTCGTCCAGCCTCTGCTAATAGAATGTCCATGCCTCCCCCTCGTCCGGCTCCAACATCCGCATTGCCTCCTGCGCCTGACCAAGAACCACCTAAATCAGATCCTTTTTTATCTTCATCAACTTCTAAGCCCTCTTTCCGTGACTCTGTCGCTCATCGTGCATTTAGACTCTCCATGAGTGCTCCCAAACCCCCACCTTCCAGCGTTCTACCGCCTCGCCCAGACGAAGCGCAGACCAAATCTCATAGAAGGAATTCCTCCGCTGCAAGCTATGCGCAGCCGACACCCTTGGACTCCATCCCTGCTTCACCAGTTCCTCCACCCGTTGCCGTCACCTCGCCCTTTCCTCCTCCCATGGGCCCATTGCCTCCCACGCCCGTCTCGTCACAGCCCACTACTACCACCACCACGCCCACTCCACCACGCCAAGCTTCGCGGCACAGATCCATCAAACAGCGGCTTCGCATCCTCAGTGCGCCTTCAGCGTCGCCGCCGTCCTTCCAATCAACGTCCACGCATGTGCCAACGGACCAGATTCCGAACGGAGTTACACCGCTACGGCGTCCGCTGCCACCGACAAAGGCCACTTCTCCAGCCCCCAACATCTCTCCCCCCTCGACGCCCATCGCCGAGAAGATCACGCTGTATCAAAACGACCCAAGCTTTTTGCAACTCCATACACCGGTGACGCCACATTTCCCACCCCCACGCGCGCTTCCGACCCCGCCAGAAATGGAGATAACTTCCCTGTCTCCGCCGCCGCGCCGCGGCTCGAAACAAATATCGGTCGTTGGTTCGGACGTAGAGTCCCCAGCGGCCGAGGAGCAGAAACCTGTGGCAGAGAGGGAGCACAGGCTGATGTCGCTCTCGCGCCCGGGCTCTGTCATTTCTCTTGGGATTGTGAATATGTAGTTTTATGGGAATTTAGACGAGTAATATTGGAGGGTTTTAATTATTTCGCATTTTCCTGTTGTATGTAATGCATCCACTCCATTCACCTCATTGCCATTGCTGGCAGAATGCTATTGATGACATAAAGATTATGAGATTTTGTGATTTCTACAGGATACAATAGTACATAAGCAGCAAGATATCAAAACGACCAGGCAGATGAGAGATTATGCGAAGCTATTTTCCACGTCAGCGCTGTCCTCGCCCTGCTCAAGGTTAGCAAACTGAAGAACGCTCATTAGTATCATGTTTAGAACAAGTTAAAAGAAATAGGCATACAGTCAGGAAAGCAGCAGGTCGGTGCTCTTCAGCCCAGAACAACAACGGAGTATCCAAAGTCATGGAGTAGCTGAGGTTAGGCGACCACAGTTGAGTAAGACCAATCCCGTAATTCCAGACGCGCCCCTCCGGAACGAGGGTCATGCCGAGGATACGATCGGAGAGTAGAAGTTGGACTTTTTCAGACATATTCGGGTTGAAGCCCTATTGCACATATATCAGTAAAATTTTCCTTGAACGTTGGTTGACTAATGTACTCACAGGAGGGTTCTGGGAATTATCCTGGTTCTTCCTACCCCATTCGAAACCGGCAACACTGAGAGCATGAGCCGACAGCGACACAGATCCCGGAGTGAACGATGCGGTCATGCAGATCGACGAAGAACCCCACTCGGGATGATCAGCCATCAACTTCGCCTGTGTGGTGACATCCGTGGGGGAGAGGTGGTTGATCTCCAGCGCTTGCGTTTTGATCCAGCCAAGAGGTTCAAGGTCCTTCAACAGGAAGTCGTCCTTAGGCAGCTGCATGGGAAGTTCGACGCTGTTATTGCTGCCTCGTTGAGGAATCCAAGCGATAGCCTATATTATATATGTGAGACGTCGGGACGGTGTAGCAGTGATCGATTTCCTCACCTTGATCTCTTTGACCTGCTTGTTATCCGGAGGAGACACACCGTACAAATAGGCAGCGACCTGTGTACGAAGGTCGGCAGCGGTGATGAACGCTCGCAGGATGTTCTTGGGCAGAACATAAGTGAAGGAGGAGGCATCGTCTTTGACATCATCACTTGAAACATAGATATGCTGGAGTCGAAGAGGTAGATGTGTCGCTGAGATGGCCCGTACACGCCAGTCGGACTTGCTGCTGAACACTTGCTGTTCGTAGTTGGTTGCTGAGATAGCATTACGTCAGTTGAATTCGCCGACGGACAGATGGTGTCAAGACTTACTTGTGACGGTTTGGATTATGTCACCGTGGACGTTGGTTGTTTGAGTCTGAACGGCAGTGATCTGACTCTGAGCCTCTGTGCTCTTCTCCAACTCTGCCATCTGTTGACGCTGCACCGATGGGGCGGCAATTTCTTGACCAAGGATGATATCCCGAACTTCACTAACAGTCAACGAAGCGATGTTGACGCTGTTGCGTTTGCCAAAGTCCTGAAGAAAAAAATTAGATGTGAAATGTAGGCAGATCATGCAAACGTACTGCAAGAATAAGCTCCTTCATTGCTACCTCGACCTTGATCCATTCTTCGTCGGAAAGAGTTGGCCAGACGAAGTGAGGCTCCGTGATGGTTGACTTATCAGGGTGTAGAATGATCTTGGCCTTCTCGTTGTTGACGTGAAGGCCACGGAGTAGCAGGATAAGTCGAGAGAACGCAGTATAGCTCGAGATCGACTTCAACCAATCATCTGTACCATAAACCATTAGGTTGCCTTCCGGAATGGAATCTGCAGATGTACTCACCATAAAGACTGAACAAAACCATTTGAGGCTGAGTAGCCCTCTATGAACGTAACAAAAAAGCATCAGTGGTCAGACACAATAGAAGACACCATTAATCGTACCAAGATCAAGTCACCAAACTTCTCCATCTTCATGCAGGCCTGGAACGGTAATTGCAATTCGCTTCCTTTGATGACGATGTTCGGGAAGTCAAGCAAGTGAACCTCCAATGGATCTAGATGGCCAACGGTAAATGAATGAAAGGCGACGAGATGAAGTCGTGCTTACCCAACATGCCCTTACGGGTGACGATTACCTGCTTCGGCTGCTCCTCAACGGGGAGTGAGCGGACCAAGGCTGCAACTTCTTCGGCGGTTTTCCATTTCGCCAACTGTCCGAGACGCTTTTGTCCAGCCCAAACACTCGTGTGGATGACCTTCAAAAATAGCTGTCCGGAACGAGGGTTGAAGATGAAAATGGCTCCGTCTGTACGATTATTAAGAAACATTCTCAGCACCAAATATCGAGTGAGAACGTACTGATAGGCTTGGTAGTCAAATTTCCCTCGAACGTTTTGTGGCTGTGTGATAAAAAGGATGGTCAATATAAGAGCTCGTGAAATGACTTGGGAATCCTTACATCGTTACACGGTAAACGTTGGTATCATCCACAAACCCTACGTCGATTGAATTAGCGTTATTTCGCAGGAACGAGATCAAGGGCACGTACAGATAATCTGGTTTGAGAACAGCTCGGAGTAATTCTGGGAGGTGAAGTTGAGCGACTTGGTCTATGTCGATAGTCAGATAGATACTTACTTGACTGTTGAGGTAGGGTTCGGTGGGCTCCGAAGAGTAAAGTTGTAAACCCTTGCGAATTCGTTCACGAAGTACGTGGCAAGCAGGGTTGGCTTTCATGATCTTGGCCATCGCTTGCTGGACAAGAGGCTTTAAACCAGGGAACCAATTGCCATAAGCAGACCACAGGTTGTACGCCAGGTCCATGCCGATCATGACACCAGTTGGGGAGGGGTAGATACTCATAGAATCGGAAACCTACAAAGCTTCAACAGATGATAACAACAGGAGAAAAGACGAGACTTACATAGTCCAAGAACTTGGCACGGGTATATCTTTCGATGTCGTGTGTGTCGAAGTCGCCCCAACGAAGTTGTACATCTATCCAGAACTTGTTGCTCGTGGTACCATCGAGAACATCTTTCACCTACAACGATGATTAGCCATGGCATCTCATGAGATTGAAGTAGACTACTTACATCTGTAACGAGGGACGGTCGAGAGATATTCCACTGTTGAGAAGGAGAAGATTAGATGACTTCAAGTGCTTTGTAAGACAATAACGAACCTTGTATGCAGAGAATAGAAGAATATCCGCGCAAGACGAGTTCATCTTGTAACTCTTACGAGGATGGATAGTTTCCTTCTGGACAGTCTCGATTTGCAGGGGTTCAAGTTCTTGATCGAACACTTGACACTGTAAAACGATTTAGTCAGATGGTCACATCTAACCTAAAACAATACACATACCAAATCCATAACAACACTTTCGTGGACTGAGAGACCGTCGTCAGCACTACAAAATAAGGTAAGCCGTAAAGAAACGTACTCTTCTGCCACAGATGGGCACGGAAGATTTGAATCAGAGAAAT
This sequence comes from Lyophyllum atratum, assembly GCA_014905825.1. Classification (NCBI taxonomy): domain Eukaryota; kingdom Fungi; phylum Basidiomycota; class Agaricomycetes; order Agaricales; family Lyophyllaceae; genus Lyophyllum; species Lyophyllum atratum. The sequence goes on along the minus strand of JACGCN010000019.1, from coordinate 939,061 downwards.
CTTCAGAGTCGGGATTTTTCCATGCCTATGAGAGTATATCAGTAGAGCAATTGGTAGTCATGTCGCCTGGAACTCACATGAAAATGCCAGTAAGATCCAGTTGAACTTGGAAACCAACGTATACATTGGCACGATTGATAGTAGGACTCCACCAAAGCGTGAAGCGACGATTAGGAATTTGATTGAGACCGGATCGTTGAGCATTCGTAAGTTTCTTGTATCTCATCGACTCTTCGAAACCTGATGCCTTCTCCCAGAACAGACCTAAGAGATGTTAATAAACTATGCAGGGTGAGTGGCTGACAACGTACCTTCCCAGGTGGGGAAGTAAGTTCCCTTGAACAATGTGTGCTCCAAAATGCCTTCCACACCACCGAGGGCCGCAATGACGTCGACTCGATAGTTGTTCAGCTGCCAGAGCTTACCGTCATGGCGCTGAGACGTCCACCAGAATGGATTGCTATGAAGATATGTTAGGCAAGTTGTTGATTATAGGCTTAAGTAAGACTTACTGCTTGAGGAGTTGGTATTGCTTCCAGTCAGTTCGCACACGCCAGCCACGGTCGTACGCCAACCTGGAACATATGAGATTATGATCATGAAAATCTAGGCACGAAAACTCACGTATGACGATCCTTCTGGAAGAGGGTATTAATACGAGGAATACCACGATCCCAGCTGTCCTCGAGATCTTCAAGTGTAAGACGTCGATTCTGCGCGTTAGCTTCCTTCCTCTTCATGGAGTACTCGGACCAGACACGAGCCGAATCCAAGAACTCAGCTTCCCAAGGCTGCAGGTAACGGTACAGATTGGGAATCAGCTGATCTTCCTCATGCGTCATGCCAGCACGGAAATGTGTGACTGGAAAAAACATTAGTTTCGCCCTAATCGCATGATCGAAACAACATACCAGCTACGTCCGTCTGCTTAGACCACCGAAGGTCGCTCTGCGGGATTAAGACATGTCCCATCGACAACATACCAAGACCTCCAAGCTCCTGTCAAACACAATATTTTCAGAAGACATTAATTGATGCAACGGCAGGGGACAAACCTTGGGCGTGTAGAAGACCACGGGAGGAAAACGCGATGGCATTTTACTGTTCAATCCTATCTTGACACGCGTTTGAATCTTGTTCTCGGCTTTCACCAGCGAATCGAGAAGTTCATTTGTGTGGATAACAGCCTCGCGATAATATGTCATCAAGCCGATCAGGGCAGTGTTCCACTTGTTGACGATCTTCGAGAATGTCGTCGATCCTGAACTCATCAAAACTTGACGGATTCGGTTGTTGAATTGCTGTACACCTGTCGAGGGATCAGTAAAAAATCTGGGCGCGAAGACCAAGACGTACCCTCGTCCGAGACGCGCAAAAATGCTTGAGCCGTGCGCTCCTTCGTCTGCTCATTTGTAAGATTCCAGACCGCATCCTTCAATGAGAACTGCTCTCCACTCATGGTGCGGATCTTCGGGAGGATGCGAACTTCAAAGCCGCACATCGAGAACAGCAACTGGGGATTGTTCTGAGAGTAGACGCTGACGAAGGTATCCTCCCATTCGATGGTGGTCAAAGACCTTGGCAGACTCTGCTTGACATTCCAGAAGACAGCGCGACCCAAGTTGACATCATGCTTGACGAGCCTCATGCGACAATCTCTCGGCCAGCAACGTTTGTTGTTGTACCCAATGACGTTGTTGTTGGTCGGATCGGGGTTTGCGGAGAGGTAACGTTGGATGAGGTCGCGGGATTCTTCAGCCGTGAAACGGAAGAGAATATGAATCCTATCGACATAGCGGGAGTAGAGTCGGATAGGGTGACGAGTCTCAGTGGCGGAGTCGCGGTATTGAAGGAAGTTGTTCGGCATTTGCGGCGGGCCAGCCATCTCACTTGCCCGTTGAAGGCCCAGGATCAACAAGTCCAAAACGAGGCCGTAGTACTGGAACACGAAAGCCGAGAATTGGAGTCCACGAATCAGACCAAATGCGTTGGTGTGTGCCATATCTAAAAGACAGTGAGCAGTTAGGCAGGAATAGGATCGAAAATTCTCATACCCTTATAGGTCAAGACTATGAAAATAGATACGTTAGTTGAGAAGTCACTGAATGTCCTGTAAGCGAAGCTACACACCTGTGTTGTTCTTTGCTGTGATGTAGTCGGCCAGATTGTGGTCAAGGATGAGACGGAGGAGACGATTGAGCAGGGTCAGATCGATCTTCTCATAGACCTTGGAGAAGACCGTCTCCATCATGACGTTACATTCGCCCTCACTTGTCTCCCAGATGTCCGTCAAGTTGTTGATACCTTGGCACCACTAGGTAGAAGGAAGTTCAACATGACGAGATTATCGAACACAATCAATTAAACGTACCTTGTAAACGAGAAGAGGCGGCGGCTCCGTATCCTAAAAAAGATTGTATTAGATTATCCCGGTCATCGACCTTATCCGGAATTGACGTACAGCAGGCTTAATCCAAGCAGGGAACAAGCCACGTTTATCAGCCCTACAGGAAACGTGAGAAATGGTCCTTGCGAATGAATAAGTAGGTGACTCACTCGAAGAACAAGAACTGGTCGAGGTACTGGAAACAGATAATTTAGAAGGGTCCATCGTAGATTATGTTGCAAGAACTTACAGCATCCGTGATCTTCTCGACGGGCTCGATGTCGTAGCAAGGGATGAGCCTATCGTAGGTGTCGAAGAATTCAATACCCGACTCCTTGAAAGCACGCTGAGTCAACAAGAGACGTTTGATACGAGATAGACCTGGCGACGGTAACGTAAGCTTGGATGGGAAGATAATAGATCAGAAGGACTTACATTCGTGGGGGTTGTCGTATGCCTGCTCGATCAAGGCCAGTTCCTCACGCTGAGATTGATTCAGACGACCCTTTACAGAGTATGCTTCCTTTAGCTTCTCCAACGCAAGGACAAGTAACTTCGTGTCGTGTTTGTAGGAGAGAGGCCTAGAGACGTGGCAAGGGTTTAATATTAGTCCTCGAACGAAATATAATGACAACTCACGGGAAGGGGATGGGCGCGAACTTCCTGCTCTCAAGCCAATGCACCGTAGCCGTATAAATGGCGACGGCCTCCTCAGCACTGATGTAGGGACCATCTTTGAGATAGCCGTGCTGCCTCTCTTGCTCAGCCTTAAGATAGAGACCTGGTGGTATCTAACATCAGCGCAAGTCAAAAACGTAAATCACGGAGAACTCACGGGTTAAGCGACCCAAGTTCTTCTTCACAACAGCCTTGTCGACAGTGGCACCTCGCCTGATACGTTCTCGATTGTAGTGCGCAACGCTACGTGAATAATAAGTAATAGAAGCAATGGCAAGATGAGGCTAACGTACGAGCACCACCAGTCGGCCTTGCTCTTGATATACCGCAAGATAATATTCTCGATAGCCGTGGGCATACCAGGAACTTTCCAAGGGACTGGGAGACTATCGTCAGTATCATCTTCATCGAACAGATCACATGTACTCACTGTTAGCCTTCCAGCACCGCCACGCTTCCGACAAGTGCTGCAGAATAGTCTTCGACTTATTCTGCTTGATAGACTCGGGCATCATGTCCAGAATATCGTGCATGACAGCAGCCCTCAGCTCCAGATCGTAGTGTGACTCGACACGCTGCTTCGTCACAGTCTTCGCAATACCCTTGCTGTTCCTACCCTCGAATTGACGTGCAAGCAGGTTTCCAAGCCTAAAGGGAAACATGATTAGTGACCAGTAAAGGGTTAGATGGAGAACATGACTGACCATCTTTCAAGAAGAGGGACAATACCACGCATGAAGAACAACCAGACCCTCCAGCCAGGAGCCCAGAAACCGACACCAGGACCCTTACCAACGGGGCCTGTGTTGAACCGATAGTAGATGAGATGCTTCAAGTCCTTGGTCATTCGGACTTGCCTCATAAGCTAGACGACCAGTCAGTTGAGGCTAATTAAAAGGAGATATTATGACAAACCTTGTACTTGTATCGGTACATCCCGGTGAGAGCACCGATGTGGGCAAAGATGTACTGAAGTGCATCGGCAAGCTGGAACGCATCTACATTGCCCAGGCGGAATTGGACATGCGCGTCGACGACGAGCTTGGTGAGGCGCAGGATTTCACGACACAAATGGAAGGCGTTTCCGAAACGTGACTTCTTACGCTCCTTGGTGGTCAGCGTCCTGTGAATAGATCATGAGTATCATTTGAGACCAATAAAAAGGGTCAGCTTACTTGACGGGCTTCAAGTTCATGTTGTAGTCAAGATGGAGGTAATTCAAGTTCTAAAGACTATAGTCAGTTTTGCGGAGCCTCCAAACAAAGTTCAGACATACCTTGCGATGAATAAGGAGGTTCAACATGTTGTAACCCTGTCGGCATACTTGTAAACCAGCTTCAACCCAATCCAGTTTCGTCGTCTGGAAGAATTTCGTCTGCTTCAGCTGCCTAAACAGATTCTTCTTCGACATAGCCTTCTCCGGCCTCGTCCTCAACTCGTTCAAGACGAAACACTTGAGAAGCTTCTGGTAGGACACCCGGACCTTCACTGGCTGGTTAGGGGGGCAGTGTTCAAGGTACCAGTTTTTCACAAGGGGGATATCTTGGGCTCTCCTCGTCCGCCCCGAGCGACGATTGTACGGCTCTGGTGCCCACCAAAGTGCGATACCGTCTGCGGTGAGATCATTCTCAAGCTCCTTGTCCTCCATGAACGGCGTGACATCTTCAGGCAGCTCAAACTCGTCGTCGTCGGCATTATTGGGACCGAAGATGCTGTCCTCGTGCGAGACGAGAGGCATGTTCTTCGGTGTTTGGCCGCGCAAAGAGATGGGGTTGATAAGGGGGTCAAAATAGAATGCGGGCAGGTCAGGATCGTCCGTTCGAATGTAGACATTTTTCGGGTAGTGGTAAGGCGAGATGCGGACGGAGCGAGGAAGTGAGTTATAGAGGTGAGGGAAAGCCACCTTATACTCGGTACGAATTTGCTGGCGGATGATGACTTTGTTGATGTCGTTAAACTCGTTCCAGTCTTCATCGAACGTGTCCATGTCGCGATAAAGAGGCTCAAACTTGGGACCTCCAGGAATAGCCAGATTCAGGGCCTTGGCGGTGAAGAAGGCGTTCTTGTCGAACAGATAGCTAGCGTTCTGGTCCGGTTGGTCTGAGAGAAGGTTCCTTCCCAAACGGTACAGGTTGGCCATCACAGGCAGTGACAGGGACCAGTACCTGTAAGAGGGCCCGTTAACGGCAGGTGTGTCGATTAAAGGTTTAGGGTCGTAGAACCAGTCGATGATAGCCGCGTCCTCTTCAGGATCCAGCTCGAGTTGAATCGCCTCCAAGGGATCGACATCCAGAATGTTGTCTCCGTAATCCAAAGGTGGTTCTTCGTCATCGAAGGGGGGAAAGCGCATACGCTTAAAATGCCTACGGTCCCTCTTCTCCCTTCGCATAGCAAGCCACATGGTGCTCCATTGTGCGTGGTAAACAGGTTCGATGACTCGAGGGATCTCGTTGACGAATGTGATGGCACCTGTGATGTGGTACAGCACAGGAACCTCGCGAACTTGCTCCCAGGGAAAGGGTATATTTTCCAGAAGCTTCATCACGGCGTGCGGGACATACTTGAGAGCTCCAAGATGAACGCGCTTGTCATTGCGGAACTTGCGATTGCTCATGTCACCGTGGTCCTTGATGATTTTACGGACATGCTCAGGAGGTAGGTCCTATGCATCACATTTTGTCAAAAAAAGTCCAGCGCGTCGCTGCGCGAAGCAGGAAACAATGCGCGACTTACCTGTTTGCCCATGTCAACGTATCCCGCTTTCCGTTTTTCGCCATAACGTTTTTTCTGCATCTGAACCCATTTCATAGACTTTTGTGCGAGCACTAGATGTGGTTGAAAATATTGAGGACAAGTGTCCGCCAAATGGTCATGAATTAGCTTACCTTCTGGCGGCATCTTCGAGCTCGACGCTCCATTCGATGCTTGGGGCATTCCTGGAGGAGGCGAAGGCATGAAGCCAGGGGGTGGAGGAGGAAAACTCATCCTGGAGTTGGTGGAAATGGAGAAAGAGTGGTAGCTGAGGTAAGCGTCGGCTCCGTGTCCGTTTCCGAATCCGACTCCGTGCACGGACCTGGGTTCCTCCCCACGATTTATAATCCACTGCCACTTTTTTGTATCTTTGCGAGTCAGGACCTCTTAAAGCTCTTATTGTCGCCTTGTGGTAGACGACCTGACAACTGGACGACGCGCCGCTTTCAAATTCTAGCACCCGCTTACAGGGTCTGCGCACACCACCTGCTTTTTAAACTTTTGTTCTTGTCCCATACACGCCCTGCCCAGTCCGAGATCGCACGGATTCTTCATACCTCCAGAATTCATGGTCTCCCACTGCGGGCACATCCATTTAATGCCCCAGTGTTCCATTCTCGAATGTCGGGCATGAATAATCGGCAGAACGTCGAAGGGTGCGCCGATATCTGGCAGGACCAGATTCGAGACCGCTAGCATAATTAAGTAGAGGTGCGTCGCAAGCAGGTCCTACTCAGTGAGTTGTTTCGTCTTCAGGTCAAGATAAAACACCGGTCTGCTTCTGGACCCTTGCTATCTAGGAGTGTAGGCTGGAAGAAGCAATCATTTGAATCCTGATAAAAGCAATATATACATGTCTATTCGTCCCAAGCGTTCTGCTTCCAGTACATGACATGACATATGGTACTGGCATAAGTATTGCCACCTTCATTGAGTTCGCTATGCTACCTATCTTCAGGTTCTCTTCCGGTCCCTGCGCGCTGAAGCAACCGAATACATCCAGTGGTGGCGTACAGACTGTCGTTCTTCCGGTTACATCATCCCTGCGCCACGACTCTATAAGGGATCTTGTGATCTGCAAGCAGCATGTATAGAAAGCCCCCACGAAGTTAAACTACTCATCCACTTTCCACGTCACTGGGGACAACGACAGCCCTTCCCAACACATCGGTTCCCAGCAGCTGCATCCATATTTCTGCGACCCCAGTCTCTTCACACCCGATCTGCATTCCATTATCTTTGAGAATGTAATACTCCCTTCCGGGTGTTTGGACTACTGCGACAGCCGGGTGAAGCGGCCTTCCACCCGACGGTGTGAAGTGCAAGCTTTCGACGTGATGGTGTCTATTTAGCAGATCAGCTCCAATTTGGCTTTGGGAATCAAGGAATCTGAAAGCTCACGCTGGCAAAAACAAATGAAGGGCAGTGTCTCGCCTTATGTGAGAAACGCGCGAAGAGAGTCCGTCAAATTCCTGTGCCATCTCCGTCGAGGACATCCAACGACCACTGACACTGAAATTGAGGGTTGAACGACTATATGAGGTCGGAGGATTGGCGAGTCATACCTGTTACTGACCACACAAGCTAAAACATACCGCGCTGCAACTAGCATTTTCGCAACACCAATATCACCGTCTAACTTTGTCCTCGATAGCCACAACCTGCTGATGCCTTTGTTGTATTCTTCGTGGTTTGTCCACTTCAGGTGGTCCATCAAGGAAGGTGGTCGAGTACCTCTCGAGGACAACACATAGCTGTCAATGTACGCGGCCCAGTCTGCACGAATAGAAAAGGCGTCGGCAGAAGGCGCTGTCGGCTCTGAGCAGAGTGGAAGAGGAGGTGGATGACCAACGACTTCGCAGGTCGCCTCCAGGACATAGAAGATTTGCGTGCACTTCGATGACTGAATTTGTACACTCCAAAGCTCCTCTTTGACGAGCTCCTGAACGTCAGTAATCATGGTTTTTTCGTCCATTTCAAGACCAATGGATACGTGGAAGAAGAAACGAGTTAGGAGGAATCTGCAAGGCTAGAATTAGCAACATCACCTCCAAAATCATTGACTATACCTCGCCGCAATGGTAGTTTGCTTTACATTGTCAGGACTAGTCCATATTCGATCCGAGATGATAGTCTTTCCCTTGATCGCTTGCCCCAAGAATGAATCCTGATATGCGCGATGACGAGCGAGACGTTCTTCTTCACGCTGCCGCAAATATGGCCAGAAATTGATCGTAGTCTGCGAATATTTCTTCATCATTTCGGTGAGCCGGCGTCCAGGAAAGCTTCGATTCAGGCGATGTACTGCAGAAATGTAAGCTATCAATAGAAGCAAGATTAGTGGCGTAATCATTTCTCCATTTCTGCGGCGTCGATCGCACACCTGCATACCGAAACAGGCGAGAGACTCGAGTGAGCCTGCGAAGATCTTCAGGGCGAACAAAAATGAGAGCCATAGCAAGTTTGGTCACTCTTTTTCGCTGGGACAAAGAAGGCGGCAGAGTAATAGGTTTGAGGGGTGCCAAAGGTGTAAGTGGAAAGTCAAGATCATGCAGACGTTTAGAGAAATCTGTATCAGCCGCTGTGGTGTGGGTTCTGACCGCGAGGGGGCTCATCTGCGAAGCTTGGGGCATGTCCGGTTTCTTCACCACAAGGGGGACAAAGCGCCTAGGGGTTTGAGCTTGCACAAGACTAGGTAACATTGGTGCATTGAGTTCTGAATCCGCAGTCGGCTTGTGGGATTGAGGTATATTAACGGATGCCAGAGAAGATACGGAGATAGCTGGAAGTGAAAATAGTTCATAGTCGCTGTTGTTCGCAGGAATCAGGTTTCTAAGGGTGCCTTTTCTCGACCCCTTATCAGCAGGGAGGACTCGGAGCTGGGTCATAGCTGTCGGACGCGTGATGGGTGGAACCGAGGACGCGCTGAGTTCGGGTGGGTCCTTCTTTTTGCGGGCACCTGGTAAGTTAGAGACCTTCGTTTTCTTCGAGCGTCCATTATCGCGGGGTGCTCGCTCTGATTTTCGTTTTTCCATAGGCGTTATGATTGTGTTTACGGGGGCATGTGAAGGTAGGCTGCGAAGATCCGATGAGGTAGCAGTTGATACAGGCACTAGCGGAGCAAGATCTTCATAGGCATCGACATTCATTGGCGTTATCGCGCGTCCGGGATGAGACGGCCAGCTCGACGGCTGAGGATTATTTTCGGTGATAGCATTAGATGCACTGACAGTCTCCGTCGCGTCGGTTTGTCGATGTGACGCGTCTTCTGTACGCAGTGCCACCGGGGTCAACGAACCGGCGGCCTTGGCTGCGTGCTCGATGATCTTTTGGATAATGGCGCATTTTGTAAGTTTTGAATAGGCCGTGATCTTCCTTTCCTTGCAGATCGCCTTCAACTCCGGAACCGTAAGTTTCGTCAGATCGTTAGCTGGCATGGGATTATTCGAAGACTTGGGCATAGCGATGGTAGATACTGCGCGTGATCGAGGTAGAGCTGCCTGCCGAGCAGGATAAGATCCTTCGGATGTGATGAGCTTGTCCAGTTACGAAAGGAAGGCTAGCGATGAGCGTTTCTAGTGAGGTGGTTGCAGTCAACAACTCGACAACAACTTGAAGTATCACTACTATAAACAATCGTGTACGGCCTACTATTTGAGATCTTCTCGTTTTCAAAGGGTCTGAATTAGAAACCCTCCCTATTTACTATTATACAAATTATTCCAGCAGCGAAAGCGCATCTTGTGTACGAATATACGATAGAAGGCGCTCTTCAGGTATAGATCGGCAAAGGTAATAACCTAGCCGAATTGTCAGCGAAATTAGAGGTTTTATGAGACCAGGATAACAAATACCTGTCAGCGTTGAATACAAAATTGTTGGCGATATCTTCTCCCTCTAAAAACCGATTGGGAAACAGGACTATGCGAAATGATCGTCAGCATTTCGCGCATAGACAGAAAGCACAACCTAGACATACCCAAATGTCCATTGAGCTCGGCTAGAAGCTTCTCCATCTCATCGCGTTCCCATTTCTCGAAGGGTTCAGCGCCTTTTGCATACTTCTTTGCCTTTGGTTCCTTCTCCGATTGTCCAGAAGAAACATTGGGAGTCGACGCTGCAGCGTCCTCGGGGGCTTCCTTGCTTTCAAGCCGAGTTTCCTCGTCGGAACCAACATCCCCAATTTCTCCCTTTTCATCTGCAGGAGCAGCTTCGTCGCCTGCTTCCGATGGAATGCGAGCAACCGCCTCTGGTATGCTGCTGTCCCGGGGCTGGAGAGAAGTGGTAAGTATATAGACCTGACGTCTGACTACGACGCGCCACCTTCTTGTTCAGTCTTTCATGGTGAACGATGAAGTCTTTGTACTGTTTCCAAGTAGTGATCAGGTCATCGGGTATCGGGTGGAAGACCTTGCGATAGATCTCCGTCTGGAAAGGGTCGTCGTGAATTACACAAGAGGCGCTGTAAGAACACAACCCACATTATGTGCCGCGCTGGCGACCCAAACATCCTTCCAGAAGGCATCCGCTATAGGATCGTCAAAGCCATGAGGATCAACTTTCGGTCTAGGAGTCGGAAGTGTCCATGTCTTGGTATTGACTGATTTTCGAATGGACGCTCGTGCTCCTGGTGCTGCTTGCTCCTCTTCATCGGCATCGTTCACCCCCGATCGTGCATGAGGAGGCTCGTCATCGGTTTTCGCACTTTTGGAAGCGTCTGCCGGGGCGCCGAACAGCGTACCATCATCAGTACGAGGATCACTGTCCTGACTTTCCCTTTCAGACTCCTCCTCAATCACTTGATCATGTACCTGAGGACTGTCGCTTATTTGCGCTACGGTTGGACGGTGTTCAGCAACCGTTTTCTCTTCGAGAGTGGGTACGATGGCGCTGGTGAACCCAGGCACTTCCTGGCCGTCGCGTGTGTAAGTCTGCCGCACAGCTTCCTCGGACTCGCCACCTGTACTCTGGGTACCCGATTGTTTCGCTAAGCCTACTGCACCCAGCGTTTTCGCCACGGATTTAGAAGCACTTTCGCCTGATGCATAAATGGCTGTGGAAAAAATGGTAGGTTTGGGTCCGAAACTGAGAGCGAAAACGGATGCACACCTTGGTTGACACCATCCATAGCATCGTGGAAGAGAGTGCCGACGGGGGTCCGTTGCTTCGATTTCTTGATATGAGTAACTCCCTCTTCTTTTCCATAAACCTGCTGGGTGTCAGGGTCCCAAGTACTGTCTACGAACTCCGGCTGTACAGGCTCGTTAGCCATGAGATTTTCTTCGTCTAGGGCATCGACGTCGACCCCAAGGTGTTCCCGCATCAAACGGACGCGAAGAGTGTGTGCAAATCGTCCAACTTTGAAAGGTTTTCCCGCCATAGTGCTACATCCCGTGAGTACATTTATCCGAAGACATGGCGCGGGCCGTCATGGACTTACCAGTCCAGCATGTCCGTGTCTCTGATCACAGCCGCGAGCTCTGAATCCCGATCCCCGCGCTGGGAACGTTCGTTGATATTGGCACTTCCGATGATAGCCAGGCGATCATCTACTATACACACTTTGCCGTGTATGTAGACCTGGGAAGATCGATAAGGATGATTGCGTCACCGGAGGCATTAACACCCCTACCTGTTCCGTCGTAAGAACATCGCCCCTCATCTTGGCCCAGTTTCGGAGCGAAAAGACCGTAATGTACTCATCCGGCTGTTGCGGCTCATGAGCAGGACAGGATAAGTAGGAACAGACAGGTTGCTTACATCGATGCCTTCTTTCCGAAGCCTTGCAAAGATAGAGTTCGGTCCTCGGGATATGGTGCGGTTTTGGCACTCCAAGATGATACGTATCTGCCACGCGCAAAGATGAGCTGGAAGCTACAAAGACAGACCATCTGACATACCGCACTAGCATCACTGTGATCCACTGGGAACGTGAAGCCGGGGAGTAATGGTATCATGATGCAGCACTTCCACGGGGCACCATCACGGTGGGCTCGAATAATGCGGTGCACAAGTGCATCTCCGATTTTATTTTCGATCTTGACATCGTTCACGACAGTTCTTTCCGCGAAGCGTTCACACTTTAGCAATCTTAGAAGGGGAATAAATACGTACGACGTGATGAAGAATTGGTTCTCGATGTACACGAAATGCTCAGACATCTGAATAGCTTATAGAAAAGCCGTCAGCTCGACAGCACGCGGTGGAAATTCAGTCGACGGACCTTTAAGATACGCATTTTGAATCGAAAACTCGATCTTGCCAGGCGTGCCCATGGACCACGGGCCCGTGCTGCGACAAATTTGTAGCTCACAGGTCCCGGTCAGACCCATCTGATGAAGTTCCCCGGGCTTGAATTCCGGCGGAGGCAATAAGAACGGCATTACTCGAGTATGATTCTAAGTCCGTCTTGAATAATGGAGATCCGATTTCGAACCAATACGGACCTTTATTCTCAGAAGGTAGTTCCACCTGGATAGGCAACATGTGCTTAGTGTTGCGCTGCGAAAAAGTAACCTAATCACTAACCTTTGGACGAAGTGGCGGGCCAAGTCCCGGGCAGGCTGTCCAACGACCTGCATAGCTACATCATGCCTGGTGCAAAGCTTGTGGATCAATTACAAGAAAAGCGTGAACTATGCCGTTACCCACCAGGGCATCCTCGGTATTTTACTACGATCGTACATATCCTCTTCAGGTTTATGGAGGTTATAGAAATCAGATAACCGAGGGTTACTATAGTCCTTCCCTGTGGCGATGATGAGATAGTACTCGATACGAGCCGCCGGAGATCATGGAGCGTCCTTACCGGGCCATATCTCTGGTTGTTCCACGCCCTCCGTGTCATCCGTGAGGACATGCTGGGCGGTGTCCCACCTACACATAAACCGTTTTAAGCGACGTGGGTGTCTAATCCAACATGAGATCCATTTACCTTCCAAAACAGAGGTCAAGCCCTCCCATGAATGCGATGGCCTGGTCAATGACACACATCTTCTCATGCTAAAGACCGAAAGGGATCAGAGAGCTGATAGATCACGGAAGAAGCGGAGTCAATTACATGTGCCCAGTAGAATGTGCCCGTCTGGAAATGCGACGGAGATCGTTGAACCATGACATTCGGATGCAATGACACCAAACGTTGTTTGGCGTAGCTATCGGCAACGGTTGATAAATTGACAGGGAAGTAAGAGTGAACGAGTAGCTCCTCACTTGCTATCCGTAGGCGTTGTACGATTAGAGACTTCTTGGCTGTGAGATGATCGTCGACATGTGTGACGCTTGCGAATAATATGGTCCTCACTATAGGATAATGTAAATCTTGACGCCTTCCTTCGCCTTCCTTTCCAGAAGCCGATCCAGCCGATACCGGTCTTTGTCTGGGCGTCTCATCTGCAGCTCTGCCGACGTAGACCGTTCCCGTCAGGTGCATGCGGGAGAAGAGGAAGCAGACAGCTCTCACCAGGTGACAACCACCAGTCGTGGATATAAATGGATTCGCGTGCTAGGAGGATAGCACGAGAGAGGTTCCAGAAGTAGTCGCGCTGGCAATGTGTCAGGTTGCTTGGAAGAAAACATATATGTGTACCCGATACTCACGCCGTCGACAAGCCACTGAGCGGCTACATTCAACCGGATAGGGGCAAAGCTGTCAAAGCGATTGCTTCCCGCGTAATGAGAGGTGGCTGCCACTTTCTCAAGCGCAGTAATCCACTGGAGCATTTGTCTCTACGGGTAAGAGATAAGCAATGTGCACATTATCACGAGAAGGCTATGCTTGCACCTCATTGTGCGCGATGAGCTTGAGTCGCATTTGGGCATTGACAATATAGAAAGTATGCTTTGAAACGTCTTGGGCACGATCCCTGCCACTTGCTGCCGCCGGTTCATCATGGTCACCTTCTACAATTGGATTTACGTTCGTGGACGGATCGAGCATTGCAGGAGGCGGTTGCGAAGCTATTGAGTTCGAGGATGAGGAACTGGGCGACTCGTGGCCAGCTTTGCCATTCACTGTAGCAGGGCGGCCTTCTATGTGAAAGAGCTTCCCAACTCGGTCGGTAATAGAGCCAATCATGGACCGGCAGTCGCTCTCTACGTGCTGTGGATGTTCGTGCACTACCTCACCCTTGTTAGGATGTAAATTGCTCGTATAAATTCCCTCGGCGTGCAGAAGGCTGAGACCTTGACGATAGTATCGCTTTGGTCGCTCGATCCGGAAGTCAGAATCAAGAAGGAATACGTCCCAAACGGTCAGCTATGATTGCAAATGTTGAGTTTCATGAGCATTTCGTTGAATATCACACTTCACCTCTCCTGGCTCCTCCATAGCGACGAGATAGCTTTCGCGAATGGCGCACCATCTGACTTCCTTCTTGGCCTTCCAGCTCGCGGATTTGCGACTAAAGCCTCCGCCTAGGCCGCTCACCTCGATTTTGAGAAATCCGGCTTTATATTGCGCGCCCCCAGTGGGTGCAAGGGCGATCGACAGGGCACTGATTTCGAGAAAGCCAGCAAGTCGGTTTGCGGACGGGTGGAACATCTTACATGATTGTGTCAACACCTTCAAAAGAGAGAAGAATCACGCTCGACTCACTACCGCTCGAATTAGTTCAATAAGATAGTTTTCCAGCGATTCTCGCTGAAGACGCGCGAAGTCTGCATGTCCTACGTCACGACCCTCTTTCTTTAAGAACTTGAAATATGGGAGGCCTGGAGTTGTGCTATAAGACAAGAGGATGATAGAGGTAGATAAAGAGCATGACATACTGGTGCGAGGAAATTCAGGCATGTTGTCTACGTTGCGCCTGTAGACGTTGGAGACGGTATAGTGGGTATGCAACGAGAAGAAATCGCGAAGCTGGCGGTATACGACCCAACGAGCAGCACCATTAGCATATTCGCATTCGATACGGAAGACAGCCTTGGATCCTTGCATAGGGTGCAAGCTGTCACTAATCCGGATTCGGAGACGATGAAACAGGACAGGTATGCGGCGATGATCCTTCTCGTCGCGTTCGAACCACAACCGCAACATCAAAGTAGAGAGTCCGCCAGCAATAAGCTCGTCAGTGATATTAACCTTGTTTGAGGTGACCGCAGAAGGTCCTGGTGTAGTGCCATCTCGATCTTGGTGGATGATATTCGGTATCAGGGATCGTAATCGACCCCACTTGGCACGTCCTGGCTTGCCATCGGAGGGAAGGTTGGAACCAGAAAAGGCGCGTCGTAGCGCTGACCTCGGAGCGGTAGGACCCTCATCTGCAGAGCTACTCTTGGGGTGAGTGGAAGGAATGGTAGGGCTCTTCGGAGCCTCCGCGGCTTCCGATGTCGCACTCGTGTCGGGTTTTCCTTCCTTGTCATTGTGGTTGAAGTGAAATTCCGCCTTCTCTTCCTTCGGAGATTCCTGGAACCACTTGATAGGGTTCCAACTCTCGTCTATGAGACGACTCTCCCGCTTCTTTCCCTTTTTGTCCGTCTGCTCATTCCCCCACTCTAGAGCGCTGCGAAATTCGGAAGGGATGGAAAAGGGAAACTCGGACGTGTTGTTATCTGGTGCCATGGCGTCACCGTTCTCATGTTTGTTATTTTCCCTGGATTTCGGTGGCGAGCCAGGAAGTGAATAGGCAAAGGACAAAGAGCGAGGAGGACCGGTCCTCATTGAAGGCGTATTCGGTGGGGATTGGAAGTGGGCTGTCGGCGAGTGCGACTGTCGACGCTCCTGGACATCCTGGCGTGACCCTTCGTCTCCGCTGTCTCCAGATTTCTCGTTGTTGGACTGGGAAGGATGGTGGCTTTCATGGTGGGCAGCGACGGCCTGGTGTACGAAGCCTTTGAGGGACATGGAATGCGGGTATCGAGAGCACTCAGTCTCTTATAAACTTCAGTCAACTGGATCTATTTGTGCTGGCATGGAAGAGGCTTGGCGTCCCTGATCTTGATGACATCACAAGGAGTCCCAAGCTAATTACGTCGCAAATCGATTGCAATTTACTATAGTGCACGCTACTACACGTTCAACCTTTTATTCCAGCTGCACTCCTCCCCGCTTTTCTCCCAAATACAGCACCTGCAGTAAGGCCACTACCCCCGGGGTAGTTGTTGAAGAAAAGACCCCCAACCATTTCGCCAGTACAGAACAGCCCCTGAATTTCGCGACCACTCTCGGACAGCACAGCCGCCGATCGCGGTTCGATGGCCAACCCACCAAACGTAAATGTGACTCCGCAAGCAACCTTCACCGCCATGAAGGGTGCCTTATCCAGTGCCAGCGCCCAGTTGGACTTGGGAAGCGCGAGTTGAGCGACGGTGGACTGCGTTGAAAGACCATCCTTCACAGCTGGATCCCATTGCAAGTCCCCGTGTTCGGCTCTGTGGTGGCGTACGGCTGCATTGAACTCGTTCATGGTCTCCAGAAATCTTTCTTTGTCCCCCAGCCCCTTGCCGAGAAGCTTATCAGCCAATTCTTCTAAGCTATCCGCGAAGATCTTCTCCACAATGCCGTCACCGTACTCCTCCTTCCGAAGATGATGAATTATCTGGGAGTCCCAGACTTGGAAGGCAAAACCGCCAGGTTGGTGAAGTATGGCACGACCAAATTTCGCATACGTGTAGTTTCGGTAGTCTTCCCCTTCATCCACGAATCTCACCCCACTCGCATTCACCATGATACCCAGAGGATATCCGGACTTCGTAAATTGGTTGGTGAGATCCCGTTCACCCGCGTCAGCAGCCGCATTTGCATCCCAAGCGGTGCTGTGACAGCCACCCCAATCGCCTGTTAACTTCGCTCCAACCGCTTTTGCAAGTGCAAAACCGTCGCCAGTATTGTATGGTGTCCCACGGACCTAGAAAACCTTGGTGAACGGACGTAAGCCTGAACCTTTGACTCGTCTTACTCGTGCTCGTTCCCAACCGGCTCCAAGGTGTTTCTCGCGTAGTTCTGCGCTAGCTTCGAATCCACCTGCGGCCAGAATCACAGCGCGAGCCTCAAGCTCCACCTCTTGTCCGCCTTTGCGAACCACGACCCCAGAGACTCTCTCGCCTTCGAGAACGAGTGACAACGCAGGAGTGTCGAACCAGACCATGACTCCAGCTTTCTCGAGTGCAAGCTGATGTGCAGCAATCAAGCCTTTACCGCCATCTTCAACACTAAGAACCATACCACCCCAGAATTTCTGTCGACCATTGACCTCGTATGCTTGCCGATTGAAGGAGAACGTAAACGGAATCCCGGCTTGTTTGGCAAGCCAATCCACTGCATCTCGTGAGTTGTCGACCAGCGCATTCACGAGCGCAGCATCAGACCTGCCGTCTCCAAGACGCATGATGTCCGATATAAAATCTTCCCTCGTATACGGTGTCATATCGATACGTTCCAGGATCTCCGGGGTTGGTTTATTCTTCACTACGGGAAGCAGGTCCTGCAATCCCCCGTGGACGGTGCGGTGCGCACCAGCCGTGAAGTACCCGTTGCCTCCAACCCATTCGCGGGGACATTTGTCTATGATGAGAACTTTTGCCGTAACGTCAAGATAAGCTTCTCGTTCTCTCTTGATGAACAGGAGAGAGGAACTCACCGCGCTGACAACCGTGCTCCACGGCAGACAGTGCTGCGCAGCTGCCCGCATGACCTGAGCCTATAACGATGCAGTCGAATAGTTCCATACGATGTACCGGGAAAGAGAAGTATCACGGCGCGTGGGCATCTTGTGAGTGTCCCCGAGTCAGCTGGACACGTGAGGGTGGTTCTTCAATTTCACGGCACGTTCTTTGCGTCTTATCTCGTGGGTGGCATGGCGTAGTGAGCATGGGGAGCATGTGGGTTGGAGGATCGCAATCTATTGCACTGTGGCCTTAAAGTCCATTGTTGTCGAGGATTGAAATGGCTTCGAAAAGATAAAGCCTCCGTCAAGACATATTTGCGCGTGCTTTGCTGCACCCTTGGTAACTCATGAATAACGTAAATTTCGTACGTGATTTACCCCGGATTCTACCCCACACGGCGGCACTATGATTGGGAAGGTGTGTTGGTTCCTTCGCGGCACTGTACCATCGACAGCCGAGGTTCAACCGTGCAATCGTGAACAGGTTGGTGTAATGGCGTGCGACAGGGCCCGCGAATCATCTGGCTTGGAGATACAACGTATACTTGTAGCTCGTCGCACCCAGTGACGATCGTCGGTTGGAGAATCCCGACGGTCCTAGCCAGGAGGAGATTTCGAGGGGTAATGAAATTTAAGTCTACGCTGATCTTTTCAATGGGGCAATACGTCCTTGGCACGAGCAGGGACGCATTCAATATCTAGAACAACATCTCCGTGAAATCCGGCTGAGTGTTTTGACTGATCATCAACCTCTATCAGCGTGAACTCGAACGCCGCCTCGAAAACGGCAACTCTAACAAAAAGAAAGCCAAATCGGAGTTCAAGGTCAGCTCGAGCGGGCAAGGAGCTCTTGGTCGACTTAACGCCGTTTACTTCCCCGCAGAAAGGGTGGATCCTTATAGCAAGGGGTGCAAGCGCAAATTGAATCGCTGGCTACCATGCCCCGTGTGCGAACGAAAATGGAAGTAAGGCGGGTGGCCTCTACGACCTCTACATGGTTCGACTTGATTTCTCGTTTAGGATGGTCTACAAGAATAGAGACAAAAAGATCAACCTGGGTTTGATCGCCTGACATTTCTTCGACTATGCATGCGGAATCCCAAACGGCGGCCGATGTTGTAGAGCTTTGGCTTCGGGTGCTGGACTAACTAGCGGTTGAAGACGGTTTCATAATGGATCGACCTAGTCTTCAAAGAGCCGGCCTCGAAGCGTTGAAAAAACGAGCGCGGCGTTCTCAGAGTAGTAAGCTTGCAATTGTCCTCCTCCGAGATTTTTTTCATCTAGCAAAAATCGGGGAAAGGGAAGCTTCTATCAGGGTCTAGACAGAGGAGCGAAGGGAGCATCAGGTGTGGCAAGGCTCATTTTGTGCACTTCTTCACACATTCCAGGTATACCATTTAGCCAAGTAGCAAGGCGCTTCGGATGATTTACGCGAGGTGGACGTTTGACAACAAAGGAGCGCGAAGGGGCAGCTGCGTCGTGGATCTCGAGGTAAAGACATTCGGGGTAAGCCCTCACAACGCGGTGTTTTTAACATTCAACCTCGGAAAAATAAGCCGTTGTCATTTAAGATCAAGAACAAGAACAAGCATATGGATATAATACGACTGACGATCATGATCAGGGCATGTTCATTCGTATCACTGTCCCTCCGCCTGTATTGCCGTCAAAGGCAAAGAAGTTGGCGATCGGGGGTTCGCGTGCAGCGAGCGCTTTGAGAATGTCTTGAGCCAGCATACCGCCGACGATGGCGCAAACCGGCGAGAACTCATGGGTCGCGGTGGTCGATATTGTCCTGTCATAATGAGTCAGCAGACGTTTTCAGTCTAGCGAAACGAGGTTCTATACTCTATGAGAGGTCTAGGCGCCTTTGTAAGGATCAGCTTATTGACGTCGGCCTCTGTAATCAAGGAATTAGCGATTGACTCAAGCTCGGCGGCAGCACTCCTGTCATCAGGAAGACTGCCAGAGTGGAGCGACTGATATTGCCAGATCGCTGAAGAGTAAGTCAACATTAGGGAGAATTATTTTGGAGAGGGGAAAAAACCCAACCGAATATAGCAAAGGCTATGGAAGGATTAACCTCCTTAGTCTGCCTTTTCGTCAGGTTTGTCCATCGATGATGCAGTGCAGTCTCCAGTGGCGAATAAACTTCTATCTTCTTCACGTTCTTGGGTGCCTCTTTCAACGCAGAGCGATCCCTACGGATAGTGAGTAATGGGCGAACGGTAGAAGGGAAAAGGGCGGCCCGCGACGTCCCGCGTAGGTCACCATGAGGCTCACGGGGCAATGTATTCGTGGTTCAGAAGATCGCAAAAGATGTAGCCAAGTAAACCATAGGTACCCCCGGCATAGAATGGTTTCCCGCTTCGGCGACACACTTCGTTCATCCGGATCTTGCAGACATGAATATCAGGAAACAAAAGATAAGGAAGAGCAGAACGGAGATTATAGACTCACAAGGCCGTCCCGATCCGAATCAGTCACACAAACGAGATCCACCCCTCGCACCAGCTCCTCGAATTGGTCGCCCTCTAGGACCGAGGCTGTTGTTATTATCTCCACAGTCACGAGGGGGTTTAGGCTTTCCACCCTCGACTTGGCAGCTTCAAGTCTCTGCAAAATGGCAGCCGAGATAATACCATTGAATATCCGTTGACCGGAGGACCCGCGTGAGGAAATCTTACATTCTTCCCGACATCTTCATCTCTAAAGAGGAAACCGGCTCCGAGATCTTCTTCGGTGACTTCTTCACTGTCGACGATTACTAATTTGCCAATGCCGGCCAGCACCATGTTTTTGATGGCCTCTGTCGCTGTCCCCTTCAGCCGCACCACTAAGATTGTCGCGTTACGCATCCTATCCTGGCCATCAGCATTCATTCCTAGAACGATAGGTCGACTGATGGCCTGCCACACCTTTGTTGTGCCTCCAGGCCCCAGAGCCTCATCTGACGATCATAGCGGCTGGCCTCCTCCTCCGTCAGGTTGTTGACAGGCTGAGGCATGTCTGAACTCGAAGGTGTGGGCGGCGACCTATTCCCAGCATCGTGAGCGGCCATGGGAGTAAGAATTTCGTGGGAGAGAAAGAAAGAAGGCCAGCAACACGTTCTGCTACAATCGTTAGAGCGGTTGGCCTCGATCGTAACACGCAAAGTTGGCGAAGCCTCCAAGTAGAATCTTGGACGCGTCCAATTTAAAATTCGCCACGAGGCGTCGGCAAACGCCAGAGGTACAGAATATAAAACACGTGACAAAAGTCGCGTAACGCGTTACGCGACAAGCGCGGCGAAACTCGAGACCCTGGAAGAAAGCTGGGGTAGGCTACGCTTAGCAGTACATTATCCCTATTGAAATAGCTGATACATTGTCGTCAATTACATGGTATAGTTATGTGATGAGGCGTAAATAAGCGTTATAAAGTCCGAGCCTGCCATTACAGTGATAAAACTACAACCACCATCAAGAGTCAAAAAGCGTTACACCGAGCTCATCCGATCATCATCCCGTCAGTGCCACTCGAGTTCCCGTCCCTGTCATCATCGAGTCTTTACATATTGTCAGCTACGCGGCCACATCATTGAAATGACTAGCGTACGAACAAATAATTTCTCTCGATTTCCGAGAGGATACTCAAGAAGTCCCCTATGTTATCATTGAGCAAGGAGTCAAAAGATCCACCAGAATTGGACGTACATAAGTAAGCGTGCGCGCGGGCGGCGGACGCCGGCGCGGTTTCAGCCTTACGAACTGCATCCAACAATGTGGACGCCACAAAGCGAACTTTGTGGACCTGAAAACGAAAATCAGGGGCGTTCATATGGAATTCTTCGCAGCGGACTCACCAGACTTGGCCCATTTGTCGCGATCGACTGGATAGGGATGCTGTAGCGGTGACGATGAGATTTGTAGTTAGGGTCCTAAGTCCGGGTAGACCTTACCTGTGTAGTATGTTGAGGAGATCGCTGGCAACGGCCTCACGGTCCTCAGCCACTTGCATTTCATCAACGCTTCCCTGAAGCGACGTGACGAGTTCGTCGCGGTATTGTTCTATGACGAAGCGCACGAGTTGCTGATGGATAAGGTAGTTAGAACATCAGAAGCTGATGAGACACATGATGATTCGACTGACCTGTGTGACATACAAATTCGCTTGCATGACAAGGAAGGGGTTCAACGCGTTGGCTCGAGATGCGTTGGGGTTGTCGAAGAAGTCCTTGACCTCTGCGAACGTCGCTTGCCGGAAGCCCGCTCCGCCGTATTCTGGTGGAAGGTGCGACTGGGCATGTGTTTCTTTCAGGCGAAGGAGCTCTGGAGCATGGATCAACGCAGCCAGTATCCGAGTATGTAGCGACTGCACTTCTTCAAGCCGTGCAGTAGCAAACTGTCCCTGGGGCGGTGACCGTTTATCTACGCGGATGCGGACCAGTATCTCGCCCAAAAGAGCAAATATTCTTGATGTATAGTTGAGGCCCGAAACGATGGCAGTTTTTCCGTGGGGCTGGGGGAGGTATGCGCTAGGGGTGATGCTGTGAAACAAAAGAAGACAAGATGTTATGACTGGGGGAAACCTCGGCAAAGAATGTTCGGTACGTACTACTCGTCATCGAGTTCTTTTGGGAAGTGAACAGTGCAGTCTTCATCGCGTAAACAAATAGGACGTCCAAGTAGGATCGACATCGATTTGTCGGCTGAAAGATATACGACGTCAAAGTCTGACCAGTGTAACCTCGGGCAGATCCACGAACCTCCGAAGAGCAGCCAGAATGTCCGGCGCCTCACTTCACATTCAATGGGGTCAAGGCCCTCATATGATGCCTCTTCATGCATTCGTAACGTGACAGCGATATGGGCAGCTTCGCCGAACGCTGCGTGTTGAGTAGCATCGTGTCCTTCACAGAAATGGTAGATACAATCACTAATTTGCAAGTTAAATTTAGATATCCAGTGAGCTTAGATCAGAGAATGAAGACTAACAAATATCGAATTACAACGTGCATCGACGTCGGAGGATCATATGACGCGATAGAGATGTGTCGGCTAGCTTCATGACATGTCTAAAAGACACCTTGAGGTTGTAAATAGCGGTGGGCGTTTAATGGGCTTACCTGAGCCAGCTTCCGGACCACAGGTCGCTCCATTGGGAGATATGACCGGGGAACTTGGACCAGCGTCGAGGCGACGGTAGACATGACAAGAGCAAAGAAGAGCGGATCGCGTTCCTCTCGTCGGGAATGAAGATCCGCCATGAAGGAGGGCTTATGGACACAGGGGGTCAGAGGGTATACAAAATCGAAAAACAGAGCAATGATGAGCGAGATGGTATCACGGGGTGCAATTTCTTCCAGCCGATGAGGCCGATAGTAGAACGAAAGCGGGGGTATAACGTTTGGCGGATGGACGGGAAGAGCCTGGTGTTGTTTATATGACCAGTTGTAAAGAGGATACGTGCTGAACGCTTCTTGAGGAGAAGGATATGGCTGCGCGTCCTCACTCTTCGGTGTGGGATGCGATGCGAGGATGCCATTCCCATTTGTCGTGGGTTCCAGTGAGCGCGGCCCAGTGAAGGCTGGAGGGCTTGAGGAATAATGTGGGTGATACGTGTCGGCGGCGATGGGATACCGTGATGGTGGTATTGGAACCGCGGGAATCGTTGCTGGGAGGGAGGAGCTGAGAGATGCTTCGAGAAAGGCGGGAGGGCTCTTGGGGCCTATGGAAGGCGACACTATGGTACTTGGAGGACTGGCTATCGTGGAGACAGGCGATGCAGAGGCGTCATCTGCTCGGTCGTCTGGTTGCGTTACTGAAGCAGCTGCCGCCGCTTCTTGCAAGCGCCGTAGATAACTCAACAGAGGGTCATGACAGAGCTTGATCGTGGACTGGTAACAGCTTACAGGTTGGGTGGACCCCGTTTCTTCGGCTGGTAGTCGTATGTGCATGGGATGCCTAGCGTGACACAGTGCTTGCAGGACTGCTTGGGGTCGTCTGGGTTCTCCCTGGCGCAGCGGACCTTGCGCGCGCGGCAGGCATCACAACCTAGGGTTAAATGAATTAAAACTTTGACAAGGCACAATACGCGGCGACGAACTTTGAGATTGCCTCCTATTGGCAGAAGCAAAAGAAGGGGCGTCAGTTCTCATTTCGACAAGACAAAGATTGGCAATGACATGTAGATAGATAAGGCGGAAACAGAAGACTGTGGATGCGGGGAGACGAAGTGTGGGGAATGCGGGGTGAAGAGGGCAAACACAGGATGCGGTCACGGAGAAAGATCGGGGTAACTCTCACATACTTTCTCTTGCTCTTGCTGTTTTCGGAGTGAGATTCCTTAGGATGGCTGTCGTCGGACGGAGGCGTGGCCGGACTGTTCTCTTTCTTGGGACGAGCTGCAGGCATGGCGTGTGGGGAGAGCGATCTTGCGAAATGCGGGGTAGTCTGCCTTCTGACAACTGTCGGCCTCGCGTTTTGAAGAGATTGAGTGTTTGTTGTTCCCGTGCCACTGTTTGCGATTCGGGCGCTATGTAACTCAAATCTTCTTTATGATTTATATGCTACTCAATCAGGACGTCGTCTCTACAAAACCTCGACTCAAAGCAGTATGCGCATGGATGCCCCAACATGGAATCTATCACGAGAACACATACGTTCACACTGCTAACCATCCTCCCGGCCTATCTCCGGAACCAACACCTCGGCTCGTCCTCCACCGTCTTTTGATCCACATCAGACATACGACCACATCTCTGCAACCAGCTGCAACCGGAAGCGATCTGCGGCATTTTTTGTCAAGTCCGAATGGAAGGTCCATCAGCCTTTCGCTGGATTCTTCGATATCTGGCAGCCTGACCCACGTGAACGAAAACACGTTTCGCTAATTATAGGCTTCGAGGGCGGTCGCCGAGCAGTGGCGACCCAAGGAGTTCATTGAGACGCGCTTCGTAACCGCCTCGTACTCGTGAGAGTGTGCATTCCAGCTCCCGCTACCCTTGACCCAAGTGTTTAAGCATGATTTCTACGCGTCCCGGCTTGAACCCGTTCTCAGGTCGCTGGATGAGCCTGCCAATAGAGTGGCGCAGACTCTTCTGTTCCAAGTCCCCCCACTCAGCTCCTCTCTGCAGCAACCGTTTCCAGAATTTGAAGGCCAGCAGACCGTCTTCAGCACGAATAGAAGCGTAGACGAGGGATTTGGCGGTCTGCGAGGAGGATGAAATGTTCGCCTCGGGGAAGGATTTGATCAGCTGAAAGATGTTCTCCAATTTCTTCCGCGACTCTTCTTTCGGCTCTGTCTCCAGTGATCTGACGCTCGCACGCACGAGGTTAGTCAGCATCTTGAGTGAGAGATACTTGTCGTCGAGGCCACGAATGTGCTGGATCATGTCGTCGGTCACTTTCTGTTGACCCTGAAGGACGGCATAGTGGAGGATGGTGCCATAGCTGACCGCATCAGGGCGCAAACCCAGCTTCGTCATTCGCCCAATCAATTTGGCTGCCAACTGTGAGTCTAGCTGAGCTACCGCAGTTAAAGCGACGTTTGCGTCATACATATCGGGGAGTTCTTTGCGGTCCAGCAAAAGTTGGAAGACGTCAAAGCCGTCCGGAATTTTCCCGACAATGAAGCATGCCCTAGCGAGCGAGGTCAACACCCAATGCGGTGCATTGGACATAGGCGCGTGATTCGCTCTGAACGCATGCATAACGCTCGCTGCAAACTGGGCTGCATCCTCTGAACGCGCTCTCAGGTCCCCTTCCCCGCGGCGTGCCCTTTTGCATTCTTTCCTTTGCGTAGTGCGCAGTTCCGCCTCCGCCCGAGTACGGATATTCCAGAAAAGGCTCACCATGCGTATCATTAACGCAGAGTTACCCGCCACTATTGCCCCGTCCCTCCCAGTCGCATATCTTTCCCATAAAGCCCGAGCAAGCTTCTCGTAACCTTGAGCTGCAGTTGCCGCGATAAACTGTGCTCGATACGGAAGAGGAATTACTAGGTTGTCATCCACGACTTCTGCCGCAAGAGTCCTTGCGAGGTGCGTCTGAGCGCTCGTGGTTGTCAGATGTTGCATTAGCCAGGGTAAGGCGACGCCTTGTGGAGGGGGATAGCGATTTTCCCGGGGCACGAAAGTGGCTCTTGTGAAAGAATATAAGAGCTCTGCCTCTTCCTTGGCCCCCACTATGGCAGCACTATTATAGAAATGTCGGATGATGCTGTGTGGTATGCGCGAGTGCTTGTGTATACGGCGAATTAGGTGCCCACAAGCGCGGATATCTCTATAGGTGGGCGTATCCAGGAGGGCATAAATAGTGTCAGTATTAAGGTCGGCGATATGTTTAGGATGAGGGAGTGGGGATGTTAGCAAATCGGAGAGGAAAGCGGCGGCCAGGGCGCGCCAGTTCCAGTGAAGGCTAGCTCTGATCAAGGCGGTGGAGATAATGACGTTGATGTCCTGCGAGGAGCTGTCTATGCCTTGGAGTGCTTCAGCAGGAATATATTTCCACTTCACGAGAGCTTGAAAGAGATCGAGTGCTTGCTGGGCAAACGACATGGAGAGAAGTTTGTGCGTAACGGAAAAAGACGCGTAGATTATTTCGGGAGGGCCGGATTTCATCGCGTCAACGCCTCCCGGACCGCCGATGCTCTCGATTCTGTCAAGGAGCAGGGGATGGAGGAGTCGAAGCAATGGTCGATCGGTGTCGCATGTACTAGAACTGTCCGATATCATCCGAGCCAGTCGTCCAACAGCGCTGCTTTTCAGGGAGTCAAATGCAGTGGGGGAAAGACCCTTGAGATGCTGAAGCATTCCAAGTATAATGCGGCGGCTCAACAGCGAAATATTCTTGGACAGGATTGTCCGAAGTATGTTCAGCCTCTCAACATCTCCGCCCTGGTATACTTCCAGGATATCCGAAACCACGCGTTCAGCCACCTCCGGCTTGTTATGCTCCAGGGCTTGTTCCACGACATACAGATACGAAGCGGCGGGTAAATCCGCTACCGCACTCCGGTTTCGGTTACGCAAATCGTCGTACTCCTTAGGTGTGGAGGGTGTCCTGGTTTCTTCTCCCTTGCAAACGGTATCTGGGATAAGGCGCTTCGGTACGTGTGACGACGACACAAAGGCCGGCGGTGACGTGGTATGGGAGAACTTGTCTCGAGTGTGCACCCCTCCCAAATGTCGAACACTTGGTCCAATATTATCTGCTCTGACGGCTGCGGTTGGGGCAACATATGCATATCGTGAGGCAAGCTGTTGACGAGAAAGTTTCGGGATGTGGACTGAGGAGAGTAAAGGGCGACAAAAGGACATAGATCAGCTGTATTTGAGGCGTCAGACGCGCGAATACAGAGGAAGAAGGGCCGAGTTCTTACCGCATTCCTGAACCTGTGCTGCTGTTCTCCCGAAATGACAACGCCCAGGCGACCCGTCGGCTTGCAAGTGGTTATTTTGGAGAAGACAGAGGTTGTCAGAGTCGTCAACTCGCCGGAGAAAAAAGGTGATCGTCACGTGCTGTGACTTTGCCATATCGTGACAGTCCTAGGCTGTTTGGGCAGTCCTTGAGCTCTCTTGAGTCTGACTCTCCTCTATCCAGAACTAACAACCTGGTTTTGCAGAATCCTACCACCAATGCTTTCTGAAGATACCTGATCTTTGTGAAAAATGTTATAACTTATACTGCAAAGAGCTCGCCGCCGAGTCTGGAGTCTGGACCCTTATACGCGACGCAGAGCCAACTCTGGATCTATGTACTATCTGTGTACCCTGGATAATAACTTGACACATAGACGCCTATAGACACAAAATCTCTAGAGGATTGCACCTGAGGCTTTCCATCAAGTATGTTGCTGCGTTAGTTCTCGACTTTAAACTATTGCTGAGCTGCGTTCCACTCCTGACACACCGACCGACATTTTCTGGACCTCTTTCAACGTTTGGATGTCAATTTTCCTTGCACTCCCTGGTACATACATATCCTTACCTCTAGGCTCGAAAATTGCCCATTCAAGTGTCGTACTGGGATACGCAGTTGGCGATGTTCCGGGTAATGTATATGCTACGTCTTTGCTCTGACATGTGTTTTGTTTTGATCTGTACGCATCACTATCTAAGCTCTTGGACCCAGCTTCTTTTTGAGTCCGCACGATAGTCTCGGGCATTCATCGGCGGAGGAGCGCGCAATTCATCCGCCCCCGCAGATGGCATTGCGTCAGTCTTCTTCTTAGATCTATGATTTGATCCCAGTTCTAAAGGTCTTGAAGAACATCTCCTACCCATACGTTCTAGGACTGCAAGATCTGTCAACACCCTGTCAACGCTCTTTTGTCCTGTTCAGGGCGGAAGAACGTATTACCCCACACTCCCCCACACTTCGCCCTTCTACCTGCGGTGTACAACAGCTCAAGGCGTCGATTCTTATCCACTGGTTCGGCCTGTAGCAGAAAATCGCTTAGAAGTGGAAAGATACGGCGTCCTATGCGTGCTGCAGTCATGAAGACGAAAGGCTTAGACTTACATGCTTCCGCACCAAGTCGACATCGGATAAAATGCACTTTCGAAGAGGCATCTGCCGACGCCCAAATCTGATTTGTATCCATATAAGTGATTGGTCCTCATGAACTCTCGCTGAGAACCATGACAGGTAGGATTCGGGGCAAATCCCCCGAGAACAGATTCAAGAATCTATGACCCTCAAATTAACTACCCTGACAAGTTCCTCAGGCCTGTTTGAACTGAGATCTTCTAAATCCTATTTCCCCGAAATCGTAGGACCGCGATGCTGATATTTATCAGACTTTGCAGGAGACTTATATGGAAATGACGATCAGATCCTCTTTTTTCCCGATGCACTGTCCTAACAACCCAGTCAAGCGATATGTCGCTTCAACCAGGGTGTCAGGATTCCCGTTGGCTAGGAGCAGGGTGTTAACGAGTGAACGTTCGCTCGCCGGATGTTCAAGTTCTTGCCCTTGATCTATATTTCGGAGGAAATATCTACTCTGCCCTTTCCAAGAAGCTTCGCGGCATTGCAGACCTCTCACGCGTGTTTTTCCGTAGCTACCCGACGTTGATGTAAACGACAAGGTTCATGCCATCCCCACATGCTGATTTGTCGTATCCCATTACAGGCTAGTGAGCCGAGGCCGAAGTCAATAAGCCTGCTGCAGGTCACTGCTACTGTGTCCATATATTGTTCTGAAGTTCAAATGACAGAGGCACACATTGTATGGCCTGTAGTTAGCTGGCTTGTACTCAAATTTTACGTCTACGGAATCTCGCTCAGTGACAACAGAGCTTCATCAGAAATACACACCTCGGGACATCTTCGACAACATGTAATTCTCTAAGTACCTTGCGATACTAAAGGGACCAGTAGCGATGCTACTAAGTTCAAGTTGCATACGATCAGAAAATCACCGCAGATGTCGCCAATGCTCCGGGGGTAAAATCAAAGAGGGAGTAGACATAAGCTAAAACAAGCTTTGACTTGACTTTTCTGAGGTACTCGGATGAAATTCACTCCCAGTACGATGTCAACTCGAGGAGCGCCACAACGCGGCAGTCGTGCCATAAATGGTAACTATTTATTGTTGCTTATTTACAACCACATGGCTGGAGGATTGGACAATTCGTGAGCGTGACGGCAAGCAAGTGTAGTCCACAGAACATGGGCGCCAGCCAATCCACCTCTGAGCACCATCCACCCTCACGCGCTCTACATGTTCTTCGAGTTACACCATACTCTCCGGCATCCAAGACAACTATCGAACCTTTCTTCGATTTTGTCGTTGGCTTTGAAGGGGCTTCACTCTCTCATGAGAACGCAATCGATGTTTCCCAGTTAGAGAGGATTGTCGAACGTCATGAGGGGCGCACGCTGAACCTGCTGGTCTGGAATAGTAAAAGCCAAAGGACAAGAGGTATGGCTGGTGTGCCTGCTTTCGTTGTGTAAACACTATGCTAAGTGAACCTGTAGTTGTTCCAATAAAACCTTCGCGTGCATGGTCTGAAACCACCGATATGCCGACACCTCATTCCAGTGGCTCTGCCCCTCAGCCGTCCCTTTTAGGCCTGAGTATGCGGATGTGTGAACCAGAAACAGCTACGGAAAATGTTTGGCATGTTTTGGACGTGCTTGAAGGTAGTCCTGCGGAGAGTGCGGGTCTTGTACCTATGGGCGACTGGATTCTCGGTAAGTGACATGGGTGTATCAAGAATTTCGAGTAAGAATCTTTTGGCATAGGTTGGTCCGGAGGAGTCCTCGGCGCAGAAAACGATTTCTACGACCTTGTTGAAGCGGTAAGCCACTCTTCCATCTGCAATTCTTCTCATTATTCACAATCCATTATTCTCAGCACATTGATAAACCGCTAAGGGTATATGTCTACTCTCATGATTTTGAGTTCGTTCTCGGTACCGCGTCTTCCTCCTCGTCATCTGACCTGATGTCTTTTGTAGCGCGCTTAGAGAGGTGGTATTGATCCCAAATCGACATTGGGGTGGTGAAGGCTTATTAGGATGTGTCTTTGGGTACGGACGTTCCGTTAGATCCGAAGAACAAAGCTTCGACACTGACACTGTTTGAATTTGATCCAGGTTTGGTCTTCTCCATAGAATTCCACCCCAGCCAGAGGACCGTCTTCCTGGATCAACTCCCATAGAACTCCAGGAGGCCGCAGAAGAATACGAAGAGCAAGAGCTGTTTGTTCCTGCTGATGTCCATTCTGAATCACAATTTAGTCCTGAGCAATTAGAGGAATGGCGACGACAGGAACAAGAGCAATGGAACCAGGAAACTATGACCACCCGCACGCTCTATAACCACTCTCAAGAGGATCTCCGGGCATCCGCGACGCAGGGAGATGCGTACTACACCAAGTCAGCTGATCAAGACCACCACCATGACCACCACCACGACCACCACCATGACCACCACCATGACCACCACCATGACCATGACCATGGACATGGACATGGCTCCAATTTCGCAGATCATTCTGGCCATGATCACTACCCAACCAATCTAGAAACGCCAATGCGGACAGCCTCCTTCGCCGATAATTCCAGGACACCGACGCGTACATCCGCCCGTCCCCCGATGAATGGTGATTCGTGAACGCCATAGTCCTAGTTCCGTAACTCAACCGCCATACCTCAAGGTCTTCTCCTCGCGCAGGGTATAACCAAGGAACTTTCGACGAGATCCGGCACCTCCGCGATCCAGGAAGAAGCTAGCGCTCATGATGACACCGAAGACTCTGATGGGGGTGCGAGTCTCGCAGGCACGGAGACCACATCCCGCGGCAGCCTGACTAGTGTCGACTGAAGATCCCACATCCTCGTGACTGGACTTGTTCTTGTTTTGTATTCTCCGTTCTCAGAACAGACCAGTTTTGACTTCGGGCAGTTGTTCTGCTGCCTTGTTTACACGACGCGCGGCCCGCTTTACTTCATCTATATCGAATTTGCCATCTCGTATTTTCTTCGGCAAGACACGTGGGACCCAATGATCAAATATTTCCGCGCGCAATTCGCAGAAGATTTAGCGAATGCCCGCTAACAGTCTCACAACCATTGGCTGCGCTGACGCATATTCGTATGCATATTCTAACGTTCCCTAAAGCCCCACATCATAGGATCCAGGACCAGCTTCTTTATTGTTACCTAGGCTAATTCAGTATCGACGCAGTGCTTCCGGCCCGCCATTCATTGACGTGTATCTATCTGCAGTCAGCTTCCGGCACACTAGTTGCAGGCTGTATTTTATAGAGCACAATTGCTTCGCGACCCTCATTGAAGGGCGGCCCGCTACAAACCCTTTGCTTGAATCACGTTGGACGAGTTAGCCGCGTCCCGTATGCTGCAGAGGGTTTGGCACCTGTTCGAGAGTTGACGAGAAAAATCCGCGACATCCCCGTATAAGAGACGATAAAATGACTGATTTTTTGAATTGCACTCCTCTATCGCAATGAAGCTCTTTCTCATTGCAACTTTGCTCGGCTGTCTTCCGGCTGTTTTTGCCGCTTTCGGTATAACCACTTCTGGTAGCAACCTGCTCGTCGACACTGGAGCTGGGCTTGTTACGACTAGTACGTAGATCTCCTTTTCGCATGGAATATGCAGATGGTCTAATGCTTAACGATGTCTAGTTAACAAGGCGAACGGAGATATCACCTCCCTGAATTTCAATGGGAAACAGCTCCAGGATTCATCCAAATTCACTCAACTCAGTTCTGGATTAGGTCAGTTGTCGGCATTCACGCTGGAAGTACATGTCGATATAGAAGCTGCTTTTTAGGGTCCGCCACTGTGACATCCTCTGTTGCAAACAACGTCGGCGTCGTGACTATCAAAACGAGTACTATTGTAAGTCGTGTTATACATGTAACTAGCAGGCTGGAGGTTGACATCGTGCAAAGACTCATTACTACATCATCCGCTCGGGTATCAATACTCTTTACATTGGCACATTTGCCTCAGCGGAGCCGACCGTTGGAGAACTTCGCTTCATTGCACGCCTTTCAAAATCCGCCTTGCCAACCGGCCATCCCAATGCTGAAATGAACGGTGGCACGGCCATCGAAGGTACCGACGTGTACCTCGTCAATGGGCAAACACGATCCAAATTCTACTCCAGCGTGAGTGCATGTTTCTCATAGTGGGAAACCGTTTGACGTGTCTTGCACTTCTAGGTTCCCTTCCTTCGGGATCAGGTTCACGGAGTCACTGGCTCTGGCGTTGGCGCCTACATGATCATCCCCAGCGTAAGCTATGAAACTTCCGCAGGGGGACCATTTTTCCGTGGTGCGTGATTCATTTGAAGAACAAAACAATAGTTACAATGAGTTGACTGTTGCAAAGATATCAACAACCAAGGGAGTGCTCAGCAAGAACTTTACTGGTATATGAACTCCGGTCACGAACAAACCGAGACATACCGCACTGGATTCTTCGGACCGTAAGTGCCTCATTTCTATTCTGATTGGCACCTCCTCTTAACGTGGATAAAAGTTACGCTCTGGCGATCACTACAGGCTCAGCTCCTTCGGCGACCCTGGACACAAGCTTCATGGACAGTCTTGGTCTGCAGGGCTATGTACCAGCTTCTGGTCGCGGTACGGTCTCTGGCACTTACTCCGGTACTCTCTCTGGCCCTGCCGTCACTATTGGATTCAAGGTAGAATGTCATTTTCCTATTCTCACCATTCTAGAACTCACATGGCATGTCGCCTTAGAACTCTGCTGCTCAGTACTGGGTTGCAGCATCTGGGTACGTTCACGTTCATGACGTCGTACTACATGCCTAAGTATGAAATCTGCTGCAGAGGAAGCTTCAGCCGGACCTTGATGAAGCCTGGAACATATACCGCAACCCTTTACCAAGGAGAGCTCGAGGCTGGCACAGGCAGCGTCACCGTCCGGGCAGGAGCAACTACCTCGTTAACCCTGACTTCGTCTCTTAGCAGGCCAACGACAATATGGTCAATCGGCACTGTTGACGGATCTCCAACAGGGTTAGTTGACAATTTCCACAAGCATCATACGATCTACTGACACCCAGTCTGTTGTAGATTCCTCAATGCTGATAAGATTCAAACCATGCATCCGTGAGTTCTCACCCAATTTTCAGTTCAGCCTTGTCCCTGACCACAGAGCAGGTCTGACACGAGAATGAGCAGCTGGGGACCAGTCACATACACTATCGGCTCTAGCTCCGCTGGGTCCTTCCCGATGGCACAATTCAAGGGTGTAAGCAGATACCTAGGCCCGCTTGACCTAGTTATCTCATGGACTTGAATAGGTGAACAGCCCAACTACTATCAAATGGACTGCGTCTTCCTCGCAGATTGGTATCTATCATGTTCATATATCACTGCAAGCTATCACTCACAGGGCTATAGGTGCAAGAACCTTACGTATCCGTACCACTGAAGCCTTCGCTGGCGGCCGGCCACAGATCACTGTTAACTCTTGGACTTCAAGTGCTCCCCCTGGTAACTATCTCCGATTGCCCTCTTCGGACGTAGAATTGACACTGCTCTTAGCGCCCCCTTCTGTAGATTCTCGTGGGTGAGTGCTATTTAATCATGTGCATTCTGTCCGTCCCGTGTCGAACCTCTTCATTTAGCGTTACCCGCGGCACCTGGCGCGGCATCAACCAAGTCTGTACGTATCTCGTACTTCCCCTTCCCTCCCTGGCTCTCTCATTCATCCACCCTCTTTTCCAACAGACGATTTTGCAATTCCCTCCGGTCAGTGTTTCTGCACATATGCCCGAGGCAGCATTCTCACTCGGACTTCAATTCCAGGCACTTTGATCGCTGGCTCCAATACTATTCAAGTCAACGTTATTAGTGGGAGTTCTGGGGATGTCTTCCTCGGCCCCAACGTCGTATTTGACTCAGTCGAGCTATTCTGAGGTAATGACAGTCATAGTGGATAGCATTGGTACAGTTGTCGTCGGCGTGTCGTGAATTCAGTATTAATACAAAAATGAGCTCGTTCGTAACGAACTAGCGGCTTACATCTCCCGCGGCTTCGGGAGTTTCGTTGGGAGTCTGTTGGAGCGGCTTGAATTCCAAACTGAGTGCGATAACAGGCCAGACTGCTCGACATGAGTATGAGTGTTTTCATAGAATAGGATGGGTGACTGACCCTCTTCAAAACCCGGATGTCGACCATTCCTAATCTGTTGCCAAACATTACGCATCGAGTCTGATGCACGGATGTCCTTCCAATGGGCTAGGAAGAAATTGACCTGAACCTAACAAGAGGTTAAAGGCGACGAAACAATCGAGATGAGAGTGACAAACTTGACGGATCTCGTCGAACGCAGCCGCAAAGGGAGAGAATACTTCATACGCGATATTGTCGACCGTCAGAGATTTGAAGATGTGCTGGTGAAAATAGGTTTCATCAAAAATCAAGGCGGCGAAGCACTTGTGTTACCTGTGAGGCTCTCTCTTTTAATTCTCGCAGACCGAATCCTATTGAGTTTTGTTGGGGAGACCAAAAAAAGTGATAAGGAAGACGCTCACGATCCGCCAATCGATAGGCAGCCTTCGCGGAACATGGTGCAGGCCTCCCAGGGTTGTTTATCTGCCATTCCTGGATCCACTCTCGCCTCGACGTCGCAGAATCCTGCTGAACACTGCGTTTCTGGGTAGTTGTGTGTCCTTGCGCATCTGACGGTGTTGAAGGCTGAGAGGAAACCGAAGCAATCGTTGCTGAAGGTCGGTTCTTCACGATGAAGGAAGACGACAAAGGGGCGAACACGATAGCATCCGTGTATAGCTGGAAGGGGACGTTAAGAAACGATCGTCATGTAATAAAATATGCTCACGTAATAGAGGAGTGCCAAGTAGGTGGTATAAGCAACGTCCTTGACAACCACAGTCAATTTGGAGGTTTTCGGTAGATCTGGAGTTCTCGAGGGAAGGATAGCAGTCTGGTTACTTCGAGGGCTAGATGGGTGAGATAATTTCGCCCGAACATTGCGTTGTTCGCCTTCCGCTTCGATATCGACATCTTCATCCATCGCGTTTTCGGCGATAGATGTGGCAGAAGACTCCAAAGGGAGTGATACCTGAGAAGAACTAGGTTCTGCGTCGTGGTGGGACGTGTCCTCTGTATCTATATCTACATCTTCCTCGTCATCTGAATCTTCAAATTCGCTCATAACGAGATTCGCATCCGAGTCGATGATACTTGGAGCTCCGTGTTCACCCAGGAGCGTCTGCGACTCTTCCGGGGACCCCTCTGCAAAACCAGAGGAGAACACTGGAGAGTAGCCTACGAGTTAGCAAGTACTACAAGTTTAGTACGAAGACGTTGCTTACTTGATTCGAAGTAATCTGCTCGCTCTAACAGTCGACGAGAAGCCCAGATTTTACGAGCTGACCTCAGTCTTCCAGCACGACCAGGGATAATGAATTCTACGTCTGAGTAAAGGGGATCGTCGAGAAGGCCACCGACGGTATCAAGAAGCAGTTTGGGGACGGATTGGCGAGGCTGACTTGGTGCTGGAGGAGGTGGTGCAGGAGAGGATGTTATGGTACATATGATAACAAATGCATCCTGCGACTTGACGCCATGCGTCTGATAGTATACGTTGTCCCTTTTCGCAAATTGCGCCCTATGATTATGAATCAGGAATGAGGAAACCTCTAGCGATGCATCAAACGTGCCATCCCCAATTCGCCGTCTTTTTTAAAGGTTGAGCAGTGAAGCGATACCGAGCTATACCGCTGACTTACTTTGTGGGAGAATGAATGGTTATGAGCCTCTTTGAGGTTATAGAGGATCGACTTCCCTATGCTGCAGGCTGGGTATTAAGGAACGAATCTTATCAGCAGGGCACACGGGCGACCTACTTTCGAAGTTCGAAACTGAATTTATATATCCCTTCTCGAACCCATCTGCAGGTGAAGGAAAATGAATGTCATCAAACATCACACTTGCATATGGACACACCTTCCGCCATCGCCCAAAGCTACCTCTTTCTCCTCTGCGGTAGGCTAAGACAGAAGAAGTCTCTGCATCTTTGCACAAGGACAGTACACCTGACATACCTCGCATGAAAGATACAGACTAACGTAGCCGTTCTCCGAGGCGCCTGAACCTTCCTTCGACGTGCCAGCATTCGCGTAGAAAAGGATCTATGTCGAATGAGCAACGCAAGGATCGCGCAATCACACAAAATCTTAACATACTTGCCAGCGCCCGCCCCCGAAACGAACAGACTTCGTGACCTTTGACTTCGACTCACCCTTGGTCGCATCGAAGAGGTTCTTAAGGCCCCTGAGTGTCCATTCAAAGACAAGTGTGGTAGATTCTTGAACCTCAGACTCGACTTCCATAGATTCAAATAGATCAGAGTCCAGAGTATGTGTAAGTAGTAAAGTTGGTTATCGTAGAGGTCCAAGAAACAAAAGGCCATCTCCAATACACGTTGTGATGATGCTGTGTCACAGGCACAGATCTGAGATCTCGCGACGAGATCTGTCATCTTTAAATAGCCTCGCATCTCATTGACCTCCCAACATCTTCCTGAAATCGTCCTGTCCTTTTTTCCCTTCTGACTGAGAGGCTGTAGCAGGCTGGGACGACGGAGCAGAGCTCGAGGGTGCGGCCTTCTGGACAGCGGGTTTGCGTGCATGACCCAAGCCAGCCCTTGGACGCGATACCGCAGCACGTGGAACGAACAAACCTCCAGTCTTGGGTGGTGGGGCAGCACGTCGAACTGGACCACGATCGCGACCTTCTTCGGCGAACTCCAATATGTTTCCGTTGAACGTCACTGGCTCCGAGCGCAAGAGGAGTTTTCCCGCTTCCTGCGTTGAATGAGTGACTTAGAACAATAGAAGTGGATGACAAGGACTGACTGCTGCATTCTCGAGCTCTACAACTGCTTCTTGCTTGTCCTGGAACACTTCCACCCGTTTGACGGCTGCGATCTTCTCAAGCAATTGTTGCAGGAGGCCTTCTTGTGTAGCCGCTGGTAGGTTGCGGACTCTCACGGACCTACTTCGGGCGTCTGCTAATTTGCTAAGGCCGGAATCTACAGGAGCATTTCTGCATTTCCATGGGATGCTCAGCATATAGAGAAATCGGACATTCAGGGGTACGCACTTAGTTCGACCGCGCCCACCACGAGAATCTGCGACCGTCACCGCGATGCGCCGTTTTTTCAGTTCATGATTGTTGGCGTCCAAAGCTGCCAACGCATCTTTCTGGAGTTACACCGTCAGGAAAACATCACTTGAAGAAAGAAAATGGAAGAAAACGGACCTCCTGTTCAAACTCGATGAACGCGACACCTTTCGACTGTCCCTTTTCGTCCGTGACCATTCTGATCTCTTTGATAGTTCCATACTAAATTACAATATAGTCAGCAAATGCACCAGGAGAAAAATGCAAGGGCAAGAAATACAGTTTTGAATAGTTTATCCAAGTCGGCCTGGGTGGTGAACTTGCTGAGGCCAGCGACATAGATTTCTCTCTCGTTCGCATCTTGATCCGTTCTCTCCTTCCTCCGTTCCGGGTTTGAGATATAAACGTTAATGGGTTGATTGGGCGCGAGTTCCTGGCCATGAAGTTCAAGGGCCTTCTCAGCGGCCGTCTGCGAAAGAGAAACATCGAAACAATGATACAAGAAAGTTCGAAGCAGGCACACTAACCGGGGATGTAAACTGGACATAACAGAAACGCCTGGTATTCTTGAACTTCTTGCTTGGCCACCGAACATCAAAGATCGTCCCGTACTAAAAGTGTCATCAGTAGCCGGTGCGATCGAGCTCAAAATACACACCTTGCCGAAGATATCTCGAATGACAGCATCGTCTGTCGTTTCGGGGAAGTTGGTGACGTACAAGGTGGACTTCCAAGCGAGATGGACGGTGATTTCATGGTCGCGTATTCTTTTTTTATCCTTGGTCAGGGCCGCAGGTATACTGTCCTGAACCATGGAGAAGTTAACCATCCATAAGGAGGGAACTAGGAGATAGACCCACTCGTTCGAAAAACTCAACGGTCGCGACTACCATTTTAGGCAGCTGGGTAATCTTCACTTCCCGAACTTTGCCACACTATCGCGGCGTGAGCGGCCAATTAGGAATATGAAGAAAATACATACATCTTTGAATAGTTCTGCCAGTTCCTCCTTTGTAACGCCCTGGGGCAGTTCTGCAACAAAGACCGTGGAGTTTTCTCGGTCCCTGATAAACACATTACAGCATTAGAATGATGAGCCTCAAACTCTGATTATAGGAATACCAACCTTTTCAGTGGAGGAGGATTTTGTTCTGTTCTCTCACACATCAATACGCGAGATACTTCTACATAGAAAGATGCACTCACCAATCCTAGGCTTTTTATGCTCTCCCGCGGGTTCCTCTTCCGCCTCTCGTTTGGTCCCCCGTGCCCGCGGAACGTCAACGTCCATAGGGACGTCTACATCGGGCACGGGAGTCTCGGCTACAGGGACGGTAGAAGCCTGGGCCTCCATGATTACCTGCATTGCCTCAAACGATGCCTTTTCTGCCTCCTGTGTTGGGAAGCCAGCGTTAGCAGGTCGTCATATAGTTGGACACTTCCACTCACCTTGGCTCGCCGTGAGTTGACTTGATATTGTGCCTTTTCGACCTTGTCCAGACACGTGTCTAGCTCTTCCACGGATCCGTGTAGGTGTTCAAAGGCGATCCACGCTTCCCAAATAGCTTCCGGCCAGTCTATGTTCTTTACATGGATGTCGGAGAAAACCTTCCGTGCCTTATCATATTGCTGGTACTTGCTGAGGGATTTTGAGAAGATTTGATGGTGAACGAAGCATATGCACATACATCAAGGTGTCGGTATAGGAAATCCATGCGAGGTAGCTCGTTTTGAGGAATTTCGACGCTGTTTCCCAGACGGTGATGGCACTGTCTTGTAAAGTCGCCATGTCATACTGAGGCGGAAATGTTTAGTTTGGATCAAGTCTGGGCTACTTGTCAGCAAGACTTACGATCGCAGCAAGATATTTCTCAAGTCGTAACTTGGCGTCTCCGGTTTTCGAGGCTGCATTTGCCACGGTCAATTATGAAAGGTACATGTCCACTACGAGCTTACCTTGCCGCCCCATTTCAATTCCATTGTCCAGAATCGCAATCAGCGTTGGTAGGATATCCTCATCTGGATGGACTATGAGGGCATTTCAAGACGGATACGTTGTGCTTACCATCTGGATTGGCTTCTATGCGACGCTTCTCGTAGCCTGCACGGGCAAGAATAACGGGAATGATTTGCTCGATGTCAGATTGGAGCATCTGGGTACTAAATGCCTGATTAAAGACGTCTACATAAAGTTTAGGTCGGTTTCCCTCGAGAGGTACTGAAAGTGACGCACCAGCAACTCCGTCCCCACCCTCCCTGGATTCTTCGGTGCGCTCCTGCACTTAAGATATGAGACAGGGAATAGTGAAAATGAACTATGGTAGCTTACCAGATATCGAATGTATCTAGCCCAGACTTCGCCAGAACCAGGGATACTCCTTACAGCCCTCTTGAGGACAGCCATTTGCTCGTCTTCTCCCGCTTGATTGAGACGCTGTTGAGACCCGATGAGAGGCAGCGTGATGGGGCATTCCATGATACTCACTAAAGAGTCGCAATATCCGACCCAGAACATCCTCAGTGCTTCCTCTGCTCCGGGCTCGCCATTGAACCTCCGTTTATCGGCTTCGGCAATGGCGCGTTCGTATACAGTAGACATCACCAGCAAATCCGGGTTTCTAGCTCGGCGCTCCGATGCAAGATACCGAGCGTATGCGTCAAGCGAGAAGCTTGACTGCAGCTTGAAGGTTGTGAGTAATGACTCGGTACGTGGCTAAACATACACAGACGTACCAGAGCAGCTTCCAAAGGTTCTCGCCGCCCGAAGGCTTTGACAGCCTGTGCGCGGATCTTGCTTGCGGCAACGAGTAGAGGTTCATATTGTCCAGGAGGACGGTGGTTTGTGGTAAAAGTCGAATAATACTGCAAAGTCTCTTCGGAATCTGTGGGACGGAGAGAAAGGTGGTTAGGTGGAGACACAAGCAAACTAAAAACCACTCACCTGTATGAGGCTGCCGCAGGCGGGCAAGGAAGGATAGTTGGATGGCATCAGCTAGCGAGTCTCTGCAAAATGTAAGGTGCCAGAATTGCGATTATGAAGTTGAATCACGCACTTCTCTGACCCAGTCGCGGATTCTAACTGTTGGAGCTCCCAGTCGCGCTGGAGATCCCAAAGCAAGTGACTCTGCTAAAATTGTCAGAAGCAGCAAGAGACCCCTGAAGAAACGACATCACCTTCGTCAGGTGTCCAATCCCCTTGTTCACCACCTCCGTGATCGCTGCCCGGGTCCAAGGCACGGTAAACAAATTTCCTAGCTCGGAAGGCTTCGGTTCATCGCCAGAGTATTCTTCGTAACGGTCTAGGATAAATTGCAAGTGCTTCCGGAGGATGGGTATAGCTGCAGTGATGGATCATTGGTGGTGTGTCTGACACGGCGTAAACCGAGAACGTACACAGATAGTCAGCTTCTGCCCGAGAATAAAGGGCTAGAAGTTCTTCCACTCCCTCTGCTGTCTGTAGGTCCACAGAGTTCCCCTTCTCTTCGATCAACAATGACCACACCTCGTCACCGGCCGCCAGGAAGTCCGGCAACATCTCCATAGCGGACTTTGCCTGCGCCTCCATACCCTCCAGAGATTGAGCCAGCCGAATGTGTTGAACGTGAAGGTTTATGTCATAGGGCCGTTCGGACAGGTCGTTGAGCACTTTGCCCAAGGCTTCCAGAGATTGCGCTTCGTCCATGACGCGGTCCTGAGTAGCCAAATGGGGGAGTTGGCGACCACTAGGCTGGCTTGCGCGTAAGCGGTATCAGCGCTGTACTGTGAGTCGGTGGTTAGTATGTCGCGTCGAATGGGCTGTGTCCTGGAATTGGAGACTGGCGCGGACGTGGAGAATTCCTGGCAACTTCAAGTGAGGGTTTGGCCGTGGCGGTGCCGCTAGCCTCGATCAATCACGTGGCTACCAAGCACAGCCACCTCCGTCCTCAAGTGAGAGGCTCGCCTTGTCCACAATTATCGATGTTGACGGCTCTCACCGATGGCGAAACCCCTGATCTCTGCTTCCTTTGTCTTGATTGTCTCGGTCCCGTTGGTGCATTTGGCATGAACAGTCCACAATTGTGGGCATTTCCATCGTACATACGGGTCAGATGCCGTTGCACAGCTCTGCATTATTCGGCGCTTGCGGATGACAGTATACAGTATCCTTTGTCCGATCCTGGTTCTCCGAGATCGGCTGTTGTTCCATTCCACCGAACACATCCTATCTAAGCAGCTTTACCGATGACACTGATATAAAGCAGTGGTTTGGGCACTCTGGACCTGGCTCTCCCTTCCCATGTCGTCCGCACTGAAGAGGACCCAACGGCGAGCGTTGACCCTTACGCGCTCCCTTGCGGATGCGGTAAAGTCTAGATTGTGAGTAACTCTGGGTTACTCGCAACATCGATGTAACCCGCGATTTGCAGTTCCTCCGAGAAGTCCCAGTCTTGTTCGCCGTTCAACGATCATCAGGCTGTTCCCAAGTATAACATTGGCAGACCACGCCAGCTTCGAAGAGGTCAAATCCCTCCCTTCAAGGATGTCCATTTCATTCACAGGCTACCTGTGGAGCTTCTCGCACACCTAATGGTCATCGGCTCCGAGGACGATTCCATGTTTCCTATCCGAATATCACACGTCTGTAGAAAATGGAGGGAAATAGCTCTGCGCACCCCCGCCCTATGGCGGCGCGTCACGTTGGGTCCAGAGATTGACATGTGGAGGGAGAGAATATACAGGGCTGGAGCTTGTACGCTCGACATCCAGCTTCTACCTACCACAACAACGCGATCACCATCCTCTGAACGCCAGTATCTTGACGCTGCGACCGTACAATGGTATCTACACCAAGTGATATCGCTCATTCGACGTTGGCGATCGCTCGAGATAGTCTTTGCAGATTACTCCCCTTACTTATGGAATGCTGCTCTTTCCGGGTGCTGTTCGAAGAGCAGAAGGGCGCAGGCTTTGGCTTTGGTGGATCTGACGCTTATATATCGTGCAAACGACGATACGAAAGAGTTTTGTCTCTTCTCCGGCTTTGCGCCGCGGCTGCGCAGCGTCACCCTTGACGGAATCAGGCTGACTTGGCTGCCATCCCTTTTCGGGAACCTCACACACCTGGACTATACCCACCACAGCTTTACCGTTGGTCACCAGGCCGTGCACGATATTATCTCGATGCTTGAAGTGTCCAGCCGTCTTGTCGAGCTGAAGATTCTATTTCCTCCGAGGCACAAGTCTGTCGGCCCCACGCGTTCCCATCCAGTCACACGTCGCGTTCTCCTCGCCTCTCTCCAGCATCTCCACCTTCGCATCGAAGGCTCAGACATCCCTTTCGAGCTCGCACATCTCTTGACCCTCGTCCTCACTCCGTCCCTCACATCGCTACACCTCATCGACGTTGACCGCCGCCAACTCGCATTTCCCAGTCTCAAGTCTTTCTTCTACGTATACGCCATCTCTCCTTCTCTCCGATTCCTCCGCATTGAACATGGGTGGTATGATTCGGGCATGGTTTCGCCCATCCTGTGCGCATTACCAAGCTTGCGCCAACTAGTCGTCAGGAGACCGCATATGGCAGACCAGGTGCTGAACCTGAACTCGCGAATCAGGAAAGGACATCAACAGACAGGGGGATTTTCGCAATCTGGACACCTCCGTTTGCATAGAGTCCGTCCCAAGTGGAAAGAACATCCCACTTATAGTGATCCCGTCCCGAACACTCGTCCGCTAATCCGTTAATTAATTCACTGTATCTTTTAGTATTTCCTGCTTGTCCACATCTATCATCTCTGTACTAGTACCCGGCACGAACACGAGCTTCGATCGCCTTGCATCTAGCAAGATCTCACCAGTCCGATATTTCACAGTCGCCAACTTCGGGCTCAACTTTTTGTTCAACTTATGATCAAACTTGACGATGAAGTTGGGGGCTAAATTGACATTCGCGCCTTCCAGTGAGATATCGACAGCTGATCTTCGTGTGGGTTTTGCGGGCGTCACCAACGCGCTTTTTTGTCGTCTTCGTAGGTCGAGCGTGGCCGAAGTGGATTGGAAGGGGGCCATGGCGTTAGTTCGTCAATGGCAGCCGATCGGCCTTATACAGCATAAACAGATCGACAATCCAGTAATCGACATCAGTTCTATGTAAGGATCCTGGTCTATCCTGGTGTGACTAGCTTAGTAGCGAAGTACCGGGGAGTATGTCAGGCTCCTTTTCTTGATTAGATGATCGGCGTCGTTTTCGTAACCCCAGATATGTGCACCACTCCATGCCACGGAAACACCCGTGGCCCGTTGCTCAAACACCCATGGCCCGTCATGAAAACAGCAGTGGCCCGTCGATATGGCGGCTCCTTCCCATATCTACCAGCTACAACTGTATCGTTATATAGCCAACTTTGCTCAAAATATGGCACCTATATGCCGAACCTCGTCTTGGAACTGGTGAAAATCTGCCATAAAAACAAACAGTGCCTTCAAAAACAATTGGAGCCGCTGGGGTTGAACAGAGGACTTGCACAATACCACGACGTAAGGCTGCAACTCGAACTGACACTCAAACCCTCTCCACTACGTGAGCCATGTTTGCCGCATGCTTGCATTGGATACAGACACCTCTCAGGTGGTATCATTGGCGGCCTGGCACCATATGGACCTTCCAATATGGCGTGTTGAGCTTATCTTTGTGC
Source organism: Lyophyllum atratum (assembly GCA_014905825.1). Classification (NCBI taxonomy): domain Eukaryota; kingdom Fungi; phylum Basidiomycota; class Agaricomycetes; order Agaricales; family Lyophyllaceae; genus Lyophyllum; species Lyophyllum atratum. The sequence goes on along the minus strand of JACGCN010000019.1, from coordinate 895,324 downwards.
TCTGATCAGCTTTGGCAATTCCTGAGCGTTGAGGAATGTAGCTGTATTTCTCAACGTTTAGGAATTCCCAGAAAGGACACATATGGCCATTGGCGTCCTACATCCATATTCTTTCACCTCTAGATATGGCGGCGTGTCTCTGTAAATCTTGGCTCATTCAATATGGTGCCTTCTATCCATATTTTCTTGCTGATTAAAAATGGTATTCTGCTTCCAAAAATTGTCGCTCCAGAAATATGGTAGCATTTGCCGATAAGTGCCGGCTCATTTACATATGGCGCCTTCCATCCATATCCACTGCAGATCATAAGTGGTAGCCTCCTTCAATAAATCCTTGCGCCTCCAATACGGTTGCAGTTTTCCATAAGTGCTGACTCATTAATTCATATCCCCCTCTTACATATGGCAGGCTCCTTTTATATATTGTGGCGGCTTTTAACCATATTTCTTGCTCTCAAATAGTGGCTGCTTCATTCCATAATTGGTGGCTCTATATGCAGTCCTGGTTCTACTAGCCCTACTTACTGTTTGAGAGCTCGAATCCTCAACCGATTCCAAATTGATATAAAAACCTTCGTGTACATAATTGCATGAGCCTGGCCCATATAACTGACTGATTTCCTGATTCGTTTGATTCCTCCGTTCCCGCACTCTGCCGCACTTGAATTTACCAATGCCACACGTGGGTCCACCGCCATATATGTTTCCAAAAATGCGGCAGGGGCACATTTTTTGTGATCGCTTGCATGGAAAACATCGACGCCATAAGTGCTGTGGGCAAAGAATGCGGGCTCGCGAATCAAGCAATATGGCCCAAGGGCGCATGCAAAATCATAGATGATCCGTTTTGGGGCCCTTTCCCACCGCGTATACATTGCAGAAAAGACATCGTTTCTCCCTTCACCCTTTGGAATGAAATGAAAACCGTAACACACACTATGAGTGCACCAAGCCGCCATAATACCTCCTGTCAGTTTCTTGGCCCCATACTGAGCGTAATATTTGGAGCATTTTGCGCCGCGATTGTTGCCAGTTTCAACTCGAACGTCATGCTTGAGATTTTCGTATATCGGCCTATGTCAAATCTGCGGCAAGCTGTAGCAACAACCGGTCTACAACAAAAAGGTCAAGTCCTCGGCGGTTCAGAACATTCTCAAAAGGCTTACCTCTCGCCAATCTGCATCTTCAATCCGGGCGGTATCCAAGCTACCTGCAGGGGACTGTGCCACAATCCGGGTATAAACGGTCAAACCACGCTCAAGTAGCCATTGACATAGTCCGAGAACTGGCTCCGGGTATGGTTCTTTGTGATGCTTCAAAACTTGCAAAAGCACCGGACAATGTATCATTTGAGATGCGGTGGCCTGACATGGGTTGGTGTTGAATAAAGCCAGCTGGTCAAGCGCCGTTTTGTTCAACATCTGTAAGACGGATTCATCTGCGGCAAGCTAAATTTTGTTAATATCCTGGCACGACCCAAAGAAAGGTGCAAGTACCTGAATAAACAGTTTCCTATACGCCTTGGGAGGAACCGTACCACATTTAACTGCAGACAATCCAAAATGCTGCCCGAACAACATGGCGAGGAAATGGTTGATAGCAGTCAACTCCAAGAGCACTTCAGGGATAGATGTCACACGCTCCACCTCAGCCTTGATCGCGGCTTCAGACCGCTTCACTCCTTCCTCCTCCTCCGAGTCATCATTGTTTTGCAGCCCAACAAAAGCATCTCCAGCTCCCTTCACCACCTTGCGTAGCCGTCTTCGAAGCTTGGCATCCATCAGAACCTGCTGCTTCCAAATATACTGATTCTTTCGCACAGGGGAGCTTTCATTAGAAATTGTTGGTGGTCGCAAGGTGGGTAAGATGTGCTTCTTGTTGAACCCCACTGTGACGCCATCCCATATCACATCCTCTGGCATAGGGCCACACGTTGGGCACCACATATCGTCTCTGAAGTCCTGGAGATCCACGTAGGCAAACCAAGCGGCACGGAAGATTTGTTCCGTTGCAAATGGCACAGGAGAACCACCTGCACCATACCGGCGGCTGACCACAGTCACCCATGCAGTGAATGGCGTCTCAGATGACGTGTAGACACTTGTATAGTCATCCAGTAGCTCGTGTGTAAAGAGAATTCGATTGTTGAAATTAAAGATCCCCAGAGCCCGGGGCTCCGGTCCTATAAATCGACGGGTGCGCCCAGAACAAGTCGAACAACTCTGTAGCTGGATGCGGCTGCACATGCCCTCTGTCAAGCCATAGATAATGCAGTCTCTCTCCACGGTTTGGCGGTGAGGATCATAGAAAGTTCTTTTTGGCCCACATGCACATGTTGACACCGAGTCAAGCTGCAAGAGACGTGGGGCCTCCCGGCAAGGCTTCGGTCGGGCATAATGGATAATATCTGTGTCGAGAGCAGCCCAGACAGGTGGTAGCACGGGCTGGTAGGAGATTGCGCTGCTGCGGTGGACCCGTCTCCTACTAACTGGGAACAAGGGCTTCAAGTTAGCAAATTGAAATTGGATGCATCGGCCTCCGCCTCACCTGCATCTTGAGCATTCAGGTCTACACCCACCACATCATGCTCATCATTCCCAATGTCCAGCCCCAAAACCTTCAGAAGCATGTCCCTTGAGCTCACGACATGGACACAGTTGTCCTGATTGTCCTTCAAACATCTCCATGAACCTCCTCCTCTATCGTCACCCTCATGGATTACTATCGATCGGCTTTTCACATTTTCCCCTCTTGAGCTTACTGAGAAGTAGTTTGTGAATTTTTCCCCTCCGCCCATTGGCTGGCGTGCAAAGAGGACCGTGGATATTGTACTGTCTTCATTGGTGCTCAGTATGTGAATCTCAGTCGCTAACTTTACTTACCAGCCAACGCATACTCATTAGTTGGAAATGCATCCTCTCCGTAGTCCTCCATGAACCGCCTGTGAACACAGTTGCCATCTCTCCTACTGCTTTTGCAGTAACAACCTACAACGACTTCCGTTCCAATTTTTGTGCGTTCCAGATGAAACCAAGACCGCTAGCCGTGTCATGTCAGCTCTAACATACATTGCAGAGAAAAGGTCATGCTCACTGTTCCCGATGCACTTTTTTCATCCCAACCCTGAACGACAAAGACATCCCCATATATCTGCACCACACTGATGCCACCAGCCCAGAACAGATCAGCATAGGCGGTATCGTCCTGCGAATCGTCTGTAGACTGAACCGGAACCTCGTCTGTGAGTCCGGGGACGACTTTCAAGTTTGCCGCCTTGTTGGCTTCTCCTAGGTATGGTGGCTCCTCTGTGATCTCAGCCATCTCATCGTCACCTACAAAGCAGGCTCCTTTAAAAGCCTCTGAGATAGAAGCCACGCTCTCCTTGCGCTGTACTTTGTTTCTCTGTCCACCACCATTCACTACCACTCGTCTGCGCTTCAGAGGTGATGGGAGGCGTGAGCCATCTGTCCAGAGTCCTCGTGCTTCTGGCTTGGGCAACAAATTAATCTGGGCACGCTGCGGAGCTTGTAGCACGATTGCAGGAACTTTCTTCTGCGGTCTGGACAGAGTGATTGACATGGTCGAAGTTAAGTGTAGTTATGGCTCAAGTTTACTGTATTCTCAATGTCAGCATCTGGCAACGTACCGCCAGATGTCGCTTCTGCTTTTTCTCTACGACGTCCTGCCACGTCACACCAATATGCGATCATCTCCCAGAAAGACTACTGCGACTCCAAAAAAAGCTGCATCTGACAACTTGAAGGGTGCTTTGGCATCTCCAAGGAAAGTCCCGTCAGCTAAAAGGACCGCGACATCTCCCAAGAAGCCAGTGCTGTCTAAGGAGCCCAAAAAGCCTCGAGGATCACTGCGCTGTAAGCGATGCAAAGGTTCTCCTCTGCTTAAGGAATGCGAACATAGTGCAAAGCACAAGAAGGAACTTGCAAGGGTACGTTTAGCAATGTTCTCACCTGCACGCATTATCTTCAGCTCGCTTCATAGGCTCTGTTGGCCGATGACCTGGCAAGGAGTATTCCAGCAACTCCTACCATCTCTCAGCTAGATGATCAAGATGCCAGCACTGTTCACGCCTCCACTATATCTGACAACATCATTTATACTACTCCTCCTATCCCCCAATCTGATGGTCCGGCCTCAGTCGCCGTCCACCCCTCTCCTAAAGCAGACACCTCTGTCATTGACCCACAGCTCCTGGGACTGATTACACCTCGACCTGTCCAGCCCATTCACCCTATTACTCGTCCGTCGGGAATTAGCCAGCTTAGACTCTTTCCACAATCATCGCCTGCAAAATCCGCACCACATGGTTCAGACACTTCCGAGGTAGACATGACCTCTCCTCCTTCCTCTCCCATGGCTTCCTTGTTTGCATTGCCCTCTACTCCTTCTCTCAGCCAACCCCGCACTCGAGCGAACATGAACAACCAAATATATGGGCTGGTGGACGGCGCCATGAGAGGCAATCAGCCCTTTGGTATTCATCGTCTCTTTGTACATTATTACCTGGCTTACCAGAGCATACTAGACATTCCTCGCAAGCGGCCTCTTCGTATCCCCATGACTGCTGTTGCAAAGGCCTCAGACCGGTTCCGTGAGCAAATGATGGACATCATCACCCGTGTATGTTATTCCCTCCCTCTCCGTTGCAAATGACACTCAAGCCAAATTGCAGGTCGAGAGATTGGCGTTGGAGACCAATAGCTGGCTGTTTGTTGCTGGTCAGCATCCTCATGCAGCATCGAGCAATTCTTTTCTCCATTACGAATCTCCCAATCTGCTCAGTGATGCCCTCATGGAAACCAACACGCTTGTCAACGGTTTCGGCAATGTTGTCGAAGCCCTTGTTCTATTGAACAAGAAGAAGGTGATTGAGCTCAATAATCAGTATGCTCAAGCGGACAAGGAGAGGACTGAGGCTCAGGAGGAGGCGCGTCAGGCTCGTGTTGCGCTAGCTGAAAAGGACGACCAGAATATCCTTCTGACTAGTATCATACAGAGGATTCAGAGCGGAACTCTGCAACCTCACCAAATCCCGGAGGTGCTGAAATAGATAAATAGATAGCGGCAGTCAGCAATGTAACCATTCATGGCGAAACATCATAAGAAAACAAAATATATTGGAGAGCAACCCAGATATTACATGGGAGCCACTTCGTTAAGGAGCTGCAGACGGAAGTAATCCAAGTTGGTGACAGTTGCGGGTATCCTTTCACCGGGTGCTAAAGAAGCATGATTAACATCCAGTCCAGACTGCAGGTGTCTCGCAAATATTATGATGTAGACTCCGCAGTCATTAGTGTTCTGCTGAAATGGAACCTGGATTGTTACGTTATATCGAGCTTGAGTATCGAGCTGTAAAACATGGGGGACATACCTTATGATGAGGATAGCACTCAAACAGTTTGATGTTCCAATTCAACCGACTGCAGCCAAATTTTTTCTTCAGCTTTTGAACAAGAGTTCTCATACCCTGTGTTAAAACAAGCGTCATCAACGTCAGCTCTACGTGAGAAACCTGAAACTCACCTCCACTAGTTTAGCATGACGACTCTTCAGCCAGTTGTGGTTGCCAATTTGCTTCTGGTAATTTGAAGGCAAGCTATCCAGGATACGTATGACTTGGCGCTCCAAATCACAGTGGATCAGCACCCAATGAGACTTGTTCACATTGACCGGGAGGAGAATGACCCTTAAGAATTCAATACTTTTTTGAATCTGCAAGACTGCGTTAACGATCACAATGTAGTTGAGGGAAGAAGATGACGCCACACCTGATTGTCTCTCCATTTCCAAGCACCCTCCCAGGCTCGATCAGTCAGCTCCTTCGATAAGTACTTTGTGTAAAACAGAGGCGACAGGCAAAGGACATCTTTGGGCGGTGACGGATGGCATATGAAGTAATCCACCAGGCTGTCGTTTAACCACGTCTCCGGCGATAGCCTCTGAATGTCATCATACTCGAGATCGTCCTTATGCCAGTCCACTGGTAACCGATTGATATACTGGAAAGGACAAGCTCAAGAAAGAACAGCATTGAACAATTGAACATCTTACCTCCTGCAGAACCTTTGATAGACCAGATGAGGATGTTTGAAGCCAAGCCCGGAAAGCGACATCGGTAATGTACATCTCCGATTGGACAGCCTTTTGAAGGCAGATAATCTGCATATGGCGATCCTTCAACTGTCTTTGAGCTTCTGATGAAGTACCCGAGAAATCTTGCATGAGGCTATCGAATCTGCGCTTGAATCCTGTTCCCATCTGGTGGGCGGAAATTGCGCGCTGTCTCAAGCCCTGGGCCTCGTGAAAAGACAGGAGAGATCCAGATGTTAGTTTAGCTTCAAGAAGTCGGGTAATCTCCTTGTATCTATCGTCGCCATCGTCGACAAGAAGCTCCTGTAAGTCATAAACCTGGATCCAGTTTTCTAGGTCGTCGTGCAGATGAGACATTTGTTGGACAAGACCGGCAGGCAGGAGCACGCCTGCTGTGACCCCAAGAGTATCTTTTGCCATAATAATTAGGGAGGGAGTGATGTGCGACGATGGGAAAATTTCGGATGGGGATACGGAGTGGGACGATGTATGCGGCCTCCGTACAACAGGAGTTGTTGGAACCGTGTGGCTTGTCTCGACATCTTGAATGCTGGTTGGTTTTTGTTCGCAAGATCGCCTGTTCCGAAAGAATCAGAGATAGTTTGGTACATATATAAACTGCAGTCGACTTGCCCGGCGTTTCTTTGTTTTTTCTTCCTATATTGCTCCTGGTGGTACGCCAGAAGCTCCGCATCACTGGCCAAAGATAAGCAATATCGGTGGCAAGAGCAGAGAAACCATCATACCTCAATTGAGCGAATTTCCTCCTGGATCTCTTGGTACCTGCAGGTATGGCTTCCTCATCTTCAAAATTTTTGTTGCGTTGACGCGATCTCCCCATAAGCGACTTATGAGTGGTCGGAGGTCGGAAAACAAGCCAGAGACCGTAAAAAGCAATTCCTGAACGTCGAGGAACACAGCCACATTCCTCAACATTCAGGAATTGCCACAAACGGTACACATGGCGTGGCAAAATCACTTGTAGATATGCTATACGTATATAAGTATGTATACATCCCGATGCTTAGAATTCACCGACGAATAGGACCCGTACTTGTGTCCCTATCCGTATTTCTCGTTGTCGACGACCGCAATGTATACAAACTAATCTACATGCACCATCGCATTCATCGTCACCGATGAACACGATATACATCTCCTAATCTACATAGGTACATAGTGCTTAAGGCCCCACCCGTGTCCGTCGTCGCCAACGCATAGAACAGTATGCATGTTCGCAGGTCTGACGGTACCTCCTCCCAGTGGCCCATGCCCTCCGACTATCTGTCATGGTGCAGATACCAGGCCTCGAGAAAGTTGAGGGCTTGTGCGGCGGGGATCGAGGTGTTGAAGGCTGAGTGCATGGGGGGTCCAGTTCGATCGCAAGTTTGGTGTGAGTTAGAGAACGGACCGCGGAGACGCAGGGGCTTGAACCCCGCGCGTCCGTACAAGCCAACGTAGGGGTAAGGCCCCGCGTTGGTGCGTTCCGATGTGACCTGTGCCCGCTGATTTCGTCCCCCAAGACAGGCGCCAGGCACCATCGTCTTGCCCCACCAAATGGCCAAGGGCGGGTACCAGAGGTTTCCCTGTCCCGATCTCTGTCTCGCATCCAGGTTAGAGGGGAGAAGGGCAATGTCAGGTTTCCAAGTAGAGGTAGTCTGCGAATAAAACATTGCATGGTTAATAAACGGCGGCCGAACAGGGCCTAGCAGACGCACCTTGGCGGCTTCCCCCACCAGGGGTCTGCCAGCCCTCTCTCCGCGGTCTCACATCCCTGTGAGGAAGGAGTGCGCCGTCTCGTTTCTTGAGTCCTAGATATGGAAAAAATAGCTGTAAATGCAAGCGATATCGATGAGTACGACTGAGCAGACATAGAACAAAAAGAAATACAGAGTAAAACTTACCTTGAGCAATCCTGGGCACCGTGGCAGCGAGCGACGAGGAACGGGCGGTGGTAGGAGGTAGAAGGTAAGAGACCCGTGCCGATGGAGTCCCGGGATCGAGTTTCCTTCGGCGCGTTGCCCAGACGGGCGGTGGTACTTAGGAGGCGGGGAGAGGGAGATAACGACTCGGAGGCGGTGCTGCATCAACCAATCAGTCACATGACATGCGTCATGCGCTGACTGATCGCCGCGCCCAAGTCCTTGCTATCTCCCGCCTCTTGCCACCATCGCTCATGCATCCGCTCGCCGCCAGCACGCCCAGGACCCACCTAAGTAGGTATTTCACTTGTATCCTTCGCCTTTTCTGTCATATACCTATACTGATGTACTCCTTTTGCATTTACAGGCGTATTTTCTACTTCTATGGCTACCTGAACGAAGCGGCGCGCTCCTCCCCTCCAAAAGGGATGTGAGACGGTGAGGGATGGTCTAGGTGAGGGACGGTCTAGAAGATTTCAGGCGGGCTTGCATGTGTTCGGTCGCCGCACCCGTTCCCAGGAACCCTCAAGGTAAGTCTTCCTGTTGTTTTCTTTGTCTTTTCAACTGATGACCGTTTGTGTTCACAGATGTATTGTCTATATCTACGGCTCAACGAACAACATGGCGCCCTCCTCTCCTTCCAGAGGGATGTGAGATGGTGAAGGACATCCGACAGCCAGGGACCGGTGCTGGGCAACGGGCAGCCCCACCATGTTCCGGCCATCAACGAGGTACGTGGCCCGCGTCATCATTCCCAAAATGCCGACCCGTCCCCTCACCATGCCCCCGCCAACAACAAGGACTTGGACACCGGTGCTGCAAGCCTTGGCAGTCGGAGGAACTCGCATGGGGCTGGGACAGGGTGTGCGAGCGACGGGCAAGGACGGGCAAGGGTGACAGGTAAGCCCCGGCAGTTGGTATGCGAGCGACCTCGAGCCATCAGATATTTTGTTGTAGCCATAATGTCAACGGATAAGATTTCAAGGTATTTGTCGGGAGGTATGACGTCATGAGACAGCGCATTTTACAGAATTGCGCAGCGGTATGATGTCATCTGTTGGACTTGTCCAATAACCGTTGCCAGTCATAATCGCAGTCTGGTCTTCCACCTCTTCCTGATTATTAATTGTATCTAGTCTACAGTCCTGTCATTACGAGGTCATGTAATAAACCATCTTTCAGCGCGCGCGAGAACTTGCACAAGGTGTGCTCAACCATTATGAGATCCAACCCAACGTCTCTCTTCACCCCTGGTCTCAGAAGCCTGTCCATCCTATCGTATATGCTCTGCAACCCACGCTGCACCTTTTCAACCTCTACATCCCCTCGAGTTGGTTGGACGTCCATCATCGCTTCGGCCGGCCAAGACACGGAATACAACAGACCAAGTTTGTTGAGGCCATTGACGGCCCCTTTGTTGATTGTTCGAATTGTGCGCGCCATCTCCTCGATCGTCGGCGGCAGTACCACCCCTGCATAAACGTAGTCACAGGTGAGAAGGTACGCTGACAATGGCCCAAGTTGATAGAAGCGTGTTGGTCGTCCTCCAGAAAGCCATTTCCAGCAATCTTCGAATTTAACTGGCCCGTCTTTGGTGAGCTCTTCCCACTTGAACGTCTCACTCGCCCTCCAGTACTTTGAAACGAGATCGGTAGACCTTTCTGCGATTGGGACTCCATAGGCATCCTTTCTACAAAAGTATGTTTCTGGTTTATTGAGATCGATTTTAACTTGGTTCCAGTGGTCGAGGGAATGGAACAGTGTCGGGTTTTCGGTGGATAAAGCGAATTCGGATGAAAATGTCACCCCTCGCCATATCAGCGCACTGAAGAACCCCTCTCTGGTGCGTGCGTAGTGTTTGGAGAACGGACCATGCCCCACAAGGATGTTACGTCTCGATGGCGCATGTTCACGGAATGGCAAGAATCGGTCGGGAGCGTTGGCCAGCTGCGTGTGGAGGGCGGCATGTTCTGGATCAGGTCTGTTCCCATAAAAGAAATCCAGTGTCCCCTTCAAAAAAGAATCAAACAGCGCCAGCCTCTCTTGCCCAATATGCGCAATCGCTGGGGGAAGGCTGTGGATCGGGGGTCTACTCGGGGTGCTGCCTTGAGCCGTGTAGTATGTTGCTTCCCTCATTATTGTCGCCATGGAAAGTGCCTTCCTCTGCGGGGATTCGTGGTCCGCAAGTGGATGGGCGGCAAGGGCACGGAGAAATGGTATGGCATCCGCCTCCGTGACATCCTTCGCCCGTGTTTCCATCAAGGACCCTTTGGTGAGAGTCTGATGAGTCTTCCATACACGGTCCATAATCAACATGTCTTCCCCAACCACCTTCAGTATGGCGCCAATAAACCAGGACTTGTATCGGTAGTCATCGGAAGGGAATGAAAGCCAGTGGCGGATGACGTCCGAGATAATGAGCTTATTTGCACCCTGTCTAAATGCGGTTTCTGGTTTCCGGTGCAACCAGCGGTTCTTGCACAGATACGGTGTTCCGGGTAGTTCGGGGGAGAATTCACCAGGAATAAAAACGTGTGACGGGCTTTGCTGCCGTATGAACAAATCAACGGTGAGCATGAGCCTCGCCAGCCATTGGTAGCCGTCTGCGTCACCGCCCTGCGAGATCATATCGCACTTCTTGGCGATAAAGACGTCGAGCCAGTACCATGCAACATAGTTGGTCATCATTATACTGCGGCGCTCCTGACGTGAGGAGATGGACGACCGCGCCTGGTGGGAGGCCAGTTGTCGTAGGCCGAGCCATAGGTTAGCGATGTCCTTCATGCCGGAGAAGTGGGTCGTGCTGCCTGTGATGGCGGATGATATAGCGGCATATCCCTTCGACAACATTGATGCGGCTGTATCGTCATCATGGTAGGACGTGAAGAGGTCGAAGCAGTCAGTCTTGACTTCTTCTAGTTCACTGCTGATGCTATCCATAGATATATCATCCAGCATCTTGAACGCTGTCCGTAACTTCAACGTATTGCTCTGACAAGTTGCTATAATTGTACTCACCCATTCTGCGCCGATGAGGACGTTCCCGTTCCACAATGAGTATACCATCTTCTGCCATACCGTCATCTGCCATGCCGTCGTCCACCATACCATCAGCATTGTGTGAGGTGTTGCCCGCTGGTACATCTGAATTGTTTGTAATATGGCCGGCAAGTTTAGTGAGGGCAACATATGTCTTGCGGTATGCGGCCCCGGTGTCGGCTGTACAATTTCTTAAGTCTACTACTAACCAGTGAAAAGGACGACATACCGTGGATTGACACCCCTATATCGGACATTTTTCCTTTCTTTCTCGCCGGTTCTGCTTTAGTTCGTAAGGTCAGCACGCTTTGGGTGCATGTTGGACTGCCGGTGTGAAACGATAACTCACCTGTGTCGGAAATTGCTTCTGGCTCCTTCCTCTTGGTTCCTGTGAGGTCCGCTTTGTTGAACTGTGAGTCATTGGTATAACGACAGTTGTCAAGAGATGTACCCATCTCCTCTTCTGACTCGAGCTCATCCTCGGCGTCGAAACCTGGGTCATCTTCTTGTACTGGCAAACCCCGCTCCTCTCCCATGTCCGAAATCTGCTGGCTCTCCGTCTCCAAACCACCACCAGACTTGGAGTTCTGTCCCTCTTGATTCCTGGTTGTGAGCACCACCCCATCAAAGACTAGCCTTTCCTTCTCCGGTGGGCCGGATGCTACTTGCGAGTCTGAACCTGAAATTCCTGGTTAGTGTACACAACAGCTGGGTTCGAGAACATACTGACCACTTTCTGAACTCCATTGAGACTCGTACAATGATGATATGTCTTCAGAACTCGTCTCGTACTGCTCCGTCCAAGTTATGTGGACGTCCTTCTTCGACTTGTGCTTTGTTTTCTTTGCTTTAGTCTTGGGCTTCAGATTTCGTGTCATTTCTGGTTGTTGACGGTAGGTGAGCACACATAACGAAACGAGGTCTCAGAAACTCACTGGGTTTTGAACGGCCTTTTGCCTGCTTTTTTGGTTTCTTCTTGGTCTTGTCAGCAGGAGGGGCATTGATGAAGTCGCTGTCAACGGTTTCCCAGTGCGCAGGATCGACCTTATCCTTGACTACACAGTATCGTATGTGGCCCGCGAACTTGACATGGTGGGCTTCCCATCGCGCAAACTCTTGCCGCCGGAAGTCATTCTGACTGACCAGCTCGTCTGAGACTTCAGTATATGAGGGCTCGTTGGAAGCGTCGGGCTTTCTCCATCTACGTCCCTTGAGAACAGAAAATCACCGTCCTTTAACTCCAAATAACCTAACGCGCGTTACCACTGGTTGAGATGGAAAGAAAGAAAGGTGCTCACCGGCATTTGCGACTTCGTGTACGGTTCCCTGTGGAATCTCCAGTTGCATCTCCACCTTCAGAGCCTCAGTCATGGCTTCCTTTGTTAGTTTCTGCCGGTATATGACGGACCGCCCAGAATAGGATATGTGAGCGCGGAGCGGGTGGTGAAAAGCCTGGAACAGCTTAGGAAGGCAAGCCGGCCGTCCGGGGAGCGTCAAATCCTGTTCATAGTATCCTGGTGGGGTCATCTTTTAGCCTTGCAAAAGGGATACGAGCGATGCTACAGATAAAAGAGGTCAGAGATGATAGGAGTCCAGCGCGTAGATAACTCACAGAACAGATGTGCGGGCGACGGGCGCAGTGGCAAGTGGGCTGAATGGGCGATTGTGGAGAATTGGTGCTCCCATGTTGCGATTATATACCACGCGAAAAAAAAGTCGGAGAGGCCGACGGATGATCGGCGTGCTGCAATTTTTTTTATGACTCCACCTACAAGAAGCAGAACATCACAATACCTGTCAACTAGCATGGGCGAACGAAACGATATGGGGGACCTTCATTCATGATCTCGTTGCGAGGAAGGCTGCGAGGTACAGGGCCGGTGTGTTGAGCGGGCACTTAGAGGCGGGAGGCAAAGGCTTCGCTGATAAGCGGAGTTTGAAATTCTCTGATCGGATGTTCATCCAGGGCCAAATCTCCCTTCACGAACACCGGATCAAAGAAATCTGATCAAACATTTACCGACAGACGCTCAAGTTATGGCTTGAGACGGTTGTGAAGAAATTGGTGAGTGCCGTCTGAGGACTTGACCCACCGTCTCAACATGTGTTTGGGATGTAGGTCGACAGCTATTCACCGCTATTCAAGCTGTGAGTAACTATCTGTCTTCCGTCCCTACTTCGAAATGCTAATCAACGGCAGTCTCAACGTGCTATTTCTCGATGGTATTCGGGGGAGTTCCTACCACTCACATAACCAGCGGGTGATTTTTTCGAAAGACAGCGGGCGACAATCCGGACCACTTTACCCCGACTACCATCCACCGTTCTTGCGGATCCCAAGTCAATATCGCACCTCTACCGGTTGGTGAAGCGGCTGTCCAACAGCCAGTGGGAGAGGATCATCAATGGTGCCGTGGATGCAGTGCCATGGGCGCGATGCGACGTCAAAAGGCTATCATGGTCCAGGCTCTTCCTGACAATGTAGAGGCCGCATCTGGCGATTTCGAGATTCGGTGTGTACCAGAGTTCCAGCCTCAGCGGGTACACCGTCGCGGAAGGGTCCTCCCCTAATAACGACACGGTTGTATTTGGCACCGAAGGGATGACGATGATGAGTAACGTAACTAGCACATCTGTTCGCGTTTATCGTAGCTCAGCATCCTGTATTCCGAAGCCAAAAAATGCATGTATTCGCTCGTCGGAACTGTCGCGCAATGTGTAAACTTTCGAAAGAGTCCGGACTTTCAGCCCCTTTCTATTTCAAAGCTTTCTCGCACTTACGAAAGGTGTATCGCTGTTGAAAAGAACTGGGGGCGTTCTTTTCAACTCGCTCTGCGTGCCACAATTAGGTTCTACCCTACGCGGTCGGAACGGGAAGTAAGCTCTGGGTTGGAGTCTCAGAAGTTATGTTACATAGGTCAACGAAAGCGGATGAATAGAGGCATTACAAATGTGATATAGACACTTCTGAACGGGTTTCCTGGAGAGGGCATTGGGGACGGCACTTTGAAGTCTTGAAACGGGATTGACTATTATAGAAACATGGCGCGCTGGCCATGGTTCATGTATTTCAGCCGTGCCTGCCTCCTTCCACATTTGAGTATACCCAGAACCTGCAGTACCGTGGGGTGGGGGCAATGTATTCAACTACATTCCCAGGTCTTATAACATTCCTTTTGAAAATCCCCTCCCCCCGGAGGTGAAATAGTGAAAAATCAACGCCTCTGATTTTCAATCAGATTTCAACAATATACCCTTCCTTGAGCTGGGGTGTCATGGTTTGGACGGTTTGCAATGAAGTAATGTGTATATGGCGGGGTGAACAATCTCTCACACCAATGGGTTCAAATTGTGCTCCCCGCAGAGGATGAACTTTGCTACGACGCTTTTGGATACACAAAGTACAATACATTAGATTGCATCTGAGCATTGCTGATCATTGAATTTCTTTGTGGAAGGGGGGCAATGTGGTGTCGAACACCTATTCTCATCACAAACTTATCACAAACTTATCACAAACTTATCACAAACATTTCCACGGTCCACAATTCCACACTACGCATATATTTGTCTCGCCAACTTTCCTGATTCATCTGCTTTCATCATCAAACCGTCTGCTTGGCTGCCAAAAGAAATATGGCTGGGCGCCAAAGATTTACGGAGAAACAGCGTAAAGTGCGGCACCGGCAGGCAAACAGCAGATACTACGCACGGAACATTGAACAGTGTCGTGAAAAGGCGCGTTTGTATGCACAGGCGTAAGTCACTGGATTTTGCACTTCAAGGAACTGTGCTGAACGGGAATTGTAGACGTAGAATACGACCCAAACAACAGGAAAAGGCAGATGTTGCAGGGCATACAGACGCAGGCCAGTCATTGCCGCCTACTGACTCTTTACCTATGCCCACTTCCTCTGGAAATGTCGAAGTCAAGCAGGCATCCACGGTAGAACCATCCTGTCCCGAAGTCGACCTGCACAGTCGACCCTGGACTATGATGCCTCGTCGTTTGTTTTTGCAGGATGCACCGCTACAACCTCAGAAGAATAGCGAGGGCCTAAAAAATTCTGGATCATTCCCTCCTCGGTTCTACGCTCGGGAGAATGTGGTGATCACGGCCGGGAGTAGTAATCCAAGTAACTCTCAGTTGCATCCAGGGTCTCCCATCACTCAATACTCCCCTCTTCCCCCATCCTCCCCACCCTCTGAGTCTGATGAGTCTGACTCGCAAGGCCAACTTGGTAGCGACTCCGAAGACCAACTTGTAAGCGATGAGGAAGGATATGATTCAGACGAGGCATTTTGCAGATACTTAATGGGAGAAGATAGTGACTGGGCCAGGCGTAATTGAAGCAGGTGAGTTGAACTCTGTGTCTACAGAATAGATAACTGACGGACCGCAAACAATGTGTAGAATGCAATCGCGGGCCTGGTCTCCTGCATCCGCGGATGTCTATTTTAAGCCATGTATGAGAATTGATGGCAAACCTAGATACTCTAAATGTGCCTGATCTTAATCTCAACTGCACGTCACAGGGTCTTGATCTGAGATTGGGTCCAAATACTTTTACAATCCTTCCTCTAAATCTCCGGTACGCGAAGGTCAATCATACGGTTGTAGGAGTGGCAGACACGTCGGTGAAGCTTGTGAATAATGTGTGCCAGGCCTGGGCACACCTGGTCATCCAAATCACAGCGATGATATATCATATACCCTCAAATATAATTTCAGGATCGCAGCGACCAGTCAAACCATCGTAAATTTCATAGGCCATGTGCCCTTTGCCCATCTTCCAAAAAAGGGTAGGGTTGGCACGCGGCAAAAAATAAGCATATGAGCGAGTGATGGTCGGCATCGGTTTTTGCCTTGGCTGTACGGATTATAATTGAGCAGCAGGAGTGTAACATGTGAAGGAACTTACAAAGCAATAAACATATACCGATAGCAACGGAAGAGTCAAGCACATGGGTCGCATGCGTGTGTCCAAGTGGTGGTAGTTGTGATCTGCTATAGAATGAAAACCTACGAGTACCGTATAGTCAGTGTGGACTGGCCTGAATCTTCCAGACTTCATGCTCGCCTCATGTAGAGAGAGGCGATAAAGGCATGGACTAAAGCCATGAATACTTATGATGTCCATACTCCTCGCCAGCTGACGTGGTGTAATTTGGATAGGGGAGTTATTGTGATGGCATATGGTTGGCATGATTTGAAACGGAAGAATTAGGGGTGCCAGACCGGAAGTGAGATCGCGAGTATCTGATATCAAACGGGATCGCATGATTCTACATCTCAGATCGCGGGAAGCATTTGAGCCGGTAGAATTGGAAATAAAATATGTTCTTCTACCGCCATAATCTGTAAACCTCCCAGTACGACAGTTAACATTCGAAAAGCAATGGATGGTACGTAGATAATCGCTCATTGGTCGAGAGGTATGCTGATGACCCAGATAGAGGTTGAAAAAATGCAGTTCAAAATTGTGGGACTTGAGACGAATGTATCTGTGGCGCGGGCAAAATACGACAACCTTGTATCTAATGGCCCTAAGGACCCAAAGGGGCCTGCTAAAGGTATGCCAGAAATCGGACTATTATTGGATGAATGTTGAATAGAATTTTAGGCCAACAAACCAAGGCAAGAAACCTCTTGGGGCGTGCTCAGGAGGCACTCCGTCAGTCAAAAGAGAAATTGGCATCCCTGCTGGCCGAGAAGAATGCAAACACTGGGGAAAAGCGTGGTGCACCCAGCGGGAAGGAGCCAGAGTCTAAAAAGGGCAAAGTCGACCTGGACTTTAAACATGGCGGATATCAGAGTAGTCCGCTATCGTCGCCGAGCAGTAGCTATCAAGAGCTTCCGGACGCCGCCGCCTCAGCTGACAATGCAGGCATGACAGGCAATCAGAGTGCAATTTCAGAACCGCTCGTGGATGGCGTCATGGATCTGGGTGTAGGAGCTGTGAATGAGTATATGGCTATGCATGGAGATGGAGAGACTGATGAGAACTCCGTTGAAAAGGACTTGCCGGGGGAGGACAAAATCCAGGTCGACGGGGAGGAGATGGCTGGTGGGAAGAGTTTGATCATGGGTGATGGCGGGAGTATGGCTGCTAGCTCACCTGGGGAGGGCAAGCTCCAAGTTGATGGGGAGGAGACGGCTGGTGGGGAGTGTTTGATCATGGGTGATGGTGGGAGTATGGCTGCTAGCTTGCCTGGGGAGGGCAAAATCCAGGTCGACGGGGAGGAGATGACTGGCAGGGAGAGTTTGATCATGGGTGATGGCAAGAGCATGGCTACAGGTCAGGATGATAGCCCACCAGGGAAGAGCGAGGTCCAGGTCGATGGAAAGGAAATGGTTGGTGGAGAGAGTGAGGTCGAGAGTCGCACTGAGGCTGTGGCAGAGCCAAAGGCAAATCTGCTGGCAATGCCGGATCTCCCAGAAGAAGAGCAGAAGCAGGAAGAAATCATTGATACGGTACAGAAACCATCCAAGACGAAGCCAAAGAAAAAGAAGAAGGCGATAATGGAAAAGATCGGTGAGCATGAATCATCATGTAGCATTGAATTCATTTGCTCAATTCTTTGTGGTTGTAGATCGTCCTGGAAACACATATGAGGAGTTATCTGATGAGGAGAGGGACAAGCTACCTGGTGCGCCAAATTCCAATTCGAAGTTCAGCGGGTTTCTGATCTATAATACAGGTGTTGTGCGACGTGAATTCCGTGCATTCCTGGGCCAAGATAAAACTGTTGTGTCCGGAACATATCGAAGGATGATACGCGAGAACCAGGAGCTGCTGCCAGAGGCTGCTACAATATCTCGGAAGCTGGCACTCCACATCCTCACCACGACTCATGGAAACTCTCAATGCCTTTATCACCATAAGACCAAGACGGAGGGGAAGCCCAACGGCCCTTACTTGCTATCTGGTACCCCAGGTCCAAGGGTGACGAAGTCAAAGACAAACCCCGACCCACCTCCACCTGCGCCTGGCCTCCTCCACTGCGGATGTGAGATGGATGTTGCGTTGATGGATTTTATTTTTTGGAAGACATGGAAGGTTATGTTTGCATCACCAAACAGGCCTGACATGGCTCCGATATGGGAGGGTATGAGCTCGCAGATGTTTGAGCCACGAGCCCGAATGTTTATCGTGAACGCATTTCGGAACTACACTGGCTTGACACTGGATAAGCTGTACACAGGACCAGGGGACACGGACGTGGATGAAAGTGCGGAGTTTCCAAACTTTAGCGGGCTCGAGCATCAGAGAAAAAATTTGCGGGACTCGATTCCAGTCCTCTTGGGAAACCTTCGGGAGTTAAATATGGCTTTGGGTGGGCCGGCAATGGGACCAGAGGATATGGTGGTTTTGATGCAGCAAGGAGATGCGGGTAGCATTGGCATTGACCCAACTCTTCAATAGGTCTTGTCGATTGTAGAATTGAGCGCTCAAATTAAAACATAGGTTGAATGCTATGTGCAAGACTCATCGGAAGCGGCAGTCCAAGAATCATAATATGGCCAGCAGGGGCCAGAACTTGAACAAAACAATTGGTAAGGTAAAAGAAGTCACCCACCATGAAGGCTTGAACGCCTACCTTGCAGGACCCAAGTGCGGTTGTTGCCATGCAATACCAGTCAGCAACAGCGGCTTGCAATAGCTTGTGTCAAATAGACATACGTACACCTGCTATTACTAGTGCTACTGCATTTTGTACCAAACGGCTTGGATTATAACATCTGTGGAATACTATACATCTACTGCTTTGAAACGGTTTGAATGGGGAAGCAGTTTATAGTATACAGTCGAGCCTCAAATTGAGGTGGGTCTCGACGAACCATGAGTCTCCGGAGGACATATGGTTGTTGGGGATGAACAGCATCATACAGATGTACGATGGTCCCCTTTTTCTTGCACCAAAACTCTAATGTATCCAAGATACAGGTCGTGAACATGGAAAGGATAAACAGGCATCACACTTACGGTGTGTTGGAGACAGGCCTTGGAGAATCAAATACCATTCATCGGCAGCCGGCTCGTACTCAGTGTTGTACATATCTGGCAATATTCAGGGTCAAACCTTTTCAGCAATAAATGAGCAGGCCTTGTCTTACCTTTGAGTGAGCTGTTGGGAGAAGAATTTCACAACTCAGGGTATGAGCAATAGCTTTGGAAGCGGAATCAAAGTAGTGCATGAGGTACATATACCGGTCAATTGGTTTAGTCTAAATGGAGCTAGCTGAGTGAGAAGACATTGTCATCAATCAGTATTGGGCCAAGAAGACCGTAATGAGAAATCAAGTAAGAGATGGCCATAACCGCTGGCACAAGCAAAGATGGCAGAAAGTTGCTATAATTGCAGCGAGGAAAAACGGCTGAGATTCGCCATAATCGCTAGCACAAGGAAAAATAGCAGAGAGTCGCAATAATTGCTGGCATGAGGAAAAATGGCAGAGAGTCGCAATAATTGCTGGCACGAGGAAAAATGGCAGAGAGTCGCAATAATTGCTGGCACGAGGAAAAATGGCAGAGAGTCGCCATAATTGCTGGTGTGTGGAAAAAGGGCAAAGGGTCACTATAAATGGAAATTGAGCACCATAAACTCCGGCATGAGGTGATATGGCGAAGAGTAGGCAGTTGCTCCGGGGAAAGTCAACTTTCATTGCACAACCAGTTAGGCGCATACAAGTTCAAGTTGGTATCAATCAATTGGTATCATCCTCACCCCATGCGTTTGAATTGTCCTGCCGCTTTGAACCCTCTCCTAATCCCTCAACACTGCCCTCTTCCCACCCCTTCTTCACACAATCTCGTGGTGAAGGCAGGTCCACCAGTGACATCTCATCGTCCCAGGCATAGTGCCATGCCCTTGCTCGCGCCGCCCGAATATCGTCTGCCGCTCCTTGAACACATGCCCGACAAACTACGTGCCGCCATCCTGATGGTGAGGTGTACAGCATCACACGCTCCTTCGAGTCCTTCATCTGACGCTCCAACTTGAGCACTGGGAAAGAATGCCATCCATTCGCAAACCATGGCCGCACAGGGGGACAATATTGGCATTTGGGCTCCGAGTGCAGCCCGAAGGCGCCTTCAACCACGGCCAGCCCATCATCCGTGGGTAAAGAGCTGGTAGATGATTGGCCTGCATCGAGATATACTGGGTTATCCTGTGTCTAAAAGAAGAATATGAATACAACTCACTCTTGCCATGTGCTGCAGCTTGCAGTTTCTTGTGTGTAGTCATGCAGTCGTGCGATATGAGGCCTGAAAAAATGATTGAGGATAGATTGTTCCCATATTTGATAGCTTAGGGAAATATGGCAGAAAGACACCATACATGGTGGCTCAAGGAAATATGGCAGAGGGAAACCGTACTTGGTGGCCCAGGAAAATATAGGAGAGGGTTGCCACGAGGGAGAATGTAGCAGGAGAATGCCATAAATTCTGAAGCAAGGAAATATAGTGCAGAGACACCATAATTGGTGGCTCATACAAATATGGCGGAAGGTCGCCATAAAGAAAAGTTCAGCAGGAAATCACCATAAATTATAGTGGAAAGAAATATGGCAGATAGAGACCAGAATTGGTGGCTCGGAGAAATATGGCGGAGGGTCACCATAAAGAAAAGTTCGGCAGGAAATCGCCATACATTCTGGTGGAAAGAAATATGGCAGATAGAGACCAGAATTGGTGGCTCAGAGAAATATGGCGGAGGGTCGCCATAAAGCATAATTTAGCAGAAGATTGCCATAAAGTCTGGTACAAGGAGATATGACGGACAGTCAGCAAATATGGCAGAGGGTCGCCATAAAGTAAAATCCAGCAGGAGATTGCTATAAATGCTGAAGCAAGGAAATATGGCAGAGGGAGACCATACTTGGTGTCCCAGGAAAATATGGCAGAGGGTCGCCATGAGGGAGAATCTAGCAGGAGATTGCCATAAATTCTGGCCGGAGGAAATATAGTGGAGAGACACCAGAATTGGTGGCTCAAAGAAATATGGCAGAGGGTCGCCATAAGGCATAATCTAGCAGACGATTGCCATAAAGTCTGGTACAAGGAGATATGATGGAAAGTCAGCAAATATGGCATACGGTCGCCATAAAGAAAAATTCAGCAAGAGATTACCATAAATTGTGAAGCAAGGAAATATAGCGGAGAGACACCACAATTGGTGGCTCATACAAATATAGCAGAAGGTCGCCATAAAGAAAAGTTCAGCAGGAAATTGCCATAAATCCTGGCCAGAGGAAATATGGCAGATAGAGACCAGAATTGGTGGCTCAAAGAAATATGGCAGAGGGTCGCCATAAGGCATAATCTAGCAGACGATTGCCATAAAGTCTGGTACAAGGAGATATGATGGAAAGTCAGCAAATACAGCATAGGGTCACCATAAAGAAAAATCTAGCAGGAGATTGCTATAAATGCTGAAGCAAGGAAATATGGCAGAGAGAGACCATACTGGGTGGTCCGGGAAAATATGGCAGAGGGTTGCAATAACGTAGAATGTAGCAGGAGATTGCCATAAATCCTGGCCGGAGGAAATATAGCGTAGAGACACCATAATTGGTGGCTCATGCAAATATGGCAGAGGGTCGCCAGAAGGAAAAATTCAGCAGGAGATCGCCATAAATTCTGGCCGAGGATGATATGGCAGATAGCCACCACAACTTCTGTGTCAGTTGACTATGGCTGCAAGCTGCCATAATAGCGAGCTCCAAGAAATATGGCAGTAAGTTGCCATAGTTCCTGGTAAGAGCAAATATAGCATGTGGGTAGGCCCCCGGAAGCTCCCCTGAAAGCAAGCCCTCAAAATAGCGGATTTCAGGGCGAAAAATCGGTCAAACTCTGTCCTTATTTAGCGGATTTGAGGCTCTGGGGGACGCTACCTTTGTCCGCTATTTCGCGGATTTGAGACTCATCTCGAGGAAATTTTCGAAAATTGGCATCGATTTTTTTTGATGGTACATACATCCTTCGTCGAACGTTCGAAATATTAATAAATAGATACATGCAGTCTAGAAGAAGCAGACAACACGCGCCCATTGACCTGGACCACGTACTTTTTCATCTTGGTCGTGCCAGTCTTCTTCGAGATGGTCATATTTACAAGTCAATCACACCTGTGACCTCTTGCGGCCTCTCAGTGGAATGCGTTCCAACAATGTTCAGGAGGTCGTCTCAAAGGCACCAGTACTATTAAAAATTCGTATCCCAGCCGCGAAATCATCTCATAAAATCTAGAGTATCTTGTATCCATAAACCTGTCCTATATGCAGATTCCGTATTATCTATCCATACCATACCATTGATGCTGCTGGCGAGCTTACGGCGAGCCGAGAAGAAAAAATAAAAGAAACAAGAAAATTTCCTTTTTAGGCCATTACGTGTAGAGCTCTATCCGATTTAGCGGATTTGGGACCTTGAACTTCGCGGATTTGAGACCCGATTTTTGGGTTTTGCCCGGGCTTGCTTTCAGGGGAGCTTCCGGGGGCCTATGTGGGTGCCGAAATCACTGATCAATCGACATGGGCACAGACTTGCTTGCATGAGAAATATGGCAGTCCGAATCCAAAATCAATGAAGGTTCACGTCTGGTTTTAAATATACAGTGTTTTTTGGCAGACACACGCCATATTGACATCTCTTGACATGTCAAGGGTGTTTTCATGACCCGCCACTGGTGTTTTCATGACTGGTCACGGGTGTCTCATTGACCGGCTCTTGCTTACCTACCCCCGTAACCCCGCCTAACCCCGCAAATAGCTTTCTCCTCCATGAATCGAGGCATCTCTGTCACTGACTGAGCCCACTGAATAACTGCCTTTAGCGTCGTAAGTACTGTATATACTTCCATAACATGTATGTCTCCGTCACGGTATCCCACTAAGTCTGTAATACCACCGCCCAGATATTTTTACCCCGCACTATCAACGGTCCGACGTCACGGTCGGACAGCCAACCCGACAACTCAAACTCAAACGACAGATCCGAGCGGGCCGTTTCCAGATAAACCTCAAGATGCTTTCAGGCGGCACATCCGCTCTGTACATTTGCATCGACTGATCTGCAACTCATTTCTATATCGATCTGATACCCCATCCATGTCTTTCCAACCGCACGCTATGTACGACCTATCTGGACGAGTCGCCGTCGTGACTGGTGGCGGGACGGGCATTGGACTCATCATCGCACAGGGGCTCGCCGCAAGCGGCGCTAAGGTGTACATCACGGGACGGCGCGTAGATGTCCTGCAGAAGGTCGCTGGGTCGTGGAATGAGGAAAAGGAGGGGGGCACAATCATCCCGTATGTTGGTTTTCTAGGCTTGCCAAGTACTATGTAACCAACTTACTTGGGCAGGTTAGCGATGGACGTCACCGATAAGCATAGCATCCTTGAGGGAAAGAAGTTCATTGAAGAGAAGGAGGGGAAGATACACATTTTGGTCAACAAGTTCGTTCTGCGAGTCTCAACATGGGGCGTCAGTATGTACTGACGAACAACCCCCATTCAAGCGCAGGCCAAGTCGGACCAACATCGCCATTCCTTGGTGACCCCTCTGCACCCCAGCTCAAGGACGCAGAAACGCTTGGGCGGGCGTTGTTTGATAACGAGACCTTCGACCAATGGGCGGATTTATACAAGATCAACACCTTCTCCGTTTTCTTTGTGACTACCGCGTTCATGGGGCTTCTCGATAAGGGCTCTAAAGATAGCGCGGGGTACTCGTCTGTGGTCATAAACATCACCAGCATCAGCGGCGTCATTAAGGTCGCGCAGGAACACGTGAGTTTTGCCCCTCCCTGTGCAAGGCTTGCGAGACCTACAATTGTCACGCAGTTCGCCTACAACAGCGCCAAGGCTGCAGCGTCGCACCTAACGAAGATGCTCGCGACCGAGTTCGCGCTCAAGAAAGTGGACATCCGCGTCAACGCGATCGCGCCTGGCGTGTACGCGTCAGAGATGACGCACGACGATATCAAGCCGGAGGAGGTTGATAAGATTGGGAAGGGTGTCCAGCCAGTGCCGGCGGCAAGAGCGGGAACGTGAGTGGCTGGTTACTTCTTGGGTTCCTTGACACTGAGAAGCTATTCCTGCTCAGTGGGCAAGAGATGGCGGGTACTGTGGTGTACCTCGCGTCGCCGTCTGGAGGTTATATGAATGGCCAGGAGATCATCATTGACGGCGGCTACGTCGCCGTCAATCCTGCCACCGTCTGAGGCTTAGCTGGCGACGTTCTCATATTGCAAGAACATATGCCTTCTTCGCCGATCAGTGCAGGACGTCTACGATTCAGATGCTTTGCTTTGCACGCTTCTTTAGATCGTCATGGGCTCTATATAGATAGCTGCAATACATGCAAGGCCATAAACAAGGTGACTTATCGTCCGTCAAACATGCTTCGAAGCCGTGGGTCTGATATGCACCATGTCAATAAGGCGATGGGCGCTCACTTCATTGGGTAAGATGCAGTCAACTCCATGCCTGTCACTTGTCGCATGATCAAGTATAAAATTTGAAGTGTGACAATCCATGTGGAGACGGAGATAGAATTCCGCTGCCCGCAAGGTTCCAGCGCAGCAAGTCGTAGTGAGACTTGTGATAGTCGCTTGCCCTGAGGGTGGGCGCCGATATATTATAATGCATGTCGCCAGCGAGTTTTGGTATGATTTTCAGGGTTCAGGCTGGCGGTAAGGCGGGGATGGGTTTTGATAAAATCTTCCTACGGAGGTGAAAGTGAAGTTTGACGGGAAGCGTGAGAAAGATGACCTGAAAGCCAGAGGCAACCAAGTTTAGATGCCGCTGCTCACGTTTCTCCACCACCTCTCACCATGTCTCATACCCCGCGACCTCGACGAGGTGCTCAAAAGGCACTGCCTCAAGAGTACGCCGCCGTTCCCCAGAGCCCACGTTCCGGTGCAAATCCTCCCTCGGCCTCGGCTTACACTTCACGAACACAACCACCTCGAACTTCTTCTGTCAGTAGCCATCAACAGAATTTACAGACGGGACGAGGAGCAATTGCTGCGGGAGTGGCTACAGGGGCGATTGGTGGTGGTTATGGGCCGTATTCGGTGTGTTCTGTGCGTTCGCGGTTCTGTTTCATTTTCTAACCGAGCTGCAGTATCATCCAGACAATGGTCGGGACGCTGGCGTCTACAACGCCGCGAGATTCAGCTCTTCGCCGTCCGAGCAGTCTATGCTTCCGGGACCGGAGAAAGGACCTGTGCAAAACTCCTCTACAGTGCCGCAGTACCTGTGGGACAAGGATCCTGACCTCGACGACGCACTTCACAATCCAGAAATACGCGGCAGAGACGATAACTCATTCACCCTATTTTCAGCCCGTGGCTGGATGAACGCGGGAGCTCTGGTCGTCCTTGGAGTAGGCCTGATCACCCTTTTCGCCGGGTATCCGATAATATGGCACTACACACATCTGCCTTCTAAAATCACGGGGTTCAATCTTGGTGGAATTAATGGGACTGGACAGATTCCTGACCTCCCTGGTCTGCCAAAACTAGTAGACCCGGATACACCAAGCTCTGCCTACACGCGCACTGGTTCGGACGGGAAGAAGTATAATCTTGTGTACAGCGACGAGTTCAATGTGGATGGAAGGACTTTCTACCCAGGTGATGATCCATTTTGGGAGGCTGCGGATCTACATTACTGGTGAGGTCCTGAGTTTCTCTGTAATTTTGGTTTCATTAACATTACTCTTACCAGGCCGACCGGTGATCTGGAGTGGTATGATCCAAGCGTAAGCTGGCTTCACTTCAAGTTCCCCCTTGTTTTTGCTAACTAATTCGTAGGCCATAACAACGCAAGATGGGAAGCTGGTGATTACACTGACGGAAGAAACTATCAATGACCTCAATTTCAAGAGCGGTGAGCCCCTCCCCACCTTTGCCATTCTTTACTGATTTCTTCCTTCTCCAGGTATGATGACATCCTGGAACAAATTGTGTTTCAACACTGGCTACGTTGAGGTTTCGGTAAGCCTGCCAGGCAGTCCAAAGGTACCAGGATTGTGGCCCGGTGTTTGGTCTATGGGCAATCTCGTACGTGGTTGTTGTTCTACTCCTGTGTATTCTTCTCATCTCACTTGTTAGGGGAGAGCTGGTTACGGTGCAACCACAGAAGGAATGTGGCCCTACAGCTACGATACCTGCGATCTTGGAACATTCCCAAATCAAACAACACAAGATGGTGTCCCTGCGGCAGCAGCTACGGGCTCGCCAGGCGATGGACCTCTCAGCTTTCTTCCTGGTCAACGCCTATCCGCATGTACATGTCCTGGCTCTGACCACCCGGGCCCTAGGGTCTCGGATGGTCGAGGTGTTCCTGAAATCGATATCCTCGAGGCGCAGATTGATATGGACGTCTTCCAAGGCCAGGTATCCCAGAGTTTCCAATGCGCGCCTTACAACTACAAGTACAACTACGTGGACTCCTCGCCGGCTACTACTGTATTTGATTCGAGCAAGACCGCTTTGAACACATATAAGGGCGGCGTGTTCCAGCAGGCTGTATCGGCGGTCACGTACACTGAGGATCAAAACTACAACGGCCAGGGCTATGCTACGTACGCATACGAGTGGTGGTTCAACAAAGCCCAGAGGCAGCAAGGCTACATCGCATGGTATAGCACTGGTGTCCAATCATGGACCATAACTTCTGCGACCATCGGACCCGATTCTACAAGCCAGATCAGCGGGCGGTTGATCCCTGAGGAACCGATGGTAAGCCTAACGTTGATCATTTGAGCCGACTACTGACTTCTTCCAGTACCTGGTGCTGAACTTGGGCATGGCGCCTGGTTTCCAGAAGCAAGATTTCAAGAACCTCAAATTCCCCTCGAAGATGTACATCGATTATGTTCGAATATATCAGCGGCAAGGGACGAAGAACGGCATTACTTGTGATCCTCCGTCACATCCCACGTCAAAATATATTGAAAAGTCGGCGTTATTTGATTTGATTCACGTGGCATGAGCTCACAGAGATTCTACAGACATATCCAAGCATATACCAACCCCAACTTGACGACCTGGGCCCAGGCGGGAAATACGTTCCCGCGGAACTCCTTATACCACGGCTGTTAGACGTCCTAACGGCCTCTTATCTTATGACTGTGCCATCACTGAATGACCATTACACGACACCACGGACAAGACCATTAATCGATCACCTCAGCACCCCATTATTCTCCCTCTGCCGCCTTCACCACATTGGTCAAGCATACCATGGCGACGTGGACCGCGATATCTGGGATTAAATCCTCCCGTCACCCCGCCAACATCACGAGCACCACCCTCATCCCCTCAAGCCATATCTTTTAGAGCATGACTCTTGCCTGTTATTCATATACAACACCTCTGCTTGCATATCCCGTCATGAACTGTTCCCTCCTATTTATTATTTTGACTTTCGTATTGGCCTGTTGGACATACTTATGGTAGGATGCCTCCACATTGCCTTGTACCACACTGTTTCTGTTGTGGCGCTCTGCGATACCCACACTCGTTTGCCATTACCACCGCTTAGTTGTAAAAATATGTGTGCCAGTGTTACAATGTTCTTCGTTCCACAACTATGTTTGGAGTGCGCGATTACGAGTACTCTGGATTGTTCTTCTACTATGTGGATGCTGTACATATTCGCGGGCGTAGGTACCACTGATTCCAGAGCTGGTTGTGTCGCCTGTGCAAGCCGGGCCAGGAGTGAATTTATTTGTTGTCGTCAGCCTTGCATAATTGCCTTTTTGAGCCACCTCACGCTATCATCGTCTCGTGCATGCAGGCTTGTCCTGCACCCGCATACTGCTCCCAAGGTCGCCATGTTCAATGAAGGAGAGCGAAGCCAAATGAAAACCATACATGGAGTTTCCGGGCAACCGAAGAACAACAGAGACGCGTCTCAGTCTTCTCGCATGTGAGTTTTCGCCGCATCCTTGCTGCCGTGGAGATTCAATAGTTATCTTCGCGTCTCTTTCTAGATGGAAGAATGACAACGCTACACCGATATCGACCCCAGTGAATCGTCCTGTGGTATGTGTAGATGGACTTGAAGACGGAGGCGCGACTTACAACACCAATCTAGCGGCAGGAACAGCAGTATGGTTTATTCGCTCAAGCCAAAATGGCCCCCAATCCAACTCCTCGGAGGGCAAATCAAACGGCAAGTCAAATACTAGCGAACGGAAATTCTTCCAGCAATGTACGCTCTCGGAATACAAACACAGCGATTCCGCCTCGAAAGAAACAGAAAACTAGGCATACGACGATCACTTCCTTTGGGCAGGAATACGTGCCAGGCCGAGGTGAGCATGACGCTTTCACATCAACGGCCACTTCTCGACGGGTTCTCGACTTTGCATATGTAGGAACGCCTGGCGCCCGCCAATCACTGCCGCATGGTGCTAATGTCATTATTAATCTGGAGAGTGATACTGAAGATATGGGCATCCTTGTCGGTCCAAGCACTCCAGACCATCTTGACCTCTTCGACGAACCGCCCTCTGCAAAGGCAGTGAACAAGCGAAACGCCGCACCTCCGAGGTTCCGAGTGCCAGGTGCCATCGATGTGGACGGTGGGGATGATATTACCCATTACGATTCAAACGCGCCCTCGGGATCTCGTTATATTCCTGACGGAGACGAGACCAGAGCTCTCGAAAGGCGATTAGCAGACAATTTGGGGGATGAGTCGGACCCCATTCAAAACTCTTCCCCGCCCCCACTTGTAACGTCGAAGGGCCGCCAGGATGGAGTTAGAGAGAAGGTTCAGGCAATTGAGCAGAAAGTTCAGGCAGAGGATAAAGTGAAGCGCATTGACCTCAGATATCACCAGCAAAACCAACCTGTGAAGCCTTTGAAGAAGAGCATGAAGGCCAAGGTAGGAAGGTGATTCGTACGATTACAATTGGAACTGAGCCTGTTACAGAACCCGATGCAAAATCATCCCCCGGCTGGACTGCGCGATCCAGAGGCGACGCGCGCTACACCATTCGTCAAAGCGCCTCCTACAGCGAACGCACAAAAGGCGAGGAGGCAGTTGCGGATTAAGGAGTGGATCCTGGGATCAGAGCGCCAGACCAATGAGGAAACGTACTTTGTATCATGGATCCAAGAAAAACTATCAATCGTGCGAGAGGGATGGACAACTCCACAGATGTGGCTCGATGTTAGAGGGGAAGTCCAGTCCGTAGAGGTGCGTCACTGGAACCTTTACATCGTTGGAACTGTTTCGACGTATTTCTTTCTTAATCGCAGTACTCGGAGCGCGGTGACTTTTTTGCCATGGGCTTGCAGACGTACCCCAGTATGAAAAACGGGCCTAATCCACGAAATCGGGAGCGGTTCAAAATGGGTATGTGGTCAATTTCTTCCCAATCCTCGATAATAGTTACCCGAGGCGCACAGGTGACGAATATATTGGGAAAATCTGGATCTTATTTGACAGCGAACATGACTGGTCCAGCGGGAATTACGCCACCTTCATTACTTGGGTCAAGCGAAATGTGAATGACACTGGGGTTCTTACGTGCATCTTCATATCTATTACGGTCAATTTCCTTGATCCTAATCATACCCGATATAGAAGTAACGCTGCACGATCTATGTGGGAAGGGGCACTCATGCTTTCGTCTTTCGGCGACAAGCAGCAACAACGCCAGAAGGGCTCAAAGATGCAGTCCGCCCATGAAGCAAATTCGCTTAAACGCCGCGCACCTGACCACCACGACGACACGCCGCCTCCCGTTGACCAATTGTCAAGAGATCCTTCTACAAACCGCCGCGATCCATCAACATCATCCTCAGGTCCAGCTTCTCGAGCAATGTAATCAATCTCTATCATTTCGCGCAGCTAGCTTGCTAACGCATTCCTGTCTTCAGAGGCGTCGTTGACCCAGAGGCAGCCATTCCGACTCGCCGTTCTGCTCGTCGTCATAGCTCTCCGAAACGGCGACGTTCTCCAACGCTTGATCCTGATGAAGTGTACGTATTCGCCGTATCGTATCGTCAGACCACTGCATGACCTCATTACGTCGTAGAATCCTTTGCTACCCCCAAGGAATACCTGGTGCCGTTAACATCACAAACAGTGATTTTAGGAGGCTGCAACCTGGGGAATTTTTGAACGATACTCTCATAGAGTTTGGGCTCAAGTAAGTGCACCCATGCGTCCGCGATGTCTTGTCCTCAGCATGTTTGTCATCAGGCTATGGCTAAAAAGGCTAGAGGAGAGCAACCCGGAGCTGGCAAGCCAAGTTCATGTTTTCAGTTCTTTTTTCTACAAGAAGCTGAACAAGAGAAAGTATGTTCTTCCGTGCATGATTGATGTTGCGCCCCTTACGAGACCCTGTAGCGCCGACGAAGGGTACGAAAGCGTACGCAAATGGACCACTAAACTTGACATATTTAGCAAGAAGTACATCATTATTCCCATCAACGAGAAGTGAAGTCTTTCCACACCACACTACGATTGGTATTCTTAACCGATTCATTCCAGCTTCCATTGGTACCTTGTCATTATATACCAACCAGAGCACATTCTCATTCCCCCTCCTATCCTGGCGAGTCCGGCAACCAGGGGCAGGAAGAACGCATTCAATGCACCCGAGCCTTCTGCTAAACCAGCATCTATTGCATCCAATGCACCCTCAACTGCTCCTCGACCATCGACTACTAAACCACCATTGACCATCAAACCCCCGTCTTCGGGTAAGCCACCCTCGTCAGCACCATCTTCCAAGCAGCCGTCTACCCCTCCGGATGTGGCCGAACTTAGCCCATCTAGTGAGGCTGAAGTTGAAGAAGCAGTGACGAAAGATTTACTCAATTTTGAAGTTTCGTGTTCAATTACTGTTACAACTGAGTCTACAGCCCCGTCTCGTGCCAGCTCTGTGATGGAGGAGGATCCGCCGAAGGACAAACAGGACGATATGGCCATCATTCCTGACTCCCCCTTGACCGACATGGAAATCGAGGAGGCCCCGTCAGCCGGCCCCTCCAGAGAACTATCTATGACCGTCTCAGAGTATGAACAGTCCGCTGCTCGGGTTGCCCTACCCATACCCGATGTCGACATGGAAGACGTTCCTTCGGCCTCTACATCCCAGCGAGGTCCAGATTCATTTTTCGATGGCGATGGTGACGTCGAAGACGCTTCGCTATCCGCGATTCCGCCCGTGAATTTCTACGGGAAGCCGTCAAAGAAAGCCCAGGGGAAACAGAGGGCAATTCCTAACCAGGCGATTATCTACGAGGGCGACCACATTGTAGACATGGAGGAGGACGATTTTCAAGAAGACCACCCAACTTCCTCGCCTGATTCGGAAAACAAGTTTGTTATCGCCTTTGTTTTCATCTCATTCTAATGTCGTCTACAGGACCTACATCTTCACCTTCGATTCCCTTGGTTCTAAGCATCCGCAAGCGATCAAACAGCTGTCTCGGTATCTAAAAAAGGAGGCTCATGATAAGCTGAAGAAGACAGAAACAAGTGATGCTCAAGGGAAACAAGCTCTGGTCAGTCGTTTACGACGCCTAGTTGCGGTGCACATTAACGGGTTTGTATAGGTTCCTGTCCAACCTAACTTTTGCGATTGCGGCCTGTACCTTCTGCACTTCGCTGAGACCTTCATGAGCGATCCCTCGCGATACTGTCAGATCATCAAGGTTTACACTGTTTTCTTATCATACATTTTATCAACCTGACGCAGAACCCCTTTCAGGGACGGAGTAAAGGGACGACGAATACCACTCGGCAGGACGATTGGAAAGGTGAGATGACTGGGGACATGCGCGAACGACTCGGTAGAGATATCGAACGATTAGCGGTTGATTGGAAAAGGGATCGTGCCGCGAGGGAAGAGGCCAAGCGGAAGGAGGCCCCTGAGGGTGCTGGGGCTATCGAGGTCCTCGAATCTTCGGATGACGAGGTCGACATTGTTGAGACGACACCAGCGGTATCGTCTGAGACGACGAAGAAGGGAGGGAAGGGGAAAGCTCCGACGAAGGGCAAGGCAATGCGGCACCGAGGTTGAGTCTCAGGTCTGTTGTGGGTGGCGGTTTGCATCGTGACACTGCATCTTGCGTTTCTGCTCCATTTCCTCGTCCATTTACAATTATTATTCACATAAGTTTCATCTACACAACGAGCACACATAATTATACATTGTATATTTTGCACCAACCGTCATGTAATCGAACTCCTCTGGCTTGTTGAACTTGCTTCCATACTTCTGTACAGATTCATCGACTACAAATATATGAATAGGGTCTGCGAAAGAACCTCAGAACATGGATGACCTATCGCGATAGAAATACAGAGCATCGAACTTTACGAGAAAATAAACGGTAGAAACGGGTGTTGCGACGAAAGGAGTGTGCGAACGCGCCAGACAACCCAGGTGACTATGATACACTTTGCCAATTCCATTTCAAAAGACCTTGTGAGCTAGAACCTAGAATTACCGCGCAATCCCATAGTAGTCTCCCATACTGTCTTTTGTACTCCTATTGCTGGACCGTAGAGCAGCCTGTCCCATTTCACTGACATCTGAACCTCTCGAGCGATTGACGCGCTGACCGTTACGTGGCGACGATGGAAGGCCGATCACGGCGCTGGGTAGTGGTCTAATGGGTGAGTCCAAAGAGGTTTGGCGGTACGATTTGCGCGGGCTTCCAGGTTGTTTGGTCACATTGTCGGCAAATGGATCAACAACTGACCTCAACGACAGTGCGCTAGCCATGGAAGTAGGGCCAACGGGTATATCAGACGGGTCGCGGAGGTGCCCGCGCGATAGGTATGGTCCGGACACCTCCAGTCGAGGGCCAGAGACGACAGGCCGAGGCTCAAGGAAATGGAGTGTGGGGCCGAGAGGCGCAGGTTCTGCGGTTTGTCTGCTGCTTCGGTTAGATTGGACGGTGGCCAAGTTAAGGATTCCTTCGATGTCCAGGGAATTCAGCGAGAGACGACTGTCCCGGATGCTATACAAGTTACTCGGGGCTCTGCCAGGGAAACGTTGATCTTCTGGAGTGGGTTGAGCCCAAGAGGCCATACTCTGTCTTGGATAGAATGCTGAGGTGGGCGATAGGAATTTGTCGGCCGTGTACGGTGGATCTTTCACGAAACCGGGGGACGTATCCTTTTCGCTGATTGTAGGGGAACTGGGCACAGGTGAACGGCGGGGACCTGTAAGATTTGGGGATGGTCCTTGTTCCAAAATAGAAGGGTTGGAATGAATACTTTCTTTTTGCTTGCGCCGCCGTTCTCGAAGGACGAAGAACAGCATGAGGAAGAAAATTAGGACAATCACACCTCCACCAACAGAGGCTCCAATGATGACAGGTCTGAAGCAACTATTTAGATCTTTCCTAAGCAGCATTAATCCCATAAGCTTACTTCGAGATTCCAAAGGAAGGACTCGATTTCTGGACTTCATGCTTGTCATCTTGCTTCAGCTCCAAACAAGCTTTGGAGCTGGATGTGTCCCCGCTAACTAGTATATGCTCAAGATGTGATCGCGAAGGCTTGAAAACAAAGGACATACCAGTAATAAGCGCAGTGGACTGTCGGTGGTCAGAACCGTCATCGAAAACCAGTACAACCTCCTTGTTTCGGTCGAAACTCATGAGATAGGTAGCAATCCCTGTCGCAGTATCATCCGCTGTTGAATTCAGAAGGCGAGATGGTCCCTTCGGGCTGTATAACCGGACTGATGGTGCCCGATAGATAACGTTACGGTCATATGTCAAGCTGAATTGCTCGCATTGCGAAAATGTGCTGTCATTCACGGTCAAGTGGGTGTTATTCGCAGAGCCGTTAGATGCTGGAAGACATGTCGTATTGCCGGTCGAAGATGGGAGGACTCGGATGATATCAGAAACCTTCGCGACGTTTTCCCCTGTTGCATCTTCGAGTGATGCAAGAAAGTTGGTCCCAGCTGCAAAGGGAAAAAAGGTCACATAAACCCCTGAAGCGATGGCGGCCGCATTCGGGATGGGAATGGAGATTGGAGTGGAATTAAATGGAACCAACGTCAACCGCATCGGAATGGCCTTGGTGGAATTCTCGACGAATGTGATTGACACCGGCTCGCACTGTTTGACCTCGGACAACTCGAATTTGAAATCGAGCGAAAGGACGACCTGCGGTCCAAAGGCCAGGACGCCGAGCAACAGAACGGCGAGAAAAAAACATGGTCTACGAAACGAAGTGAAAATAAAATACAGACCGGCCGCTGTGGATTGCGGGCTAGCCACAAAGAGAGAAGGGGACGAAGAAGAGAACAGAAGATGGACAGAAGAGCTCCAAGTAAAAAACACACGGTGTTTATAAGATCTGTTACTAAGAGAGCCCTGACCATGATCATCATCGCATTTAATTTTCCCTTGGCCACAACCGGCGACTTCTGGATGATTGGTGGGCATTCAGACTTCGAATTCTCGTGAACAAACCGGCTTGTCCAGGAAGAATCAATCGCAATCATGAGGCGGCCCTCGCACACTACGGCATTGAAAGGACGGACCGGGGTGGTTCCCATTTACCCACGACTTTAAGTTCCGCGCCGCGTACGCGATCGGTCCAGAGTCGCGTCCACACGTGACCCATACTCCCCTTGCTCTTGACCATGATCCGGCTCCCCTCAATTTCTCGTGGAATCTCTCGCAAATGGGCTACTAGAGGACTAGCCAGCGCTGCAGGGAACCTGCCCAACTCGAAGTCACCGATTGTGGCCAAACTGAAGTTCTTCAATTCCGTCACAGGAAGCGATGAGCTCATCCCCACATTTCGCGTGCTGGATGGTGTTGGAAGGCCTATAGACGGTGCTGAAGTTCCGGAGGTCATACCTTTCTGCAAATAAGTCTCTGTTTGCCTCTAATGCTTCCTACAGATAGACGAAAAGCTTGCCCATAAGCTGTACGAGAACATGCAACTGTTACCGACCTTGGATAACGTTCTGTACAACGTCCAGCGTCAGGGCAAGATATCTTTCTACGTAAGTGTTATCATGTTGTATCAGTCCTTTTGGAAGCTGATTTCTGGGGTAGATGACTTCTGTATGTAACAGGAGGTCTTTCATTCACTCCGCTTGACGCATCTCTTATTTCTAGCATGGAGAGGAAGCGACAATTATTGGTTCAGCAGCTGGTCTCGCCGTCGATGACGAGTAAGTGGCATATTCTACTCAACCACTTCATAGAATAATAACAATCGCACAGGGTGTTAGGTCAGTTAAACAAGTGAGAATCCCGATGCAGCAGCTTACCTCATACCCAAAGGTCAATACCGAGAGATGGGAGTTCTCCTGTGGCGCGGCTTCGGTCTTGATAATGTTATGTCTCAATGTTTCGGCAATGAAAACGACACTTCAGGAAAGGGTAGACAGATGCCTGTCGTAAGTGATATACTTACCCACTGAATATACACTGACATGATCATCAGCACTTTGGTTCGACTGAGCACCACTTTCACACTATATCTTCGCCTCTTGCGACACAGATACCTCAGGCTGCTGGTGTTGGGTACGCACTTCGACGAACACCTGATCGAAGCTCGCGCTCAATCGCCGCATGCTACTTTGGAGAGGGTGCTGCATCCGAGGGAGGTTGGCCTATCCCTCTTAATTCATGAAACCACAGTATTAACGCTCAACCTAGACTTCCACGCTGGGCTCCTCCTTGCATCCACCATCCCCTCTCCGACTTTGTTCATAGCGAGAAACAACGGGTTCGCTATCAGCACACCCAGCACTGAACAATTCTACGGAGATGGAATTGCAGCCCGTGGTCCAGGTTACGGTATAGACACAGTTAGAGTAGACGGTAATGATGTCCTTGCTGTTCTTGGCGCAGTTCGAGAAGCAAGACGAAGATGCTTAAAGCAGGGCCGTGCTGTTTTGGTGGAGGCTATGAGCTACCGGTAAACTACGTCTCCCTTGTTTACAGGGTCGAAAGTTACTGACAAGCTGCTGTTCACAGCGTTGGCCACCACTCGACCTCTGATGATTCTTTCGCGTACCGCGCACGTTCCGAAGTAGAGGATCGCAAGCGAATAGACAATCCCGTCACGCGATTCCGCTTGTTCATGGAATCCCAGGGATGGTGGAACAACGAGGCAGAAGAGGAGCTCAAAGCCCGACTCAAGGCTGATGTCATGAAAGCCTTCAAGAAGGCGGAGTCTCTGAAGAGATGTGAACTAGGCGAGCTGTTCACGGATGTATATGGCGGCGAAGAGCCGTGGAACATCGTAGGTCTTATTCTCTCGGCGCCATCTCAAATTCTGACTACGAATACAGAAAGAGCAGCGTGAAGAGCTTACGGGTCTGCTCAGGAAGTATGGAGAGGTTTGGGAGCCATGGCGAACCGAGCTGGCTAAGTTCAAGAATAACGGGCAGGACCTTCTCAAGCGGTAATGTCGGAATCACCTAAAGAGGATATCTAGTGAATTAAATGGAACTCTATTCGCCATCCGGGTCGACGTCGTATCCAAGGGCCACTCGAACTGTAATTATCTTTCCGTGTGTACGGCCCGGTAAACATGAAGAAGGGAACCCGCAGAACACATACTGTTGCGTGGTAACGGCCACAGACTGACCTGCCTTCTTAAAGCCGCAGACAACGAGGAACGCCAGCTTATTGTTATCAAGTCATGCATGATGACATGGGACCATACACAGCGAAAGGCATCTCGGCAATGAAGTTGCCCGAGGACACCTGCTCACCCCCCCTGTGAATTTGGAACGTACATGAAGATTTCAGTCCTAGAACCTCTACATTCCCGGGTGCATCGTACAACATTGTAATACACTAATAAATACATACCGAAGCCAGGTCATTTGTGCATGGACATCAGTGTCCATGCCCGAGAAGGGCGCTCAGGAAGAACGGGACGAACATCCCGACTGTGATGTAGAATACGCGTGTTGCAGAGCGCATGTCCCCAGGAGAAAGACTTCCTGAATGTCCGGAAACCGGTTGCAACACCGTGGCGACGTATAGGAAAGTGCCGCCCTATGACATAGAATATCGAATCAGTCATCGTCATCGGAATAACACACGGGCTAAACTGTCAGTCGACGAGGACTCACCGACACGAGGAGCGCCACTCCTGTCCAACCACCATCACCGTTACCAAAGAAAGAGAATAGGAGGTAGGAGGCGATGGCGCTAATTGGAGTCGAGGCGGCGAAAACCACGAGGTGCCTTTTGCATTTCGCGCGTGGTAGAGAGGTAGCAAGGAGGGAAGTGGTTAGGGCCAATGACGTCGGAGCTGAGACAAAAGTCAGCGAAGTGATAAAGACGAGTAGGAGAAAGACGGAACCTTTATGGATAATCAATGCCAGGAATACGATCCACGAAAGACTCGACGATCCGCCGGACTCGCTTTTGGCTAAAGACGAAGCACCCAGTGCAAGCCCATCTGCGAGTCCATGCACGACTAAACCAAATGTAAGGGGGAATGCGCGGCTGGTGGCGTCTACTGCCTCATTCGAGGGCATAGCCACGGGTACGGGCGTCTCGGGCTGCATATACCCTGCATGGTCTATTCCTTCTTCGCGTTCCAGATCGCCCAGTTCAGCATCGAATTCCACGTCCATAGGTTTTTTGTTCGAGTCGCTCTTGACGGTATGAAGGGAGAGGTTGTCGGTCTGGTGGTGGGAGTGCGAGTGTGCGTGCGGTGATACGAGTTGTTCGATTATGAGCATGAAGGTGAATCCGAATAGGAGCGATAGAGCGATGGTTGTTGTTGGTACATGGGTCTTGTCGGCTTCCACCGCAGTTTCTATTCCTCTATCGGTGATGGTTGAGTTATGTTCAACTGAAGCTGTCGGAGACACACCTACTCGGGAATTATGACTCCGAGAGCTGCGCCGAGGAGTAATCCAGTTCCAAAAGCTGAAAGACGGTCAAGATGACTTTCTATTGTGTTCCTTCGTGAGGTCAGTTTCCCTCTCCGAGGTAGGCATGGACATACTTGAGAAGACAAAGGAAAGTGGAAGGATGCCGCAACCGAACGAAGATAGACCTAACACAAGAGACATCAAAGCGAGTAGGACAAGCATTTTTGCGAGCCACTCTTATGGACAATATAGGCAATCTGTGGGTTGCGATTGAAGGCAGCAAGACTCATGAACACGTCGTGGTCCAGATAACTTGGGCGCCGTTGTCGTCGACGCAATGATCACGAGGGCACGTGATGCAGCGCGATGTGGCGTTGCTTGGTTCTGCGTGGCGCGAAAGGCATTTTGTAGGGCGTCTTAGAGGCTTATCTGGATAGACCTGTGTTTAACTGCTAGAAATACGTGCACGGAAGTAGTACGAAAGAGTCGTTTCTCGATCTGAATTCTCAGGCTTGGATCAGACAGTCAAGTGCGCTGATTCATTAAAAGAGCATAGTATTCTACTGGTATACAATTTCTTCCACTCCACGCTCCCTTCAGACCACAGTATTACTTCAGCATGTAAGGTTGTTGCACTTGGCGCAGGAGTTCCTGAGGCCATAGTCACAGGCGGTGCCACTCGTGCTACACTCGTAGACATGGCCCTTGACGCAGCTGGGGTTGATGGTGCTGGTGCCACAGAATTGACCTTGGACTTTGTTGCAAACGCATTCAGAAGGAGCGCAAGCCTAATTTAGGCTATTTAGTCAAGAATCTTGGTAGTAGGGAAAGGGATAACATACACGTTTGGAGAAGTCAGAAGCAGAGACTTCGACAGCCTCAGGAGCAGCCGTAACGAGGCCGGCGAAGACGAAGAGGGAAGCAGCGACAATAGCGAAGAACTGAAGATAGGTTAAAATTAGAGTGCGAAGCTAGCAAGCGATGCTCACCTTCATCGTTGATTAAACGGTTGATGTAAGAGGTAACAGTGTGTTGCGGTGCAGAACTTAGCTGTTCGAACAGTCAAGATGGCCAGGCTTTATACATGTCCCCTGGTGACGAGAATTCGCAGATCAAGAATGGTTGCTTGGATTTATCGAGCCGTCCCGATGAAGGCGCTCAGCTACTAATTGCAGTGTGAGGCGCGTTGGCTCCAATATGCCTTGTTTAGGCCCTTTGACAGAGTAACGCGCAGCGTTGCATCAAGGCTGAAGGTGCGATCATGTCGACCAACGGAGAGACTTAGGGCACTGATTCCCGGATAATGATAATCACACCCGAGCGTCCTTTCGTATGGCCACGATGGCTGGGAGATCAATATCAGTGGCATCAAGAGCAAGTCTGTCATATTGAAAAACATGCAAATGACAGATTACATCAGTCATACGGCTATCTCTGACAATGACATGGCTACGATGTACCTGGTCACAAATGCAGCCCCCATATGGTGTCCTACAGGCGAAAATAACAAAATAACATATCGAGAAAATTCTGTGGGCTGGGGGCGCACTCCTCAGTGGAAAAAAAGGGGGGCTCGTTTCCAAGGAATACAGTAGGGACTCCAGTAGAGCGGTCCCATCCTGTCTGTCGTGACAGTCATCCAAATACATCTCCATCACCGTCAAGGTGTATGTGGCAGTTTCTATTTCAGACCTATTTAACACTGTGAGATGACCTGTAGGACACCATGACTGGGGCATCAAGTCTCTAGCTCAATGCGGTTTTCAAGTCAAGAATAAGTCGAGGATCATGGGTAGCGGATGAACCCTATGTCGAAAGGTCGACCTGTTCCAGGATTCGCCACGCGTCTGAGCGGGTCCGTTGTGGAGAGCGCAGAGCATGCCCCCGCGGCATACTATCAGCCGAGAGTCCGCCTCATGACACAATCTGGGTAGTATTGAGCCAGGGATTGCGTACAAGAGGAAAAGAGGAATGGAGAGGTGCTCATAGAAGGGACATATCACGTCCCATTGGGCTACAAACCTCGCTTTCAGTATTTTGCAGGCAAACGTGTTTGGAATATCCTTTTGCCATGATCTCCGTACCAGAGCTTATATGCAAGAGCAGTAATGGATTTTTTAGGTGATGCGGTCTCCGCGGCGGGATCGTGTAGTGATGTTCATGGATGTGGGTTATGGAAAACATCTTTAATCCTTGAGCCAGGTGGATAGGTGTATTGATATGTGGTGGTGACTGGCAGGGAGTTAAGCGTGGCCGTTGGTCGGAAAAGGCTTTCGTACTCGCGCTCATGATCCCGTTGGATAGGAAAACGTCAAAATGAGATCGGGGTGAAGAGTGAGCGCCTCAAATGCACGGCGTGGGTCAACAAACATACGGTTCTAAGATGATTCTAGTACTCACTTGGAAATTATATTCCTGAAGAATCCAGTGCATCGACATGAAGCCAAAAGCTTTTATTCCGAAGAGGAAAAAGGAAAGAAACTAGCTCGAGGGTAGTTTTTTCGCTTCCTGTTTTGCTTTCTTCCGGCTGCCCATCATCAGGTCGACGTAGTCCGCTCCCCCCAGAAGGCCATCCTTGGACGATCCTGATGCAGTTTTGGCGGCTTTTCCTTGCAGCGTAGATCTCTTCTTTGCCGCCTGGACTACATGAGACGCCGAGCCAGCCGGAGCAGCCGCTGCGCTGGAGCCAGCTCCCGATTTGACCTTTTTCTGATGATAAACATGGATCGTGAGCTTGGAGCTTGCAAAACATAAGAACCAGCTCATACTACGCGCTTGTGAAGTTTGGCGCTTTTCCCCATGTTCGGCAGAGGCAGTAGGTGCGGTGAGCGGCGAGCCCCAGTTAGAGCTGTTCGAGGACAAGTTACAACACCCAGATTATGTAATGCTGACTAATGCACTACACGTGGTCGCGCCCATTGTCCTTAACGAGTTTCTTTGACTCCTTGAGTCTGACCTTCCGACACTCATCTATCTTGGAGCTCGCTGTACGCCGCAACGACTCCAGCTGCAACCCCTAGGCGTCTACATTGATTATGGTGGGGACTCGCAGGAAAAGCAAGGCCGCCGCTGCAGAGGCAGATGACGCCGGCGCAGGCGCGGAGGAGCTATATTTCCTTACTATCCCAGAAGATGTGGACTTCGAGTCCTTGTCAGAACTCCTTCCGGGAACCGACATTACTTCTCCCTCGCCTGATACCATCATCACATTATATCGTCTGCTCCTTGCCCAGGCATTGGAGGGTCGTTCAATAGCGCAGGAGCTTGACGAGGCACGTGCCGAGGTGGATAGGAAGGACGTGGAGCTCGATCAAGCCTTGCAAGACCGAGAGAGCATTTCTCGGGAGCTCGAAAGCTCCTTGGAAGGTGTTCAGCAGGAGCTAAGTCAAGTGAAACAAGAACGCGACCAACTAGGTATTTCATTGCCTTCCACTCGTTTCTCGGCGTACTGAACTTTTGGTTTCAGCTGCATCTCAAAAGGACCTGCAAGCACAAATTCAAACACTGTCGAGCACGCAATCCTCATCATCGTCTGAACTCGAGGCTCTCAAGCGTCGTGTCGAGGACACGGAGCGTGAAAAGCGCGACCTCGTCGGTGTTATCAGCCGGTTGAAGCAGGAGAATGCGCAACAAGAAGGTAAGTCAAATTTGCGTTGACTTCATCAAGTTTCTCATCACTTTTCAGAGGAAATACAAACCCTTCGCAGTAACCTCAAAGAAGCGCGCCGCGAACACCAAACACTGGAGGCTCAAGTGAGGGAGCTGCGCTCAGGAGAAACTTCTACCAAGGTATATTTCACATTTTGTACTCTGGACACCTCAAGCTTACATCTTTTCAAAGTTCAAAATCGAATCTCTTACTCAACAACTTGAGCTATCTCAAGCGGAAGCTGAAAGGACGAATCAAGAACTTACTGTGAAGTCCGAAGAATTTTCGAAATACCGGCGCACCAAACATGCCGAGTTGGCCACTGTGCAGGCCTCGCTCGATTCGCTCACTCAAACTCACGCTGCCACGCAAGGCTCACTGAAATCGCTGCAATCTAGCCACACGGCACAGACTCATCAACTGACACAAGCTTTAGCAAGGGTGCAGGACTTAACAGGACAGCTTGCGGAGCAGGAAGCCACATATTCCAGTGAGGCCAATGGTTTGAGGCGACTTGTAACGATGATGGAGGAACGAGAGAAACAGGCGAAAGAGATCGTTGACGGGATCGAGAGGGAGTGGGCCGGTGTTGGAGAGAAGTCTGAACGAAGAGAAGCTGCGTTGAGGGGAGAAGTCGAACGCGAGAGGAAGGGCCGTGAAACCGCAGAAAAGAGAGCGGAGCAGATGGAAGCCGTGTTAGACAGGATGGGAAGAGGAGAATTGCCCATGCCCGTACGTGGAACACCTGGTACACCTTTCCGAACGCCTAGCGCCACGGACTTCGCAACAGATGGGATGATGGGCCTTAGCCCCACGGTGGCAATGGCAAGTAAGGCACAGCGGAGCGGGAAGACTTTTACCGAGGTCTATGCCGATTATGTGCGCCTGCAAGACGAGTATGCGAAGAAATGTGCAGAGTACGACCACATGGACCGAACGTTATCATCCGTACTTGGACAAATTGAAGAGAGGGTATGTTTTTTGAATCACTCTTCCAA
Source organism: Lyophyllum atratum (assembly GCA_014905825.1). NCBI lineage: Eukaryota > Fungi > Basidiomycota > Agaricomycetes > Agaricales > Lyophyllaceae > Lyophyllum > Lyophyllum atratum. The sequence goes on along the minus strand of JACGCN010000019.1, from coordinate 852,736 downwards.
CGGCCGTGATTTACTTTGAAACTCTTATAGGCACCGATTCTCTCTCAACAGCGTGCCGAATACGAACGCCTACATTCAGAAGCGGCGCAGCTGGCTTCGCAGCTAGCTCAGGCGCTCTCCGAGCGTGATTCGCAAGGCAATCTTGCCATGGAAAGTTCCCAGAAACTTACGAAGTCTACTCGCGAGAACGAGCTCCTTCAGAAGCAACTCGATGATCTTGGACGGCAGGTCCAAGGTCTGCTGCGAGAAGTCAGCCGAAGGGACGATCCGACCATACCTTCTGACGAAGATCTCGAGAGCATTCCTGCGGCTCCTGCTGAAGACACGGAAGCAGTCATCACAAACCACCTTGTGCTTTTCAGATCCATTGGAGGGTTGCAGGAGCAGAATCAGAAGTTGTTGAAGATCGTCAGGGAGATGGGACGGAAGATGGAGAGCGAGGAGCGGGAATATCGGGAAACCATGGAGCGAGAACAGGCGGAGGCTATCAAGGAGGCGCATGAAGCCATGAAGGAGATGGCTGCGGGACGGGATCGGGATAAGAAGAGCTACACATCCACCGTCCAAGCCTACGTCAAGGAGCGAGACGCCCTGCGAGATATGTTAGCGAGAGAGAGAGCCGGAAAGCCCTCAACCAACGGCGCCTTGGAGACAGACGCTCTGACGATTGCACCTCAGACTGACGCTGCTAAGGAGTTGGTGGAGACTCAGACCCAGTTCGAAGCTTACCGGTTGGAAATGGGCATTGACGCCGGAAAGCTACGCGAGGACCTTGTTGCAGCGCAGCGTGAGGCGGGTCAATTAGGAGCTGCCCTAGCTAAGGCTAATGCAAGGCTTGAATACCTTTCTGGTACGTCGTGAAGACTCCTGGGATATCACACGCTCAATGTCTGTTTAGAACGTCATCAAGTGGATCAGGAGCAACTTGGCCGTCATGACCGTGAAATTGATGACCTCAATGAACGGTACCAACTGCTGTATGACCGATTTACTCGAACGGATATCGAACGTGTTCGTACCGCAGAAGAACTTCAGTCAGCTACTGGCCGCATTGAACAGCTACGAAATGAGTCCGCTAATCTTCGAGCTGAGAAGAAGATATGGGAGGTGAGTGGTTTTTGATTAGTCCCATAACTCTAGTTCTCAACTTGGGTCAGAGCGTGCAAAGCCGTCTTGTCGAGGAAAACAAATCTTTGGCATTGGAGCGCTCCCATCTGTCCGATCTCATGGTCAATGTCCAGAAAATGCATAATGACCTAGAGCGTTCTGGAGAGAATGATCGTCGGCGACTGGAGAATCAATTGCAGGCGCTGGAAGGTCAAACGTAAGCAAAATTTCGGATGTCTTCTGCAATACTTGACGCTTTTTTCAGTCAAGACTTGCGAACCCAATTGTCTCAGGAGCGGGATAATCTTCGTCACGTGGCCTTGCAGAAGGACATGGAATTGAAGGAGTATCAAGCTCGCCTGGACAGAAATGTGGGTTGCCCCATTCGCTTCCGTTATCAAGTTCTTGACCGTTTGTCATCCAGCTCCAAGAATTGTCCAAGACCCGGGAATCTCTCATCGGCGCAGAAACCAGCAAGAAGCATCTCGAGCAACGCGTTGAGGAGCTGACAAGGCAACTTCAAGGGAATGAGGAGAAACTTGCCGTCTATGAACGTCGCTCCACTGCTGGCAACGGTGTCGCTCAAAATCTTGACCCTGATATGAGCCGTGAACAGCAGTTGGAGGCCCAGGTAGCAGAGCTTCGGTAAGCTTCAACTTGCGTACAGTTAACCAGATCTAACAAGAGTATAGATCCGCTCTTAAGGTCGCAGAGGTTGACCTTGCTACCGCGCGAAGCCACGTACAGCAGTTCCAAGAAATTAGCCAAGCGAATGAGGAAGCGCTTTCAAATTTGAACGCCACCTATGATGAATACAAGTTGTCTACGGAGGCGCAAATAACGCGTTATGAGGTCAGTGGCACTGGATGAACAACGGGCCATCCACTAACGACATCTCTACAGTCTGACGCTCAATCGTTGAAGGAGAAGCTACAAGCTGCACAGGAAGAGCTGGCTGGACTCTCTGCCAAGTACAACGAGCTGCAGAAGACACTGGAGGCTGAACGAACAGCATGGGCCAACGACAAGAAGACCCTCGAAGACACAATTGTGGACTTGAGTACCTCAGAGAAACATTCGGAGAGCGATCGAGCCTCACGTGAGAATGAAGTGCGGTCGCAGGAAGAGCGCGCAAAGGTGTGATAGCTTTCCACCCACCTTTCATATCAAGTTTGAACGATTCTTTCCTGCAGGCTGCTGAGGAGCGATACTCTAATGAGATCATTGCCCATGCCGAATCAATGAAGACCATCGAGATTCTCAAGCGCGAAGTGGTGACAGTGCAAGCTGCGGCTCGAGACAATCTTACGGCTGCCGAGACTGCCACGGCGAACTTGGTGAACTCTACAGAGAGCGCGAAGCGGCGGGAGGAAGCCCTTAACCAAGAAGTCGCCGATCTCAAGGCTCGGTCCGTCCAGCGCACTTTACTTAGTGACCCACCTAATCATTCCTTTTAGTTCCCAAGACCTTGCTTCTCAGAATAGCATACTTCATGCGCATCTAGAGTCGGTCAGCAGCCAGGCCAACCGAATCAAGGTGGCAGCGGCTTCAGCATCCACAGACACCACAGAGGGTGAAGGTGCCGGCGACGCGGATACCAAGCTCTCCGAGCTGAGATCGGTGGTTTCATACTTGCGCAAGGAGAAGGAAATTGTAGACCTCCAACTCGAGCTCAGCAAGCAAGAGAATTCAAGGCTGAAGACCCAAATCGAACACCTTTCGCAGAGTTTACAGGAGACTAGAGCGACACTCTCGGAGGTATGAAACGATCAACTTTTTTTTCTATCAAGACCCAGATATTGACGATGTGCATAGGAGCGCGAAAAAGCAGTCGAAACTGCTGCTTCGGCTGCTCAGCACGCTGAACTTTTCGAACGGATCAATCAGGTCAACTTGCTGAAAGAAAGCAATGCGACCCTTCGGGCAGAATCCGAGCGCAATGCCAAACGAGCTCGAGAACTTGACGCCAAACTTAAGCAACTATCACAGGAGCTTGACCCCGCCAAAGAACAAGCTCGGATGGCTCAGGCGGAATTGCAGGCCTGTAAGGATCAGCTAGCCCGTCTCGAAGAGGAAGGTCGCCGGTGGCAGGAGCGCAACGCACAGCTGTTGAGCAAGGTTCGTCACCCTCGTCTTCTCTCATTTGAGCCTAACTAATATACACTCAAGTATGATCGCATTGATCCTGCTGAGGTCGCAGCGCTGCGTGACGAGATCGAGCAGCTCAAATCCCAGAAAGCGGAGCTCGAGAAGCAGAAGGCGGAGGTCGAACAGGTCAGTGCAGATCGCCAAGAGTCTGTTGAATCGCAAGAGGCTCGGGTTCGTATATCATTCCGACTATCTCCCCTGTATGCCATCTAACAGCTGGCGCGGCAGATCAAAATACTCGACGAAAGTATCCAGAAGCACAAAGAACACATTACGAGGAATCTCAACATCTTCAAGTCGAAGCTGGCGACTGCTGACACTCAGAGAGCCGCAATTGAGGAAGAGAAGAACAGAGTGCAGGCTCAAGTGGCGGATTTGGAGAAGAATCTTACTACCCTGCAAGCCAATGCTGACGAAGCTCCGAGCTCTGCTGCGTTCTCTGAAGAGACAGCTAAGCAGGCGGCGACTATTGTAAGCATAACATGGTCGCTTGGTCTCCGGAACCTTTCCAACTAAAGCTTTTCGTCTCAGGCCGCCCTACAAGAAGAACGGGATAGGTTGCTCTCGGAGAAAGCGTCCTGGCAAGAGAAGGCGTCAACAGGTGCTGCTGCCGCTTCCACCGACGAGGAGAAGTCTACCTGGGAGAATGAAAAGGCTTCCCTCGTTCAAACTCGTGATGAGGCTCTCGCAAAGCTGCAGGTAATTGAACCACTCGCTCTGACTATCACTGGCTCATTTTCCCTCAAGGCTGCAACGGAGGAAGCTCGGAAAGTGGCCGAGGAGGCAAGGAATTTCAAACGTCAAAGTGTAGGCTGATCTCCGCTAGGATTTCTGAGCAGTCGATGCTGATCTCATTTTTTTCACAGGAGAAATTCCAGGCGAAGATAGGCGATATGATGAAAGCTAAAGCTGCTGAGGATGAGCGACAAGCCGAACAACCCAAGTCTGAGACGTCTGAAGCTGGGCTAAAACGGCACGCCGAAGAACTGCGGGCCTTAGAGGCGAAACTAACCGCGAAACATCAAGAGGAGCTCAAGGCTCGCGAAGCAGCGGCGGCGGCGGCTGAAGCTGTGGCTAAGGCCAAAACCTCAGAAACTCCTGTGCCGGACGCCAAAGCCGTTGAAGCCGCCGTAGCTGCCGCGATCGCAGAGCACGAAAAGGCCTCCGCCGCTAAGCAAGCAGCAGAGATAGAGTCTGCAATTGAGTTAGGCAGGAAGGAACAGGCCATGAAAGGAAAGCTCAAGGATTCGCAATTGGTAAGGGCGCAGAAGAAAGTGAAGGACCTCGAAGCGCAGATTCTTGAATGGCGGACCGCAGGAATCTTACCTGATACAACGCCCGTACCTGCTACTCCGACGACCGCCACTTCCTCTATTATCCCTTCGGCCACCCCAGCATCAGCCGCTGCGGCAGCCCCAGCCGCAGCCACAGCCACAGCTTCTGCAAGTACCGCAACCACATCCAATACAAAACCAGTCCCCAATGCTGCCAATGCTAGTGCCGCTCTTCCCCGGAAACCGTCTTTGGCAACAACGCCTGTAGGCCCTTCGGGACGAGGAGGAGCCTCGGTCCGAGGAGCCCGAATCCCTCCACGAGGTGGAGGTGCCGGACGAGGTACCCCGGCGAGGCAAGCACCTGCGGCTGGCATGGCGATAATGGGGGCAGCAAAGCGACCTCGGGAGTCGGAGACACCTGAGGATTCTCTTGCAAAACGGATGAAACCAGCAGAATCAAAACCACCAATACAGCTCCGCCGTCCTGCGCCCAGTCAACCTCCTTCGTAATTGGACGCTTTCTCTTTTTAATTGCATATCCTTGTAACTGTAGACGTGTACTACTCTAATCGTGACTGTAACTATCAATCTTTGCATCAAATTATCGCCGTTTGTAGGTGCTTCTGTAAGGACAAACTTTCCCTGGGCAAGAAATATCATGCAGGATCGGCGAACACGAAGAACACCTCCACCGAAGTTTGTTATCTCAATTATGAAGGTAGCTATCACGTAAATCGCGGTCCAAAGCAGTTAAGCACCAGGTTTAAAACTCCTTCAACCCACGGTCCACTTTTTGACTATCAAGGTCCTACCTGTCAGAGTACCTCCCGCGCCTTGCTGCTCTAAACTATCCTATCCCTTGCCGATACGCCCATTCCCTATCGTGGATCAGTCGCGGATATCTGGATATGGAAGGAACTCCTCCAGTGTCAAATATATCTCCTCTATCAACCGAATCGCTTTATTGCAGTACCCTCAACAGCCTGCATCAAGGATGAAGTAGATCGAGACCCTACCCTACCCTACCTCATCCTCATTCCTCAGGCTCAAAACCCAAAAGCACTTAACACAAAAGTGGACAGCTATTCGGTGGATCTCCGTGTAAAATGCAACAATTTCGGTCACTGCAGTATTCATCTTGCGCTCCTGCCTATCACGCCGCAATTCTCGATTCAACTCCTAAAATTAGCGTCCCAACCAAGGCTGACCCACGACGAATGAGCCTGTGTCTGTATGCGCTGAAGCCTGGTCTTGGCTGACAAGTGGCTGACTGTGGATCTATTCCTGCGCTCCTGCCTACCACTCTAAACCGCAATTCTCGATTCAACTCCTAAAATTCTAGATTCAACTCCTGAAATTCTCAATCCATCTAGGGCTGACCGACGAGAGAAGAGCCTGGTCCGGCGATGTGCTGAATTCTGGTCGTGGCTGACAAGGTGGCTGACCGTCGTTCCACTCGATCTATTCTTAGAATGGCAATGGGCTCATCTATAAAAGACCTCGACGATGGTCAACCTCCCCAGTTCACCGACGTCCACCATCCCCGATAAATATACCGCATTTACTGCTTATATCTATCATGCGCTTCACACTCCTCAAACAATCCTCTCTCGCAAAGACTGGCCCGCAGGTCGGGTTCAGGATCGACTTTCTCGGGGCCGCAGCCCTCATCCTCGCCACAGTCGCTTATCAGCACATCCCCCAATCTCACTCAACTCTACTCGGGCGATACGGTTCTCCCGCTATCCCGATGCCGCCTCCTCCACCTCCAACCAGCGCCACCAAGCCCGCACCCTCGAGGACAGCCCCTTTCGAAAGCTTTCAAAGCGATTCCGAATTGCCTCATGCTCATTACATCCCGCTTGCTATCGTGGTAGGCGGTCTTCTTGCTGGTGCTGGTATGTCGTCTGTTCCCTTCCGCTCGTCGTCATCTGAACTTGACCCTTCCCAGCGACCTTCGCCGCTGCTGTGAAACGCAGCAAGGTGCGCAAGAATGGTCAGCCTCCTTCTGGTAACGAGGAGGACGAAGACGTTAACAAACAAAGTCACGATGAAGAAGAAGACGGCGATTCCAGCCACGGCGATCCTGGAGATCCCGACGACCCCCCTCCCCCATCAAGCGGCTCCAAGGTCGAGTATGACCCTCCGCACACTCCCCTCCCAACCCAGGATTGGTACAACTTCCTGCTCATAGTCATTCTCTCCACCCTCACCTTCGCCTTCACCTACACCCGCTTCTTCCCCGCCTACACCATGCCGTTCCGTAAGATACTCGACAGGGCGGCCCGGGCGTTTGCTTGCAACATCGGCCCACGCCTAAATTCTGTGGAGCTTAAAACGGGACTGGAGGATATCCCACTCAAGATTAACGGGTCCATCCAGAATGCCTCCGCACAGCTGTTCAACGCCACAACGGAATCTGTCTTGGACCTTGTACTGGCTCCCATTGCTTACCCCGCCGTCGCCCTTGCTTGGCGAGCCTTCGATGTATGTCAACCCCAGCGTTGGTGGACGCTGGCGTCTGATCAATCTTCGAAGGTTGTGGAACTAGCTTCAATAACTGTGGTGACCCAAAAGATGGTGGCTTTGCCAGTGGTTTTGAACCATTGCTGGACCTTGGCAGGTGGTTTATTGGTGTCAGCCTTCGTCGGAGCTTGGGTTATCTGGCAGCGTAGGGGTCGCCAAGGTCGGCCTGTCATAATGACGCCAGTAGGACCGGGCGATGAGACCACCATGGAGGACAATGTGGCCCTCGTTCATCTTGAAGAAGAAGATTCGCAGTCGTTCAACTTACGCGCAGTCTTCCCGGTTCCCGACGCAAAACATTCAGAACCCCCGGCGCTGGACGCCGTAACCACTCCTGGCGCGTCCCCTCTTCCTGGCAATTGTGGAGGTGGGCTGCATGATCCCCTCGAGATCCCATTGCCCGAAGACGGCGAGGCAGATTGGGACCAGGAGGTGACGCTTTCTCCCCCCGAAGGTGACGGCGAAGACTGGTATCACGCGCTTTATATTCCCCTTCCTGATGATGCCGACGACTGCTGGGTAGAGGAAGTCCCAGGCAGAACGGTGGTAGCCGAGGTGAGTTATAACCTTGCTCCTTGATACTCTATCATTTCTAAGTGATCTTCTTTGCGTCTGCAGGCATCTTCTTCGACACCAAGTATATCCTCGATTAATTTTCTCGCAACCTCAGTCAACACAATCGCAACATCGAATATAAGACCGGAACTCAAGGGTCTCGAGTCGTCACACTGGGCACCTGCCTTCACATCCAATCCCACCACAGCATCCGAAGCATCGAAATCCATTGTGTCCGATGGGTCTAGGAAGTTGAAGCACCAGCAGAGAAGGGCTCAGCAGAGGCAGAACAAGAAAAACAAACATCTGATACCCCTCCTAGCCGACCTCGCTCTCGACACCCAATCCGAAATGGCGCCGCAGGACGGGCCGATTGTAGTGTCATGGCGGCGAGGTGGGAGGTAAAGGTTTCGAATGAGATGTGGTATAAGGGAAAACGAAGGCCAGATGACGTAGGGGAATGGAGGAGAGGAGAGGAGGGGGAAGGAAGATGGGATCCGTCTGTCGCTGACGAGTGTGCAGGCTGTGATCCCAGTTCGGGCTAGGCGGACAGTTGACGAATTGAACGCCAGTCTCTTCCTTTCTGTTCTTTTTCTTTTTCAGTCACTGCATTTCACTGGTCCTTGCGATCATCCAATACCTTTGGCATTTGCCTCATTGAAACGATGCCTATTTCTTGTATTTTTTTATCTATATTATTTCTTCCTCGTTTCGTGGTATATCTCTCTCTATTATTGGATCTAAATCGCTGTACTTAAATATCAATGTGCATATATAGTGAAATCGGTGACATCAGGCCGTTGACGTGTGGGGGATAGGTCGTGGCTGGTCGTGGACCATCATCAAAGTTGTCTCCACACGTCTTAGGGGAATAGGGTGCTGGCCAGATCTGAAGACGGAATCGTTATACCTGGTATATTTTTTCAATGTAGCAAGTTGGAAAAACCGCTTCATATCCACGAGTCAAAAATTTGCGTTGTGTCACTCAGACTCAGACTCAGCCTGAGACTGTGAGCTCAGCGCTGCTCACTTGCCATCAGACTTGTCCGAGGTCGCGTCTCCTTGCCTGATCACGTGTAGTAAGTTTCTGCAGGCGTTCACCATGTCGTCGAACTCGACCACCGCGTCTCCCATCCCGCCTCCTCCCTCGAATCTCCCACCCCCGACAGGCAATTTCTTTACTGATGTGATTCAGGTAGAATTACATTCTCTCACTCTAGAACCCCAGCTCAAATGACCAAGAGCGTGACGCATTTTTCAGACATTCCATGTGCACGGAATAGCCTGTTGGGTGGAATAGCGAGTGGGGCAGGAATAGGCGTCGTTCGGGGTATTTCGTCCAGTACGTTAATTGACTAATTCCGTATGACAATCACGAACCGAGGGTTATTTGTAGGCGCCATAGTAGCAGGTAACTGGGCGATAGCGACATTTGTGGTCGTATCCTTGGGTTCTTAGTGCGTTCAACCATTATTTCTTCTACATCTTATGCATACTCATCCACTTCGCCCCTACAGTCATCTGTGCCAGAAGCAGATGGCAGATGAGCGCAGGAAGGTTACACGGGTCATTGACAGCATGCCGCGGCGGGTGGTAAAACAGCAGCCCGATGAGCCAGCAAAGAGCCCCGAAGCGGCGCCTTGACGCGTGAGTCCTACTTCGTGAAGGATGATATCTATACATCTATACCGCCATACAGACATCCCCATAGTATCAACTCCAATCCGACGCCCACACACCCTTATCCCAGTTCTCAACCAGCGCGGGGTCGTCCTGCACGCCTTCCAGCTCTTATTCAAGGGCAAATGTATATCACGCTCACCTTAAACTTAACCTGGAATTGGGAGAACCCGTCACGCAGGATAACAACTTCGTGAGGAACATCGCTGCCCTGGAGAACATTCCGTCGTGTCTCCTCGTATATCTTTGGTTCGTTATGTGCAAGTCAGCAAGTTACGCTGTAATATCATTTGTCGGGTACCTACACGGGCAGCCTTGGGGCCCCTTTTGATTGAGAAAGGCAACCCGTTTAACGCGAAAGCTCGATATCATCGATCGGTAGAATAGCTCACCGCATCTGCGATAATGTGCAGTGGAATATCACTAGCGGGACATCTTTGGTATCCTTCACCAGATTGTCCACGCTCCCGAAAAATGCGCTCGATGGCATATTGAGGCTCCCTTTGATGTTCCCTCCTGCGTAGTCGTCGTCCCGGACGTCGATAACCACGAAGTCTTTTCCTGTAACCTTATCGCTCTTAATGATTTCTGCAAGTTCCTAGGATGCAGAACGTCAACCACTAAGCGCAGAATATGAGGAGCAGGAGAATACATCACCGTTAATATATCTCATAGTGGGAGGTGATGATGGGGAGACGATGTTCCCAGAATACGCTCGACTTCTATTCCTAAGTGACCGGCGGAAGATAGCGCCGGCGTTTATTCTGATCATGCTATTGAGCGTTATCTGGTATGAACTGTAATCAGCCCGTTGCTATTCAGCCTGAATGTATGCAAATTGGTCATCCCGGCGAGCTTATAACGCATCGGTAGCGAGCTAATAAGAGCGATATCCTACACACAACTTACTCGGAGGAAGAGCGCAAATGAGCATAGGCATGTAGGGGGTGGCTGTGCACAGTAGTGATAGTGATAGTGATATTGATAGTAGTGGTTATAAAGACTTGGAATTCCACGCAGAATGATCTCCTTCCGAACCTCCGGAGGCATCCTCACACATTTCATAGACGACTCCCTCTGCAGGGCCTACACGGCCATCCTCCACCAAGCGGAACAGAACCCCTGGTACTCACTTTATTCCTGTTGTGACTTCTTTGAGTGTAAGGTCACCATCGTGTCAATCTCATGTAGATTCAGATAGAAGACCATGTATTTGAATCGTCTCGAGGACAGGTGTAAAATCTCCAAATCATTGGTGCTGCCCCAGATACGACTGATACAAGGTTTGGTCGTACCCAGCCCACAGGCACAAGCCGTCCTGCTCGGCAGTTACCTGCATGGTCTCAATCACCCCAGGAAAAGCTGCCGAAAACGTGTGGCGCTGTTCGCTGGCAGCACTCTCCAACGACAACGGAAGCAAAGGCAATCCTGTGCTGACCGACCACCCGCGTATCCGTTGGTCCTCGCCTGCTGCAAAGAGGAACTCCTGTTTCGGGTCCAAGGCAATTCCCTAGTACATAGTGAAGGGTCGTCACGTATAGGGTTCTTAGTGTACGACTTACCAATTTTCGAGTATATGTATTAGTATGTCCCTCGTAAGTCACGAGTGGGGTTTGCTGTCGCGTGAATCGAAGGTCGAAGGTCATGAGCTTTGAACCCAAAAAACATTATTTAGTGAGAGCCTACACGAAAGAGGTGGAACGGCACATACGTCACCATTCATATGGCTCGTCAGTAGTTGAGAGTCTCCTAGCGTTTCGAGGTGCACAACGCTCGTCCGCTGCTGGTTGCGAAGGCGGTCGGTATAGAGTTTATCGCCGTGCTTACCCAGACGTTTATCGAAGCGCATGATTATCCCATTGCGGCAGCCTGTGTATATGTTATACTTTGGTATGTGCCGTTTCAGCATAAGGCTCCCCGGGGCGCTGGTAATTACTCACGCCATGCTGCCAAACTGAGAACACATCGCTGTGAGTTTGCAGATGCTGAATAGACATTGAGGTGTCGATGTCAGGCAGGTACACAGCCCGTTTCTCCACGCCTGTCCTCCTTGATGAGATGGTAAGCGGAAATGTAAATAAGACTTGTAAATACCTAGAACCAGAGCACTATCTTGGAGATGAGAGGACCATATATCGTGAATAGCATTTAGACTGAGAAGAGACGTTCTCCTGGAACAACGTTTGGACCATTGTCTTGATCAATATGCAGCAACGCAGGACCGCGTACCCTGTCACATTAAGGTCTTGAACAGATATCTTTGCAGAAGGGCCAAAACAAGTAGCGCTAAGAGGAGAGAGTAAATTATGGTTCACTAAAAAGGAGAGTGTGCCCACATGCATCGTGCGCCGGAGACACATATGGATGATATCTGTATGATATCAGCACACTTGGCATATATGACAAAGAGAGCCCTGCGAACTTCTGCTTCGGGTTGGAGGTTCAGATCTGTACACCAAAGCTCGCGTCCCGCGGCCACCGTATCTAGCGGTGTGGAGGTGTATAGCCATCCACGGCTATCTCCTACGAATCGGTGAATTTGTCCATTGAGAGTTGTCGACTAGAGTGTATATGTGTATGGTTATGCTTTGGAAACAAGTCTGGACGGCTGCATACACAAAATGCTTTGATGCGTCCAAAAACAGGGACCTTGGACTCTGAGAGACGCGAAGTATTGGCATAGTGTGAGCAAAGTATGTCGCTATAAGGCATAAGGCACCCATTAGGAGATAGCTTCAGTCGAAAGATAAAGAATACGTACTGAGCAGCTCGGGACCTCCTCAGAGGATAACATGTGGTACGCAATAACTCCGTCGAATTCCATAGGGACGTGTGGCGTTTGCGCTTCAGGGATCCGGCCAGACGATCATCCTTTGCTTGGGGTTTTGGAGGTTGAGGAGTCTTTGGCTTCGAAGACAATGGAAAGTAGCGATTACGCTCCTCGTCCCAGTACAATCCAGGAAGTTCAGCAGGCATAGTCGAGTGAGTGTTGCGGTGTCGACTTCGAGTCGAGCGGAGCAGTCATCGTGTTGTTTGAAGAACACGACGCAGACAAACAAAGTTGATGCGATCGGTAATAGGACCCCCGAAAGCCCCCTACGATGCCTAGTCCCAGTCCGGATAAGAATTGGGGAATTTTTCGTGCGATGCAACAGGTCTGTCCGGATAAAAAGTGGCAAAATTTGGTCGAATTCCCTGAGCCGGGCGTCCGGATAAAAATCGCGAGGTACAGACCTCTGATTTCTGACCGGATAGATATTGGGCAAAACGGGAGGTCACCTCAAGGTTCGATCCTGGGGTGTTGTGGAGGACTCCAGCAGAATAACAAGGCGCTCGAGCTCCTATACTATCACTACGCATTTTTACACTTGCATTTCAACGCCCACGGCTGTAAAGCAGAGCGTTGAGCAATTTTTTACAATGACTGAAGCCGGACCTGATCAGTAACTCTCCTTCATGTGAAGCGCACTGATTTCCTGCCATCTGCGGCATTCCTCTGTTCGCTTTCTCAAGTATCAGGGACCGATTAGGGAGTGTTCGAGAAGTTGAATGAAGACATGGCGAGGGTGGGCCAGGCTGTCAAAGCCCTTCTTAAGCGCGAAACCCAAGCTAAAAAGCGATAGGGCATGTTCAGAAATGTACAATTGGTGGAGAAATGCTCTAACTCGTCCTGATCACTCTCTTGGACGTGCTGAGGCGCCTGGACGATGAGCCGCGCAGCGGAGAAATTTTCTAGGAAAAAATGAAGGCCTGATGTAGGGATCCGGATAAAAATCCACTACTTGGGAGGGCTGATTCGCCGTCCGGATAAAAACCTGGCCAAAAGTGTCCGGATAAAAATCGCGGATTTTGGCTCATTTGGGATCAGGCATCTTGAGTGGCTTTCGGGGGTCCTTCGGTAATCCGAGTCGGAATCAGGCACATCTGCATCTAACTCCCATCCGATCCTCTGAGCCTCTCTGTGCATGCCCATAGCACACCCGGCGCGTTTTTAGCTCTCAAGGCTTAGTCTCAACATCTAGAGTAATACTAGACTCTAATATTTATACTAATTTAGTGGATGTAGCTAGCGCGAGGGAGAAGGTATGACGATCGATTTCCTTGAAGCACCCCCGATCAAATTCCATATTCTTCTGGCGCATGGCTTTTCCTGGCGAGCCGCCTCATTCTGGGGTTCAAGCTATATATAACATGAGCGTGGAGCATGGTGAATATACGTCGCTAAGTATGTACTGACTTTCTAACGAGTGGAAATCTCTGAACTTTTCACAGGAGTGCAACTGGACTGGACTTTGACTGTCAATGGACCGCCGGGAATGGCGGCGAACCAGATCCAGGTTCAGATCTTTACCATTAGTATTATACGCCACGCGTCGCCCAGCCACGATCTTTTACATGAGCGCCACCGGGACTAATTGCATGAGATATGATATTATGTGTGACATTCCTTCCGTGCGGTTCTGAGAGTAGAACCGCGAGCTACTGATTTGCAGAGGAGTTAATGCAAGACTTTACATACCGTCCAGGGCGGTTCGGGCAGTGATTTAAAGTAAAGGTGCATCGATTTCCGCGGAAAGCCGATATTCCTGTGCGGTGGGATTCAAAGTTGGTAAATCTGTTACCATTTGACGTTGAGCGGCTGTAAGTATGAACAAATGTCCTTGAGGACAAGGGCGGTGACAAGACGCACTGTCCGTCATTCTAGCTGTAGTTGACGTTGTCGCCAAACAAAATGGAGTGCGACCATCAAGGGGTGGTAAACAGCTTAGCCCAAATAGTTTATTTGCTTTGTATCAACGCCTTCATTTCTTTCCTTGTCGTCGTTGTCCTCCCACTTTTCAAAAGAAATTCATCGCGATTATACTGCAAGTTTGGAACGGTAACCCCCCGCAACCATTCCAGATCTCTATCTTATCAACCAGACCTCGATCAGGCCAATCGGGTAAACCACGGTCCACCTTGTTGTTCCCATATGGCACAGATCCAACCCTGGTCGTCCGGGCGAGTCGTGTCTCTCCTCGGCACCCCCACATCCTCGACCAGCAAGGCAGAAACAGATACCCAGGCCAATCGACCGCAGCCACCACATATTCTCGTCAGAGATCCACCAAGAGATCAACTTCCTGCTGAACCAGGGCCCTTTTCCGAGAGTTCGGTGTATCTGTTGGTGAGTTTCATTATTTAAAACATCAAAAATTCCGTCGCACGCGCAGCAAGTCCTGCACGGACGACGGCGTGGCTTCCTGTGATTGATCAACGACGCGTTGGGCCTGACTTGTGATTTCCCCACAGACTTCCTACCCAGGGCAGGTCGACGGCAACCCGAGCACGGACCTTTACATAACTCGCCCTGGAGACCCCCCCGCATTTTTTGTAGAACCTAATCTTGTTTCCAAGTCTCCCCAACGGCAAAGAGTCAGAATGGCGAAGAAACGTCGCTCCTTACAGTCTATTTTCGTACCTTCGTTCCTTAACGCGCCACCATCGCCTACCGACTTTTCCATACCTTCTATTCCTGGTAGGAGTGGCTCACATTCTGGGACGAGCCAGTCAATGTACCCCAACGCGTTCGATGATCTCCAGCCACCGCCATTCAACACATCGCGAATTTCCTCTCCTAGAGATTCCCCACCTCCTGACTTTCTACTTGACGATGATCCTTTCGCGAATCTTTCGGCGGCACCAGCCCTCTCATCTCACCAGCTGGCATCGACACCTGTACCCACGTCATTACCCATAGCGTCTCTTGACACACTTCCACCCAAGCCTCGATCTCCATTGACCCCCAACACCCCAGAGGCTAAAGCAAGCTTCCTTTCGTCGCCCCCCTCCAGCAGCCCTATCTCGACGCATGGTGTATCTCGAACATTGTCTGGACGCGCTCGCCCAGCTTATCAGAAACCAGCCTTCGCTCCTCGCCCTTCTTTACCATCACTCGACACCCTCGCTCGCATGAACGTTGTCGTGACACGCAAGGTCCGTACAATAAGTCTTATTTTGACGCGTCTTCGTAAAATTGAATGCATTTTGCAGGTTCGTAAAGGCCGAGTTGGTGCGGGTCTACCCTTCGAACCATGGGATCAGCTCGACCAGGGAAATACCTCAGGAGAATCCTCAGGCTCACAGGAATCTTCGCTCTTAAATTCTCCAGTTACTATGCCTTCTGAATCGGTCGACTTCGTTGCAGACCTTGATCTCGACTTTCTGGACTTTTCGGAAGAAGATGATACTATGTCCTCGAGGCAAGCGGGTTCCTCGACATTTGGCCACGTGTTGCATACTTCTCCAGTCAGCCTGGACGAGCCATTGTACCACGCAGACTCGGAGGCTTCTATGGACGAAGGGCTCGTGCACTCTTTATCCCGCACTTCATCCGAGACATTATCTGAGATGTCGTCCCTCTCCCGTTCTACATCCATGTCTTCTACTTCCTCTACTGGTTCGACTGGCGATTTCCAATGGGCGAGCTTCAGCAGCTATGATACCAGCATGTCCTCCGCCGCAGACAGCGATACCTTGAACTCTCCCCCCGACGACTATCTCGATTTGCCTGCATCTCACTTTGATTCACACGACATCATCAGCTCATATTGGTCGTCGGAGGATTTGTACGAATCACTCAACGAAAATGCCTCAAGCACCGCAGTCTATACACACGCTGACCTACTCGGCGAATCGGACGTAGCATATGAACCAGGAACATCTGCTGGAACTATCCGGCCGTCCAAGATGCCGCAAAGCTCTCCCTCGCCTGTGACGAAATCTTTGATGGACGAGGGCGAGGCCTTTGATGGAGCTGGGAGGGATAGCCAACGGAGTCAAGGCGGTCTTGGCAGGGGATGCGAGCAGGGTGGGAGCAGCCAATGGGCTCACGGAAATAACGCGGGCGGTAATGGACGGGCCACTAATAGCGGAACCGGTGGGCTCGGGAGACGAGGTGATGATGAGGACGAGGATGACAGACGTGTCAATCGCTCGACGTTCTCGACACCCTCTGATACCGAAGCGACCACCTCAGACGACGAATCGACCGATGATTATGGTGAACCCGCGGGAGCGATGTCTCATATTGCTGCGACTTCTGCTGCGTCATCGGACGATGATGTACCATTGGCACAGCGTATCCCTACTGCTCTCAAGGCTCAGAACACGATACGTCGACAGGTACGGGAGGAACGAGAGCAGCGTAGACTCGCACGCGCTGCGAGGGCCGCAGAATCGACATCCATTCCTCGCGGACAGGCCTTTGCCCGGCCTCCAGGTGCGGCTGAACCTGCTCAGCTAGCTCAGATGTCGAGCTCCGCTGAGGCGGCATTACATGCCTCTACGTCTGTACGACGCCCCCGTACGAAGACGCTTCCGACTGCTGATTTGCAGGCATTCTCCCCTGACGATCTCACGAGGCAGTTACAGACCATGGAGGTTGCTGAAACATCCGCATCCCGCCCGAGATCGAACACGACGTCAAGGAGAGACCCCAAGGAGCGATCTGGTAGTAGACCCGGAAGTGCTGGGCGTGGTCTGAGAGACCACGACACGTTCCAGCCATTCGCCTCGCCCCCACAAAGTCCCCCACCTGAATACCGATCCCTACGCCCAATGCGCTCTTTCCATCGGCCAGAAGGCAGAAAACCCGAGGAACATCACGCTGTGCCTCTGCCTATTGATGCGGGCCAGAAGCTTAGTCGCAATCTTACTCTAATAAGGGATGGTTTCTCTGGTTCGAGTCCTCGTTCACATCCGCCGCGCCTTTCGCAGGACGAGTCTTCACCAAGGCAGCCTGTTAGGAAATCTGCGGAGGAACCTCGGAAACTCATGAAGGTCACTCCAGAGACTAGGTCTACTCGTTCATCTTCTGAGGTTGAACGACCTCGGCCGAGTTTGCAGCGTCCTCCGGTTCCACCTCTTCCGCCTCCTGAAACGTTTGCTGTTTCTGCGACTAATATGCGGGGCCCAGTCACACAACAGCGTATCTTCATTTGTGATATGCAGCGCTTTAATATGGTTGAGATCAGCGCCTCAACTAACGCTGGCGATGTCATTGAAATGGTCGAGGCTCAAGGTTCTCTGAAGGGATGGGTTGGCAGTGGTGGGTGGATGGTCTGGGAGGTGGCTCAAGACTTTGGAATGGGTAAGCCTCTCCGGACTCTCGAGCCCTTCTGATTACTGAGATTGGTTTTGCAGAGCGTCCAATCCGGAGCTTCGAGCTCTTGTCCGACGTACAAGCATCTTGGAACAAAGATAAGATGATGAACACTTTCGTGATCAGGTTGACACCACTGGCGGCACCGCTCAGTCGTGCTGTAAGTATTCTCGTAATCTTATCTGCTTGCAGGTTACCAGGTTACTGACAGCAGTTGCAATTTAGGCTATGCCGAGCGTATCACCGACACATGCGGGCTATGTTGAGTGGGAAAGCAAGCGTGGAAAGTGGAATAAGCGGTGGCTCCAGCTTAGGGAGCATAGCTTGTGGCTTTCAAAACGCGACAATGTCAGTGCCGTTGCCGTTTTTCTTCACCTTGCTGACGGGTGTGCCTTCAGGGAAGAGACGAGGTCCTTCTGTGTTCGCTCTCGAACTTCGACGCCTACTTCATTACCCGTCTGCACAAAGCCCCCCGCCCTTTCTCTTTTGCCATCAAGTCAACGGATAACCTGTCGTTCTTTGAAAATACTGCAGACTATCTACACATCTTCTCGTGTAGTGAGAAAGAAGGAAATCTTTGGATGGAGAAAGTCCTTCTAGCAAGGGTGAGCCAAGAAGGAGAAAAATGCAATGAGCATTCCGCATCTAACGCAATTTATTATAGTCCTATGTCCTGCACCAAGAGAGACATGTGCTGTTTAACCCCAAAGCGACCAATGGCAATGCTGCTGGCGGGCCAGGACCTCTCTCCCGTGCAGGCACCCGTAAAGGGTCATCCGCCCATCGCCCCATCCAGCCCCTTCTCTCTGTCGCCCCACCTTTGACGATTGCGCAACAGATGCAGTCCGCAGACGTATTTGAGCCGGGTTCCCTGTTGCGCAAGCACATCTAGACTCTCGTTGTAATGTTCGTTTCGCTTTCTAGACATTCTATCACTCATTTGCATGTTCCATGCCTCTCGAGATCATACTTGTTGTACCTGTAATCCCCTTATTCATACCACCTGCGCATAAACTATCCTACGCCTTACACTCGCTTTATGATGACTATTATCGGTACTTCTCACTAGGAAATCAAGTTAAACGTAGTATAAAATACACAGAAATAGTGGAACTGGAAATGTAGAGATCTAAGAGTTCATTCCGAAGTCTTCGCCTTTTTCTTTGGCGGTTCTGACTCCGCAGCGTCTTCAGCCTTCTTTTTCGGTTTGGGCTTTGGACGGGGCTGGGCTTTGGGCTTGGGCTTATCTTCATCTACATCCATCGCGTCATCCCCCTCTTTTTTGGGCTTTGGCTTCGGCTTCGGCGCCTTGGGCTTAAGCTTCGGCTTAGCCGCTGCGTCGATATCCATTTCATCGTCGGATTTCTTTGTGGGCTTTGGTTTGGGCGCAGCTTTCTTCTTCGGCTTATCGTCCTCCGCATCGCTCTCGGTCGCTTTCGCCTTCTTCTTTTTCACCACCTTAGTGCCGTCCCCTGTCTCCTTCTCCTTCGTTTTGCCCTTCAACTTCTTCTTCTTGGCAGCGGCGGCAAATTCACGGTCACCACTGGCATCCGAGGCAGTTGCTGCGCCTTCCTCTGACGAATCGTCTTCGCTTGGTGAACCGGAATCCGACGCGGATGCTTGGAAGTCCTCTGCAGTGGCCATTGAAATTAGATATCGAATAATTGAAGGCAGCGTTAAATATCATACCATCCTCCTCGCTGTCTTCGTCATCGAAGCCGGCCTTTGCTTGCTTGATTCGCGGAGGCCCATCATCAGAGCTTACGCTCTGCATATCGTCGTCCTCGTCGTCGTCGCCCGCAGCAGCAGCCAGGAGTAGATCTGCGTCCGGAACCATCTCGTTCTTGACCTTGATCTTCTTGTCCTTCAGGTATGTCTCCACAGGCTCGTGGTCCTCCTTGTTGATAGAGGTGAAGTTGTGTTCGGGACCGCTCTTCGTGACGATCTTCAAGTCGAACGTACGTGCAGCGGCGGCACCCATGCTCGCGCCTACACGAGAGAAGATGACTTGGTGAACGTCGGCAATCTCGATAAGACTGGGTTGTTTGGAGACGAAAAAGATGTATTTTTCGAGTAGGAAGAGGTCGCCTTGGATTGCTTTCAGGTTGGCTTTGATCCCTGGGTGGCCGTCCCGGCTACCATATTACAGGTCAGAAACAGTCTATGGGGGCGGGGCAAAAGGGTGTACCTCTGGAAGCTGCCTGAGCCGATGATCTTCTTCTTAGCAAGTGCCCGGAAAACTCCAGAGACTACTTCGAAAGTAGGATCTTCGTAGTTTTTCTTCAGCTTGTCATACTTGGCAATCTCCTCCCTGACGAAAGCTACGTGAGCCTCAGGTCAGGTATATGGCTGGGATGGACGCACTCGGTCATGTTCAGCTCAGCAGTGATCTCCTCTTCCCGAGTAAACTGCATAACCAGATACTGATAACGAGTTTGGCCCTGTCCGATTGGTGATCTCAAATCAAGCTATGATGGATGCAGAGTCAGTGGTCAAACCTCAATGCATAAAACGGACATACTTACAATAAACAGCACATGCTGGTCGTCCTTGGGTAGGAGGAACATTCGTGAGATGTGGCTGTACTCAATCTTGTAGTCGTAGGTCTTCCCCCTCAATCGCAAAAATTCAGGATACATATCCATGTCGTAGCGGCCACGGGGTGTCAAGACGAGAATCTCCTCAAAGCTCAGAATTAGATCTCCCGGTTCTTGGCCTATCACGGCTTTGTCTTTTATCATGTCGTGGAAGACCTGGGCCGCACTGATCTCCTCCTCCTCCTCGTTGTTATCCTCGTCATCTGAGCCTGAGCCCTTGAGTTTCGTGTGGGTTCCAGGAACGTGGAAACGGATCTCCACCATTTCGTCACCCATACTTTTTGCGAGCGCTTTTGAAGACGATGACTGGCTAGAGAATTCAAGTGTGACTTCAGTACGGCCAGCCATGTTGGAGTTGTTGACCTGAGTCAGTGGGAGCTCGAAAGCAGTCTTATCTGACACCAAGAAAGCCAAGTTGTTGCCTAGAGTATGCCTGTTGTTCAGGTTCTGCAAGCACACGTCGCATGATTACCATACACACCTTGGAAATCTGTGGTGCCCCAATTCCACCCTTTGAATGACACCTCTTTCGTCTCCAGTGTCTTTCCAAAGTGGTTTTTTAGGAGACTCGTAAGTTTGTCATGATCCTGCGCACGGAAATATGAGGTTATGTATTGTTGGGAGAAATTTTCCTGCGTACCTCTCTCGCAAATCCGTCGAATTTCTCGGCGCGGTACTCTCTCTTGTCATCCTTCATTCCTATCCGAAGCTGAAAACCTCGAGCTACGCGCATCCACTGAGCCCACTCGATATGGTTTGCAGGGATTGCGATGACGCCCTCTGAGTCGGCGCCTTTCCAAGCCATACCGCTGGCCGCCACCCGGAATTCTGCAAAGAAAGCATGAATAAGGAGCTGTTCAACACCAGAGAACGACCTTGACGTACTTCCAACCTCTGAAGAAAGACCATGGTAGATACGGTCGAACTGGGTGGTCATGGTGCGGACGAGGATGGGAGTTGAAGAGACGCGCCGACGGACCTTGAATTGGACGCGTCGGTGCTGCTCTGATCTTATTTACCATCGCTTACCATCCCATAACATTCACCTCATAACCTACTTTTCGACCTGTAATTACCAGAGGAGCGGTCAATGTCGCTGGAAACACGCTCCCGAGACGTGCAAGAGAGGACCTTTTGCAAATGGTACAGCTTCCCACAGGATTGAAGAACCGAAATCTTACAGCTGCCTCCCATCTCGTCACAATCCAGGTTGAACACAAAGTTAGAGATGAATGGCTACCCTCCGATGTCCTCTCTGGTTAAGGATCTGTCAGATGGTGTTCGGCTCATTCAGCTTATGGTGGGCCTTCCTCGACGCCAATTTCAATAAGTGGTCATCTGAACTGGATGTGCTTACAGGAGATTATGGGTGCGTCTTCCGATCTAAGACGACAACTCAGGGTTTATGCCTTTTATTAGGAGACACCAGTCTTGGTCGCTACAACAAGAATCCCCGGATACGCGTTCAGAAAGCGGAAAATGTGAACAAAGCTCTGGAATTCATTACTTCCCGAGGGGTCAAACTCACTAACATTGGACCAGAAGGTGTGCCGATAGGTATTCATGCATATCCCACTACTGAGCATTTATCGGACAGACATTATCGACGGGAATTTGAAGCTCATCCTGGGGATGATTTGGACTCTCATTTTGCGCTTCACGATCGCGGATATCAGGTGTGTCCGACGCTGATCGTCTGGACAAGCACTAACTCAAACCTGCGTTACAAGTGAAGAGGGACTTTCTGCAAAGGAAGGCTTACTCCTTTGGTGTCAACGTAAGACCGAACCATACAAGGAAGTCGATGTGCAAGACTTTTCCTTGAGTTGGTCTGATGGGCTTGCTTTGTTCGTGCGCAGCAATCCATGCGTTTCTCGCCATAGATCATAGAGCCGCCTTACACTTTTTACAGGTGTGCTTTGATTCACCGCCATCGACCAGAACTGCTCGATTACGACAAGCTGGATAAGGTGGGTCAGCTGTATTGCACCTCGTGAACTTTCCTCAGATCCTGCACCTTATAGACAGATCGGCATGGAAACACCATTCTGGCGTTCACGATTGCAGCAGAACATCTTAACATACCTGTGAGTACATTTCTCCCTCTGTTTCCCCATTGCAAACCCAGCAGTTTCTATAGCAACTCCTCGAAGTCGAAGACTTGTGCGATTCGAATCGTCCTGATGAACGGAGTGTCATGACGTACATAGCCAGTTTCTTCCATGCATTTTCATCAATGGGTAAGCACAAGGCACCGCCCCCTGAGGAAATGTCAGTCTCATTACTTGTCGTAGACCAGGCAGAAACAGTGTCACGGCGAGTGGAGAAGTTTGCGGAACTCATGCAATCCGTTTGGGTGAGCCGAAATGACTATGAACGTCGTATAAGACTTGTATGTTCCTCCAATGCTATGCACACTATCGACCTCAGTTCTAACACCGTACATATTAGTTGCTATCCGCCCTATCCGAAACTCAGGACCACTGGTTAGCTGCGGCATTCTCTGGAAGCTATGCAGACGCCAAGCAGCAATCAGCTGACTTTACGACCTACAAGCAAACGAGGAAACGGACGTGGGTAACGGAGAGACAAGATGTAGCGACACTTTTCGGAAACGTGCAGACCAAATTGAAAACGTACGGTCTTCGGGAATACGTTCCTCCTCCAGGCCTTGCGCTGTCCGACCTAGACCAGGCTTGGAAAGGACTTCTATCCTCGGAAGCAAGTAGATCGAGGGCAATCAATGCACAGATACGGCAGTAGGTGGACCACAGCTGTTCTTCAATAGGGCGTGACTCATACTTCTCTCAGGATCAAAGAGTCTCTTCGCAAGAAGTATGCGGACTTGGCGAATGATTTTGAGCGACGGCTGCACGCCCTATCGTCTGAACTGACAGCTATTGAAGGTACTCTGGAGGTCTGTCTCTTCCCCTTCCAAGGATTGATTCCACAAGATTGATTTCCATCCTAGTCACAACAAGAGCAAGTACAGCAAATACAAACACGTTTGCCAGCGTTATCAGACATCCTAGCAAGTGTCGCTAGCGCAGAGGTGGAATGTAGTTCGGCGAACGTTGAGGAGAATGATTATACCGTGTTTACATGCCAGGACCTGGAGTTCGAGCTGGAACTACTTACCCAGATTGTCGCCAAGAAGATTGCCTTCATCGATAACCAGGTCCGTCGTCGTGTGACATGATGTCTTCTTTACGGTCTCGCTGACTCTGGCAGATTGTCTCGAGGAACATGACGAACCTCACTCCAGCACAGTTGGAACAATTTGAGAGCACATTCCGCTACTTCGACAAAGACGAAACCAACACTCTCAATTTGTCCGAAATGACCGCAGCCCTTGCCAGTCTAGGAATTGTATACACCGATGAAGACATGGTTTTCATTTTTGAGGACCTAACGCAGGCTTATGGCGCAGTCACTTTCGAAGCATTCATCAATCTCCTTGTCTGTGCCTTCCTCCTTTATCGGTGGGAGAGCTGCTAAACATTTTCTTCCGCAGGTTGATATCACGGAAGATCAAACGTCTCCGGAGCAACTGCGGGAAGCTTTCCGCGGCATCGCGACTGACAAGGTGCGTAGTGCACAAACTCTGAGCCTGCGGATGACTTACGCTTGTACAGCCTTTCGTAACGGAACTCGATCTGCGTATTGCGCATCTCCCTCCGCCTGCGATCGATTACCTCCGCGAGGCCATGCCAAGTACATCCAACGACACAGGCGAGCCGGAATATGACTATGAGCGGTGGCTGGATGATGTTTTTGCGTAGTCTGCTGTAGATACCCCATAATTTTGAACAATTCCCTTTGTGTGACAGGCGCTGAATCATGATAAGAGAATGCGCGTGATCGCAGTTGTTCACAGCCACATATAAACCTCTTCTTCCGCCCACCCACCACCCACCACCCACCTCTTATTATTTGAAATGGTAAGGATACTCGCAGGTCATAGTGACAGTCCTATCTGACGCCAGCACAGGCCTCCGGCGTCGGCGTTAACGAATTATGTCTCAAAGAATACCAGGCACTCAAGCTCAAGAAGACATATAAATACATCATCTTCACCCTGAGCAAAGACTTCACCGAGGTCGTTGTCGAGAAGACATCGGCCTCCCAAGATTACGACGATTTCGTGGCCGACCTTCCGGAAACAGAATGTCGATGGGCGGTCTACGACTTCGACTTTGAGAAAGAGGATGGTGGCAAGAGGAACAAGATCATTTTCTACTCCTGGTACGTCGCGATCCCTTTCCATCGGCTGCGCCCTGTCCTCCTTCTCTCGCCTCTGCGCGTTTTGGGACATCTTTCCGTTGCGAACCGTTGTGCTGATCACCGTGATTAGGTCTCCCGACGATGCCAAGATCAAGCAGAAGATGCTGTTCGCCTCGTCCAAGGATGCCCTGCGACGCTCCCTCGTTGGCATTGCCACAGAGATCCAGGGAACCGATTTCAGTGAGGTTGCGTACGAAAGCGGTGCGTATATCAGCTGTGCCGCTGCTTAACTGTCTCTGACCTTCTTATGCTCGATTCCCAGTGCTGGACAAAGCCTCCCGTATCGGAGCCTGATTTTATACACTACTCTCACCATTTCTTGTATTCCCTGCTACAATCTCGACATCTTTAAGAATCGATTCCTATCCGGACAATAAACGATTGCGAAGTTTCAAATCCAGTCAGTCTGTGAGAGGTATCGCCACTCTGGGGCTACAAATTTGCGCGATCTGGATTTCTTCGTCGAGACATCTTCGTCTCCGAGCAAACTATGTCTATAGACTCCTCCGACGATTGCAGGCAGCGCGAGCATACCATCTGGGATTGACGTCACTGACACATATGACAGTGCAACCATGCAAATGTTTAACAATCCAGGACAGACCAGGGAAAGGCTCTTCATACTGCGTCCTTCCAAGCTCGCCTGATTTCTTTGATGTCTTCCCCGATCTTGTACTGGCTAGAACCCTGTCGATATCTCTTGGTTCCCGTTATCTTCGCTGTTTGTTCGCATTTTGCAAAGCCTTCCAGCGTCTGATCCCGACGACACGACTGCGACACATTGAAGGCATTTGCAAGTTTGTCTGTTACTGCATCCATGTTCTCACTTACCCTGTGTTGGCCTGAGCCCGTCGATTTCCTAACCACAGTCGACCATCAAGTCCTTGTAATCTGATTCTATGGATTTGGCAGGTTCGATTTGATGAACGGCAACGCGACCGTAACGGAACTGGGCCGTCGCCGTCGCAACATATATACCCTGTTCAACGAGATTGAACGACTCGACTTCTCTGACTTGCCACTTGTTTCCCACACGTACGAGCTGAGCTCGCTGACGTCGAGCCTGCGGCCACTTCCATTCCCTTGAATTCCCGATTCTGCTCTAACATACATTAAACTTCCCTTCAAAGCGTTCACCTAATATCACCATGTTCGGCCAAGCGATTTGGTTGGCTTTATTCATCTGTTACTGCTTACATTCTGTCTTGGGAGGACCTTTATTCGATCGAGAAGAGTCACCTAGTGAGCGTGTGCAAGTGCATTTTAGAAACGTTACCTCTGATGCGTCTGTTAACAGGAATTTGTTAACAGAGGTTGTGGAAACGAAGTCTCGCAGGCGGATGTTCTCGCCATTGAGCAGGAATTCAAGGAAGGGAAGGCGTCACTAAGCACTTCAGACGCCGCTTTGGCGCCCATCGAAATCGACGTCTATTGGCACGTCATTAGCGCTAACACTACCCTCACGGGCGGCTGGGTTCCGTAAGTCCGCGCCTTCTCCTTCCCGGAGGAGACTAACATAGATTATGGCGAATAGGAATTCACAGATCGACGCTCAAATGGCAGTCCTGAATCAAGATTACGCGGAGACAGGCGTGTCCTGGAGACACGTAGATACGACGAGGATCATCAGCCCGGATTGGTTTGGGAGGATCAGGGAGAGCACGTCGGTTTGAGGTCTTTTTTGTCACGAGTCCAACCAACTCAAACCCCGAGTAGCATTGCCGACGCTAATACCATGAAGACGATCTTCAGGAAGGGAGGAGCTAATGTGTTAAACGTATTCACAGTAGGGTAAGGAAAGGACATGCTCTTGCGAAGTACAGGGCTGAAGCTTTTGATATTTCTAGCTTTCCTGGCTCCACTTTACTTGGATATGCTACATTTCCTTGGAGTTATCGTACACAGTCTCCAATTGACGGGGTGGTGATACGTTATTCTTCACTCCCTGGAGGCTCTGCCTTGCAGCACAACGGAGGTCGTACGCTTACCCACGAAGCCGGTCACTGGTTAGGACTCTATCATACCTTTCAAGTGCGTACAACGTCTGGCCAATAAACGACAACTCATGACTTTCCGGTAGGGTGGCTGTACTGGAGTGGGGGACTTGGTGTACGATACACCAGCTGTGAAAGTGCCTAATTTCGGCTGCCCTACTCAGCGCGATACCTGTGCTGGAGGAGGCCTCGACTTGGTAAGTAAGTTCCGGGTCGATCTCTCTCGACTTAGGCTGATGATATTTCAAAGGTAACTTCATGGATTATACGGACGATTCCTGCAAGACAGGGTTTACGATTGGACAAATCGAGCGAATCCAAGCTGCAACCCAAATTTACCGCAGCGCCCCTTAATCTTCCAAACGAATAATGCATGCCCATAGGATTTGCTTGTAATGGTCAGAAGGCTGACAAGAAGTCGTTTGCCAGTCATATCGACATAATAACTTCTTGGACTGTGCACAACTGCTGCCTCACTGAAATGCTGCTCGACGCGTGATAATCGGCCTCCAAGCTTGTTATTTAGTTTCTGCGCCTGCTCCTCGAGGCACTGATCTTCGGGATTGAATATCAACGAGGCACATATTGCTATCACTCCATATTGCTATTACTCTCTGAAGTCTTTAAGCACAGAACTGTGATACCCCTACGTTCGGAAATGTTGCACGTCTTGCGAATGCCTTGTTCCCCACCGCGAACTCCTCAAACTCCTGCCCGAGCGCTTCAACATCCCTCACATTCAGCCTTCCCTCTTCGCCTAGCTTCTCCACCACCCTCAGAACCCATGGCACGCATTCCCCAAACTCGTCATTCTGCGGAACTTCAACGAGCTCTGCACATGCTTTCAGTTGGTCCACGGTGATAGCACCATCGGCAACATCACGCAGTTTGAGGAGGGTAGTGCAAAACATGTCGCCGGCAATCGCTTGACGCCGTGACTGGTATACCCAGAAAGGGGAGGTATCGCGGTCAATGCGAATGTGAACGAGGCAGCCCGACGAAGCAGAAGATGGTATGATCAGTCCCGCGTGTGGGGAACGCGCCTGCGCGAAACCAATGATGTACAGCGAGCCGGGGGTGAGCTTGTCAGCTTCAGCTTGCGTCATCTGTTATGATAGGGTATAACCTGGTATAACACAGTAGCAGATTTGAGATGAATTTGGGCTGGGTTGCATGAAACCCACTTCAACGTTTGATCACAAAAGCTGAACTCTGGTTTTCGGCGGCGCGGCACAACCAGCGGACCTCAAACGGTTCGGACTCCGAACTCCGCGTACAGCACCCTGACTTCCTCATGAATTACTGCAGGCAAACCAAGCTCAGTGCCTTACAAACTCTACAGGAGCCAAAAGGTGCGTCGATATCTTGTTTGCGATATAGATGTTAGTGTTTATCTCAATAGGAGATATGCCAATGGCGTGAATGCAACGACTCGTTTCACCCAGGGTCTTTACTCGCCGCGGCATGTACCCCAGGATGGAGGATCTAGCCTACTGTATAACGGGAGCTGCTGTTTGTCTTCCGGAGATATATCGAACACATGAATCGCATGTCGGTAACTCTTGTTTAGATGTCCGATGCATAGGAAAGCGAGAACCCACAGGGTGACCGCCGTAAATATTCTAAAAAATGTACAGTTAAAAAGCCCAAACGGAAAGAGGTACGTTCAGGACTTTTGAAGCGCGAAGACATGGATATGTGCCAAGCCCGGTACACTCTGAAGCCTCTACTCAGATCCCGTCAGCGAATAGAAGGCAAAACTAGGTATGGGCCTTACCTGAGGGTTGACAAACCATGCGGTTTCCCATTTCTCCTCGTCCCACCGCTGTCTAATGAATTCATGAACCTCCTGCCCCGCTCGGCGTACCAGTGTATCTTCTTCTTCTGTACCTTTCTCAGACCTGATCAATTTGTCCATGGTTATGCCCCAATCCGACAGGGCAGGCAGGCACGAAGGCAGCGTGGAAGGAGAAGGCGGTGGAGACGAGTTACCAGTAAAACCGCAAAGTCCGTCTTGTGCTATACGCGCTGCTATGGATTCCGCGACGAGATCACTGTGGTATATTGGGATCCGTGTCCAAATCAAGGTATGCTCAACCTCAGCGGGCACTGCAAAAGTCGAGATCAGAATCACGGCAGCCCGAAGAGAGATCCGTACACACCAGAGTATGGCCAATCATTTTGGATGATGCTCAAGAACTCTGGAGGGGTATCACGGGTAAAGTATTTCGGGGCGTTGTCAGGAAGGGGTGGTAGCACCTTTGCAACCTTCTTATCGAGAGGAATACACAAGGATGGCTGTGCTTCACGAGTCTGTTCATCGACATCCAAGGCCGAGGGTAAGAGCGACAAATTATCCCGTTTTCCCCATTGGAGGCGGTAGTTCATAAGATAGTTCACTACGTTCAGGTCGATTAGTCGACCTCATCAGGAAGGCTCAAATTAGACCACACCAATAGACCCGTATTCAGCCTTAATGCCTTCTGCCCACATCAAGTACCGTTCCTGGAGCTTCTGATCGCGCTTCAAGAGACCGAGATCACTAGGAGCGCAACATTTAGGTACTCAGAAGTCGTCCAGAAATCAGCCAGATTCACCCAGAGTTGACGAAGGTCTTGAGCTGAGTCCATGAAAACTTGGCAGGGTAATAGACCAAGAGCTCCTCTCTGGTGGGCAATCCCGTTCCGAGTGGTACATCTTTCAATGAGGATGAGGGTCCTAGGGACGACGTGATATGTATAGTCATCGTGAAAGCTACGAAGATCCTTGTTCAGCAAGCGATGTCATAATGCGGGGTTAAGGAAGTATGCATACCGTACGACGTGGTACTGTTAACTCGAGGTTTACCTGAGGTGACGGTAGGAATTCGAATAGAATCAAGCTCATGCCCGCGTCGGAGTTGTTCCGACGCGCATAGCGCTGTTCTTTCCCAACTACCACCTCCCACCAATCGGAGTTTCTTGGAACAAGGCCACGATGTCCAGCTGGCGAAACCAGCCAACTAGGCCTGCCAACCGCGGAAGAGGTCGAGGAGCCTCGATTAGAGGGTCTCAGCCTAATGTCCCACCAAGAAGACAGATGGAGCACATTGCCTCCGTCAGTCGAAGTAGCGGTTTAGAAAAGGACGGCGATACGTGAGTTGCTCCGTTCCTGAAGCAACATCTCCGTTGTGATGGACCGCAGTGTTGCAGGCTAAAGGACTTCAAGGTCCAAGAAGAGTATAGGGCTTTTCTGCAGGAAAAGGTTAGGCTCAGACATACCCGTATTCTGACGTATCCCCTGATTGGGATTTCATCATAGATGGGCGAGGTCTTGAATAAATACCCCCGACGAACTATAGAATCCGAACAGGAAACTAATCAGCGCATAAACGCGCAGGAGAACGTGCTTATTTTGTTTCGTGAGTCCCATTCGCCCTATCAAAAACCAAATGGCTCATCGGCATGTCCAGGGAAGCTCAGAGAAGGAATCTCCTCATCTAGGCGTAACGATGCCTTCGCGTTAGAAGGTGTGTATCGAATATGTACTTCGCAGATGATACGCGTTCATCTCAAATGCTCTCTAGTATACGAAACGTCCCTTTATTTAGCTGCCTCTTTTGAATCACCAAGACAATCTACGTCTATCATTCCTCATCTAGTCCCAACTTTGTATCTCACATCACCCCCACCCTACGACAATCGTCTCCTCACGGTCCTGATTTCGCTGTTGCACCACCTTGTTACAGCCTACCCATCCCAGAGCTCTTTCAGGCAACACTTCGCGACGATACCTGCTGACTTCCTGCCCAAGGATTCCGGTCCTTTTAAATGGATAACATCTCTAGCTAGAAGTCTCCGGACACAAAATTACGCAGCTTTTGAGCTGCTAACCAAACCCTCCCGCGTCTCGGAGCTACTTAGTGGCGAGGATGATCTATCCAGTGCATTGAACTCACTGTCCATCTCTCGTGGGGATAGTGGTACTCCCCTCGCTCATCAGGCCTTCTATGGGCTTGTCCATTCATTGCGAGACAAGACGCGGACAATCACTTGGGGAATCATCCGTTCCGCTTATCGAGAATTGTCCTGCAGCACTGAAGGAACCCAGGTCTGGCTCAAGGACTCGTTATGTTTGAAATCGGTGGTGCCATACGGTCGTGATACAGGAGCAGAGCAGTGGCTGGAACAGCAGAGTTCACTTGGACATACAAGGCAGAAAGAAGGAGTGGCAGGCAGATGGATAATCTACAAAGTTCGGTGAAATTTCAATACCAAAGATTTATGCAACAGCTCTACTACGTCTACGATATTTACCAATGTAAAATGAAATTCCACTAATAGACCGATGTTCAATAGTCGAGGGAAGCTGCAGATAACGGTGAACTTAAGCGCGGATCTGAACCTTGCTGAGCAAGTCGGCAAGAACGTCTGCGGAGTTGTCAGTCGGCGTGGCTTCCGTCTGCTCGACCTTCTGGCCTCCCACGACGGCCGCCTCCTCAGCTTTCACTTCATCCAAATCCTCCTTATCAGCTTCCTCCTCTTCCTCTGCCTCTTCCTCCTCCTCGTCTTCATCTGTCGCGTATAGCTTCCCACCTCTCTGCTTCAAGCTCAAGCCGATGGTTTCCAGATGCTCGTCATCTTCCTCCTGATCGTTATATTGCAACTCCAACTTCATCAAGCTCGCCAGCGTCTTTGAAATACTCTCAGCCAAAAGCGAGAACGTGTGTGTTTCGAGATTGTTGTTCTGAAGCTGCAGCGTATGCAGTTTCGAGTTCAAGCCGAGGGTTAGCGCAGTCAGGAGGATCGGGACCTCCCCATCGGACGAAAGGACGCAGTCGGAGAGGTTCAGCGTGTGTAGTTGAGGCCACGCTCGCAGAGCATCGGCCCATGCTTCCAAACCGGAAGTCGCGCCATCCTCAGTGAAAGTGTTATCCTGCAGATCGATGTGCTCCAGCTCGGCGCACTTCGCGAGCCCACGCGCGAGGGCAGCGATACCCGTCATCCTGATCCCATTCTGTGGCATCCGGACTTCGACGAGCGTCCCATGTGCAGCAAACGCCTCAGCCCACGCCGGTGCCGACCCATCCTCCAATCGATTGCGGCCGCAGATCACAGTCCGCAGGTTGGACTTTTTGCCCTCCGCCTTGCTGAGCTTCGCGGACTCGAGGAGGGCGTTGGCAAGAACAACACCGCCGGCAGGGCCAAGGCCGTTGTTGTTGATCTTGAGGACCTGGAAGCTTCGATTGTGCGTGAGGAACGGCACGATGGGATCCACGGATCTGCCACCGAACGCGTTGTCGCTGAGATTGAGCTCTACAAGAGAGGTTTTGTCTTTGAGCGCGTCACAGATTGCTGATAGGGCGAGGGGGATTTCAGAGATTAGGCGACCTGTGAAGATGTCCGCGAAATCTGCGATCTGAAAGGAAGTGATCAGGACAAGCTAGCAAAACAGGGAAAAAGTACGCACCTTGAGGACAGTGGTCTTCTCGAGGAACTCTGCGAGAGCTTGGGATGCTTCTACACCAAGTGTGTTACCCCCGAAATGGATCTCCTCGATCACCGTAGGATCAACGGCTTTCAACCAGGGCTCGATATCAGTACGAGAATCGAGTTTCAATCCCTTTCCATTCAAGGAGAGAATTTTCGAAGAGGTAGCCATAGGCGGTGTTGAAGCAGGAGCAAGTGAGGGATGAAGAAAAAATGTTCGTCCTTGAAAGCAGTCGACTTGCCAGAATGATGATCGATGCGGTTCTATTTCGGGCCGGTTCTCAACCCGATAAAATCAGTGTAATTATGCCGGTAATTGATATACTACTATTACTACTACTGTAACTAAAGGCTTAAAGGACAGCTAACGGATGACTTCCGCAGATGGGTCTTAGGATGAAAATGAAGGATTGAGTGTCCCTACATACATCTCATCTCATTTGCATCTCGACCTCGTTCCCCTTTTTTTTCCATGAAGGGAACTAGTCACTTGTAGTCAACCGTTTATATCCACTTTTACTCATTGCTATAGAGATTGGAAAAAGATAGTGTCAAAGAATAAGGACCCCCGACCGACTTCGCCACTCCCAATCCGCATTTAACTCCGTCTCGCACTCAGGGAAAATAGCTCGGCCCATGTGTAGCCACTCATCGTCCTGTTCACATTCCATCCAGGTCATCTTTAATGCATCCCAATATAGAGGCATCCACCCTGCGTATTCCCAATCAATGAGGCAAATTCTGCTGGACCCTGAACGCCAGCAGTCGAGCCCTCCTGGAAGGATGAGATTCTTGGGAAGTAGATCTCCATGACTGAAGACGACGGGAACGTCCTGGCGTTCGATGAGTGGCTCCATGACAGGTTTCAGTGTATTTCGGTTTCTGTCCCAGTCCAAGCCAGTCCAGACCTCCTCAGCGAAAGCCTTACAGGACGAGAATGTACGAGGGTTGTCACGAGCGACCCAGGGTATCCGTGGATCATCGACAGGGCCGAAGGAGGCATTGCAAATGAGATGGGTGCTCGCAGACATCGTTTGACGTCTCATCGCGCGAAGCTGATCCCCCATATCACTGACGATTCCTTCTCTTTCGAATGCAGAAAGGCGATCCCAGATTGCTCCTACGCTCTGACCCTCAACCCAAGTGGTAAGGAGGTAAGATTTGGTGGGGGAAGTGGCGCAATCAATAAGGTATGGAGTGTGTACGCCATGTAGACGCGAAACAAAGCGCAGAGCGTCAGCTTCAACCGTGCCACCACCTGGGACGATCTTAAGGACAAGACCAAATGGAAGACGGAAAATTGTGCGCATGGAAGGTACATGGGTCGAGAAGGGCGGGCCAGCCTTGGCGAAGGCGTCGTACATATGGGTCTTCCACCGCTGTGGGATGATGAGCAGGAACATCCGAATGATTCTCCCGGTGAGCGACAGACGAGGACGACGCCATCGGGAGACACGAGGATTCAGAGAGATGGGAGGCCACTCAAGAATTGGAGAGGTCATTAGATTGCCCTAAATGCATGCGTCCAGAATTTGCGGACTCCTCAACTAGTTCATGTACTCACCTAGAGCTTGCCTAGAGCGCGATCGTGCGGTGACGGAATCCACAGCGAGCTTCTTTCGCGCTGTTTTCTAAAGCCAACCTGCAGTCTGCCCACCAGGAGCAGGAGACGATTGAACTCGCGTCAGAGGAGTCTAGGTTGGCGCAAAGGAAGACGTGGGGGCAGGCCAAAAGTGGGGAGACTACTAGTAGAGTTCACAAGTCTGGGTATTAATATGGGCCCGGCCCAGGTACAACGTATGGAGAGCGAATGGTAGAGGTCATGGTCGGAGACAAGGACTCGGAGGGACTTGGCAGTTGGGCGCGCTGAACCACGTGCAACCTTATGTAACCCCAGCAGATTCACAGGAGTTCATTCAAATTGCAGCAGATTGCAGCAACTGTGAGGAGGTACGGTCTGCTCGTTATTCGTGTATATCCCTTGGTCGACTGGCTTGTTCCTCGCTCTTTATTCTCTGTTCTGTCGGACTGATTGGCTTCAGTACCGCAACATGTCTTTCTTCAACTCTATCGGGTTCGTTCTTCTTGTCCCTCACTAGATCACACTGCCGACAGTTACGTTCATTATGAATTCATCTCCAGTCGTTCAATGACCCGAGCTCAGCGGCCAAAACGGTCGCCCACACCAACATCTACAACATTTCCACCCATAGAGATGCCCCCACCCAAACCATCACCACCCTCGCCAACCCTCACCGCACCGAAGCCATTGTATCTGTGCCCCCCATTCGTCGACTCGGTTCTCGTGAAGGGGAACTTCAAAACCATTGTAATGCTCCCGAAATATGTGGATATCATGGAGTGGGTGGCAGTCAACAGTGAGCTCCTTACGCGTCTTGTGTTCGTAACTTTCATCAAAAACGCGCCCTCGTTTTGCCTATCAGTGTACGACTTCTACACAAATCTGAACGAGTTCTACGGTGTTATTGCAGAGTGCTGTACTCAACAGCACTGTCCAAAAATGTCAGCTGGTCCGGCGTGCGTTATTTACATTATAAGGCGGCGCAAGCAGACTGATGTCTTCCACCAGATTAAATTATACATGGATCAACCAAGATCGCAAAAGCGTTCACCTAGCCGCTCCAACGTACATAGACTACGTTATGACTTGGGTGCAAAACCTTCTTGATGACGACAATACCTTCCCGACAAAAGCTGGTACGTGCTGGTGATAATCGTTCACCCGGCCAACCACTCACCGTGTCATTCCTCATCACAGGCCAGGAGTTTTCTCCTTCGTTCCCTTCGACGGTGAAACACGTATATCGACAACTTCTTCGCGTCTTCGCCCATATATACCACGCGCACTACCATCAACTCCTCCATCTGCGCTCTGAACCCCATTTCAACTCCCTCTTCGCGCATTTCCTGGCTTTCGGTCGAGAATACGAACTCCTGGAGATGAAAGACGTCAAAGGATCTCCATCGGCACCGGTGGGGGTGGGGCAGTTGTGGGATGCTTGGAAGCAGCTGGGTATATTAGAGGGCCAGTAAAAGGGTTATGGGTGGCGTTTTATTGTATATCAGGGATCTGGATATCCCTAGAGAAACAGTTTCTATCTGAACTGTTGTGCTCCAGCTTTCCATCGCAAATTCGTTCTCGTTGAATTTCTGTGCTTGTATATGCTTGCCGGGACAGGTGGCATCCAAACACGCGCATACCATTTACGGGAACTGATTAACGATCGCCATGCATGTCCAGAGTTGCCATCCAGATACCAGACGAAGCTCCCATCTTGCAAGGTGCTCCGTGATAGCCTAGTTTCTCTTTCGCAATGTCTTTCTTTGGGTTTGAATTTGTTCATTCTGGATCTATGGGCAAACGGACTTACCAGCATCATGGCATTCCAGACGGAATCGAGCCCCTCGCGGCAAGAGGTCGCCAACACCAACCGGGACTCTTCCTCCCCGCAAAGACTCGATGGGCCCACCATCAGAACCCCCTTCTCCCGGAGGCGCTGGAGCCAAGCCTCTATACCTATCTAGTCCGTTCGCGGACGCAGCACTCGTGAAGGGGAACTTCAAGACCATCGTGATGCTCCCGAAATACGTGGACATCATGGAATGGGTTGCTGTAAATAGTGCGTACGATGCCGGACTATCTTGGTGACCATGAACAACTGACTGTATCTAAATCGTCATCAGTGTTCGACTTCTACACTAACCTGAACGAATTCTATGGAGTGCTCACTGAGTGTTGTACTCAGCATAGTTGTCCGACGATGTCGGGAGGACCGACGTACGTATATTACGCTCATATGCAGACTTGCCCTGACCTCTCGTCTTTCATAGATTGAACTACATGTGGACAAGCCAGGGAGGCAAACAGGTTGCACTCTCAGCACCGACCTATATCGATTCTGTGATGTCATCCATCCAAAATCTCCTAGAAGACGAGAATGTGTTCCCCACGAAATCCAGTATGTATCCGCCTCTGCTTCTCCACCCTTCCAGGGCTAAACGTTGCGTCCAAGACCAAGCATTTCACCCCTCTTTCCCTGCAACCATCAAACACGTATACCGCCAACTCCTACGCGTCTTCGCACATCTATACTTTGCCCACTTCCCGCAGATCCTCCACCTCCGTGCTGAGCCCCATTTCAACTCCCTGTTCGCGCATTTTCTGGCTTTTGGGCGGGAGTATGAGTTGCTGGAGGTCAAGGATATCAAGGGTGATCCTAACGCCCCCGTTGGAGTTGGCTTGCTTTGGGAGCGGTGGAAGGACTCAGGGATCTTGGAGGCTTGAATTTTTTCCATTGGGCGTATACCTTTTCATAGCAAACGTAGCACAACTTATACCTCAAAGACATATGGCAAGAATGGACTGTGGAACCAAAGCAATGACGAGTTGGACTTTAAATAGACGTTGAGCGATCCCAGATGCGTGCTGTGCTGATTGGTCCAGAAAGTGGAAAGCTTGGCTAGGCGTGGGTTGGCTGACTCGGAGATGGGAAGACTCCCGGGCAGGCGCAGATGGACTAGCCATTCTATAACCCATAAAATCCCAAAAATGACAAAATAGTCGAGCACTATAGTACTAGACCAGCGACAAG
This sequence comes from Lyophyllum atratum, assembly GCA_014905825.1. Taxonomy (NCBI): domain Eukaryota; kingdom Fungi; phylum Basidiomycota; class Agaricomycetes; order Agaricales; family Lyophyllaceae; genus Lyophyllum; species Lyophyllum atratum. The sequence continues at coordinate 816,347 of JACGCN010000019.1, read as the reverse complement.
GCCGAGCGTCGCCAACAACGCAGCATTGTTTCCGCTTACGAACCGAGCGCTGTTCCCAGTAGGTGCGGGGGAATCAGTTCCAGCCGCACCACTTGTACCTGCGGGGTTTGTCGTTGTGCCGGAACCTGCGGGAGCAGCCGCACCCATGGCCGTTGACTATGAAAATGATTGGTTTAGCTGAAGAAGAATGGAACTCGGAGCTAAGTACCTTGAAAGCAGCGAACGTCTTTTCTGCTGTGGGGTTGACTGCGAATACCATTCCTTTCGAGCAGTGACTAGCGAAAGGACGTTGGTCAGACATGGGGCGCGAAACACCAGGTTGTAGATAGACATACGGAGCTTGCTTGCAGAAGAACCAGAATGGGGTCTTGTCTGTAAAAGGTGGAAATGCGCTAAGAGGATATGCGTTGGGAGCTATGGGATAACTGACCATCATCGATAGTGAATGACCATTCAGGGAAGGCTGTAGCGCCAGCGGGAACGGCTTGGAAACCAGAGTCAATGACAGCATTCCTGAGAAAAGCAGAGGTAAGAACGAAGGGCGCAATGGGGAGGGATTCAACTGACAGAGGTTCACACGGCTTCGCGAAAGAGGATTGCGTCACAGTCTGTGAGATATTTTAGTTTCGGTAGATCTGCGAGTTAATACTTTATTTTTAGACCAACGTGATTCTTTGCCAGGCTGTGAAATTGTCAGATATTTTCTGCAAGATATTGAAAGCGCAGAAGCACCTACAATCGGAAAGCTATCGTGTCACCAGTCTTGGCGACGACGCTGAAGGGGGAGGATATATATAAACCGATCGACAATTCGATCGAGGGCGGTAGTATACCTTTCGGGGTTATAGGTGAGCCCTCCATTCTCCCCAACCAACACAGTGAAATTCTCAGCGGCGACGACAGTGAACAGAGCAGCAGCGATAATGGCAAAGAAACGCATTTTGGGATAGACTGCACGGTAATGAACGAGGAAGTGGATTGAAATGAATGTGCTGGACACCTAAAAGAAGAGCCTATGCAAAATCCATGAGTTGGGGATAAATTTATATAATTTCGGAGGGATTTACGCTGCTCTTGATGGAACGGAGAACAAGGAAGTGGACGCAAAGTGGACGAAGGGGACAAAGAAGATGGGATCTGAGTACGTTTTATGAGGCACTACGTTCTTGGCAAAAGCCGTTGCCAAACAACCGCTTCGTCCGGAGAATCAATCAGTGCCTTTATTGCATCATATGATGTCTGGGCCCTAACAATGTCCTTCATTGCTGAACATGAACGCGAACCTGGTTTTGTACATGTCGTCCTCATTACTACTGGAAGCGTCGCATCCATCAAAGCCCCATTGATTGTCAAGGAACTTCTAGGGGTCTGTACGCCATCGCCCTCTCAATTTACAGATTCGATGATTTATGTCATCTCCAGTATCAGAAGGTCAAGGTCGAAGTAGTCGCGACGAAGCCTTCACTTGCCTTTTTCACGAAGGAGGATATCAAAGAAGCAGGGTCTAGAGTATGGGTGGATGAAGATGAGTGGACTGTATGGTTGCCCCGTAGCAGATGGACACCCAACCAACTGGTCAATGAGTAGGGGACATTCAAGATCGGGGACCCAATCCTCCACATTGAGCTCCGGCGATGGGCCGACATTGTGCTCGTAGCGCCTTGCTCTGCAAATACTTTGTCAAAGATAGCCCATGGGATGTGCGATAACCTTGTGGTATGGTTTGAAGCGTGCAGTTTATCCTTCGGGTCTGATGTGTAAAGTAGACATCGCTCATGCGCGCCCTGGCACCGACGACTCCGACATATATATTCCCCGCCATGAATACCTTGATGTACGAGCATCCACTTACCGCCGAACATATCCGCATCGTCCGCGACACCGTCCGCTATAACGTCATTGGACCTATAGGCAAAAACCTAGCTTGTGGTGATGTTGGTGCGTATGGGTCATTGCCCAGTTCTTTTTGCGTTGACATCAGACATTTGAGAAACAAATCATTGATGTACATTATCTTGCAGGTGTAGGGGCAATGACTGAATGGCGAGATATCGTCAAGATCGTTGAAACACTGTTCCACCTTCTTCCAAAGACTCTGGCGTAACCCAAGGTATAGACATAGAAAGTATGTATATCTCTGAATCTAAAGCAAGAACTACGCTCCCGCCTATCTGGAACTTGGTGTACAAAGATGCGGTTGCGCGACAATGATGCGCAACTCCCATAGCTTCCCATAGCTGAGAGGTATTGGAATCAAAATGGCTGCTTGACTCGCACACTCACATACAAGTATAAGCCGAACGGCGAACAGGCTCAAGAGTATCTCATGTAAGTATATGCCGTGACTCGCGAGTGGGAAGTCCGAAGAGTGCATATGCGAGATTCAGAGTCCACATCAGACATCAAAAAAAAATGGCGAGGATCGCTCAACTTATAGCCCACCGCGAGGGTCGAACTCGCAGCCTTCAGATGACTCAAGCATGTCTTAAAAGTCTGACGCTCTAGCCGATTGAGCTAGGCGGGCTCGTAAGGTCATTATTTAATAATATCCTAATCGCAATCGAATTGAAGAGAGCGTTTTAAATTCTACTCGAGTACAGCAGCGGTAAGCTGGTTGCTGTCCGTCAGCGTCGTTGGTTGCTCGCAGAAGATGGGGGCTTACAGGTTGAGATCGTTTTGTTCCTTGATCATTCATAGAGGTGAGACTTACAAGATTGCCCCTGTTACCTATCATGTGGAGCAAATCCAGAATTACCTTTGAGGAAGTAGTAGGATCGACGCCGCACCGTGACTATGCCTGAAGTTTTGAGCTGTAGCGCGGGGATGGAGCATGATTCGTGCTGGAAGAACACTGTGCATAACTCTCTGGCATCTGGCCTGACTAATCAGAGTTGAGATCTAATGAATAGGCTAATGAAAATATTCGCCAGACACTTGCACCAAGTTGAGTCCTCTGAAGTCGGGCATTCTCCAGGCGGCGCATGTCAAAACCTCAAACCCTTCCAATCCAAGGGCCCAAGGAAAAGAAAAACCATGCTGCGAAATTGGTACTGCCTCATTCCTTCCTCACAAGCCCCCGGACGACCAGGCTCCTTTGCCTTTTTTGGTGAGAAGGGTTCGGAGGGTTTCTGGCGTTTGCGTTGGCGGCCTGCCGACGGCGTTTGCGAGCCCGACGACTAGTGGAGAGGGCACTGGCGTCATGGGCAGATGGAGTGACACCCTATAGGAGTAAGGAGAATGTAAATATCATAACGGCTTCATATAATGTGGGTACTTACCAGCTGCACTGGTGCCTGGGCATGAACTGCGGGCGGGGGCGGGGATGCGGGACACAAGCAACGACGGGCGAGCCTGCGCTAGGAGGTAAAATTATATCAGCGTAAGTCCAGAAGCTAGATAATGAAGGAGGCTGACCTGGTTCCAGACGAGGGTTTCTCCGATAGTGGCGATGATAACGAGTATGGTGAAAAACAACTTGACCCAATCCACAGCTCGCAGGCCACTCTCCCATTGCTCAAAGGCGTCGATGATTGGCGTGAGTAGTGAGTGCAGGGACGCTCTAGGGGTATTGAGAAGGTTTTCCAAGGATTGGGTGGCGTCTCCCAGAATAAGCGAGTCTGCCTGGGCTTTATTGGGCAGTTCTCTCTGGAGTGCTAAGCCCGCAATCCGACTCCCGCTCCCGTTCTTGCTCCCCTCGCCGCTCCAGCTACACCTCTTCTGACCGACCCGGCACCAAATCGCACCACGACGCTTTACGAGACGCCCTCGTTGATCATCCCACCGACTCCAATGAGCACCCAGGCCCCGTCGGCTCCCGCTTCTCCGTTTCTCGACTTCACTCATGGCTGGCGCGTATGGAGGGGTTGCTGGCCAGCCGGCCGTGTACTTCGGGCAGCTGGGCCGGACGGCTACAGGTGTAGGAGTGCGGGATGGACCGGGGTCGTGGAACGCTGGAAAAATGTGGGGGTTGTCGCAGGTGGGGGACGGGATTTGAGGCGCCGGGGAACGACGGGGACGGAGGAGACGGGGCTGGTACAGGGCGCATGTGGGCCTGTACACTGCGGGCTGAAGAATATGTAGAATGGGGTGGTCGGTTGGGATGTTCAGGGCGAAATGGGCTATGCCGATGGTGGAGGAGAAGGCGCGGGCGAGTAACAAAAGAGTAAGGACTTTCATCTGGTGGGAGTCAATAGGTCTTGGTTAATGATAAAGGGAACCCAGATGGAAGGTTTGTAGGATCCTCCACCCCAAGAAGCTGACCATAGTCCGAATTAGACCTTAATTCAGTGGCTGACAGCTTTCGCTCTTGAGACCAAGTCGGATCCTGACTGTGATCGACAGTTGTTCTTTCAAAGCTGGCGAAACATCAGTAGTCCAAGTTCGAGGTGGAGAAGAATACGCGAGCTCAAGTTATATGTGAATGCCAGAGGAACGGCCCTCGTCATAAACAGTCTTGACCATTCCATACTCCTATATTCGATCCGTATCGGAATACGCATGATAGCTAGCTTTCGTTCAAAGCCTCGTTAAGCCTCAGATCAGTCAAGACCAAGAACGAGCACAGTAAATTCGATTAGATTCGTCCCTCTTGCATCGGAAAGAGTTGCGATAAGACAAGAAATAGGTAAGGGCACCGGTTAGTCTATGACGAGGACTCCTCTTTTTTCGAGGACTCCGCTGCCTTCTTCGGTGGTATTCCTTCCTATATTAATAAGCAATCAGAACCAGTAGACTTTCAAATGCATACGAAGAAGATACGCACCTTCGCAGCTTTTCTGGCTTTACCCTGTTCAGTGGCGACGGTAGGGTCGTCAGCATCCGCAAAAGTCCCCCTCTTTTGCTTGCCATGTTCTGATTCTGGCGACGGCTCATCCCTCGTGACGGGAACTTTAGGTACCGGTTCAGCACCAGACGGCTCTGCACCGTCGGCTTTGGGGACATCGGCAGCCTCCTGCTTAAGACATCAGCGCTTGTCCTAGCTTCAAGAAATAATCCCTACTTCAGCTTGGAGAGACTCCGTGACGTCCTCCTCGGTGCCCTCGTCATCCTTCATTATAACCGGCTCCGGCTGCTTATCGGAGGTGGAGGTGGATGCAGCTACGGGTGGAGGCTTTACACCCCTGGGTGTTTCCGGTGCGGTCTCCTTGAGGCCGGCGGCGGCTACGGGGGCGGGAGCCTGTGCTCTTGCAACTGCTTTGGGGTCGGGGTCGTGCCCGGGGAAGTCATGGGCGTCGTTGTGGGCAAATTGCGTGGTTTTGCGGGCGGAAGGGGACGCGAGGTAGAGGAACTATAGGGAAAGTGTCACAGAGGGAGCCAATTCCAAGAGCAGGTTTGCTTACGGCGGGGCCAAACACGAGGGCGGAACCAATCTGGTTGTGATTGAAAAGTCAGGAGAGGTTGTGAAGGGAACGGCTAGGAATGGCAACGCACGATCCAAGGCTTGTCCGATCTGGTCTTCGGGCCAGCATGTGACGAGTTCATGCGCCGGGCACCGGCACGGAACGTCGAAGCCGTCGGTCGCCGCAGCGACGCGCGAGCTGTTGAAGAGAGCGTTTGGCGGGCAGCAGCGAGGGACATGGTGGACTGGCTGTGGGACGTGGCGAAGTGCCGCCTTTTCTATTCCGGGTCAGACCGGCAACCAGTGATGACGTGAATCATCAATGGCTCCAGAGTATTCCATGATCATAATCGACGTCGCGTACTCCTCTTTCTCTACCATCCACTGCATAATGTAAAGACGCCTCGCATCACGTTAACTTCGTTCACGGCAGCGTCACCTCACTCGCAGATACCGTATTGATAACTGCGCCATGGACTTTGGTTCGGAATGACGTACATTTCTCTCACGTCGTACGGCAGCGTACGGCCTGGCATGTGCTAGTGACGCTCAGGCAAGTATGGCCATAAATTTGAAATCCCCGAACTGGCATCTCTTGGAATAGGGTACGTAGCATCTGAACAGTTGACCGCTGATCTGTACGTCTTCGTCCTACGAATTGCAACAACCTACACCGTCGACGACAAGTCGACTGAGGTCTGCACGTACAACGGTTTATACCTCCACCAAGGGACCTAACGTTGCTGATACCGTAGTTGAAGCCTGGGCAGATAGCTTGGACACCAATGGCAGCAAGTGAAATGGATACGGCGATGGCTTTGTAAAGCATATGTGAGCAGATATCGGACTAGAGGGTGGCTGGGAATTTCTGTGTAACAGAATGAAGAACTACTAGAGCCGTTTTACGAGGGTCTTTATACTCGTCCGAGACTTATAACATGCGATGGAATCATGGCACCCAAATAATGGCCGGCACTTCCTGTCCGTAATCTTTACCCACAGCTCCACGAATCGAATACTCGGCGAGGGTGGCGTCCTGGACCCAGGTGTGAGATGTACGGAATGCATGACGCCAGATACTTCGTCTAAAAGACCGACCAGGCATTCATCAAACGAGGACACGAGGGTGGCGCAACTTGCGCCGCCCTGCTGAGTAGCCTACCAAGACTTTTTAGTGCACTTTGTGTAGCACCACGCTCATGCCAGCTAGTACTAAAACACTATCGAAGCGAGGCAATGGACGCCTCTGCGTTTTGCGGCCGGCAGGGTGGGCGTCTGAAAAGCTCCACGGCTGCAGCATCACCAAATCTATTCCGAATATAGATGCAACGCTTGCTCGTCATTGCATCGCGCAACAGGAATTCGGGTGCGACGGGGAACGATCCAAAATGGCGATGTTGTGAGAACTGAGTCATGAGAGGAGTAGCTGTGAAAGGACGCTCATGTTATAGGTGTTTCAGTGCCTAGATAGGTATAATGGATCGCTCGAAATGCGGCCATCATAGTATGAAAGTTCGAAACCTGACCGACGTGCTCTGCTCTTTCGATAGCAAGCCCGAACTGTGTAGCATTGAGTTTTCCTGCACTGCTCATTTCGACGAAAACCGCTAGGAACAAGATGAAAAGGACAGGCGGCCAGAGTAACGCAAACCGCAGCTAGAGACTCGACTCGACAACTCAACAGTATACCACAGCGACAGCGACAGCGACAAAAGCAGAGTAAGTGTGATGCAGCAGTCTCTGTCCCTCCTAGTTGAAATCCCACGTCAGGCCCAGCCTCGACGCGAACACAAGCCCCATAGCCGCCTGAAAGGGATCTTCTTGGGCAAGCCGTTCGTCGAGCAGCTGGTGCATCGTTTCGTCCGCCATGAGGCCTTCGATTGTGAAGGGTGCCATCAGTGCATCGAGATACTTCAGCGGAGTGGTCGTCGGGTCAAGTAGTGTCGCAAGCGATTGATGGGAAGGGTACGTGTAGTTAGCATCGATGTTTTGGTCATAAGGTAGGGGCTGAAGTCGAGGCGGAGGCAGAGGCTGATGAAGTTCCGGGTGTGGCTGAGGCGGAGATAGATCGCCTGGAGGGGCAGAATATGGCAACAACTCTTGTGGAAGCGTTGACTTGGTCAGGTTCAAATTGGCATACGAGAATAAAGGTTTTAACGCTGGTAGGCCAGATACATGACGCTTGTGCGCGGGTGGCTGAGCTTGAGTCACAGAAGCTTGCGGATGATGCGGCGGTGGGTGGTTCTCCTTCGTGCTCTGGTTGTTTGAGACCTGGGAGTGCGCATATAAAGGAAGTTGGGCACAGGGGTCCCGAAGGCGCTGGAACGGGTCCTGGTACGGCGGCTCGGTTATCTGTCCCCGAGGTGGGCTGTACCTGGGAAGAAGGGGCCGCAGAGGTCGATAGGTATTGCCGTCGCGATTTTGAATTTGAGTCTGAGCGTATTTCTTGGTATCAGATTGTTCGGTGTGGCGAAGCGCACTGCCATGGAGACGTTCTGTAGTCGTCGACTGTAAATTATTTTCTGCGTCGGGATCGTAATTGTAGTTCAGGACGGAGACGTCGGGGTCGGGGATTGCAGTCGATGTCAAATTCGCGGCCGAAGTTGCACCAGGTAGAGTTACAAGATCTGACATCGTATGCGATCCTGTCACTAGAGTCGAATCCGAAGGTCCAGAGGCGAGAGGAAGTGTTGAGCTAGAGCCGGGAGGTATATACAGAGTAAGAGGAACTGTTTGACGCAGAATGACAGACGGTGACGGAAAAAAGTCGGCGGCATTTGAAGCTTGACCTTGGGGCGAGACAGCTTGAGGCAAAGGTCGACGAAGGAGAGGTACGGAGATGAAGGGAGATTTTAGAGAACTTGAATCTGCCTTCGATGCTGCTGTAGCGTCAGGACGAGAATTCGAGTCATTGTCGCGTTTTTTCCTCGGTTTTCGTACGGTTTCCTTCGTCATAGCCGTCAGGAGAGCTGATTTCTGCTCAATTTCTGGGTCTAGAGGGGTGTTCGTAATCATAGGAAGAGCAGTGTCGTGGTTTTCCGTCTTGAACGCCGTGATCTCTTCCAGCGACATCGCCGTCGTCCTGACCTTGGCCGGCCTTCGCACCATTGTCCCATTCTTCTTCCGCTCGCGTGCAAACCATGAAGATATCCACTTGGGAGTGCTTTCATTCAAATTTAGATGGTCATGTCATATGCATACTTACACCAAGCGCATACATACAGGCCTGTGGCCTCGCTGAGGGTGGCAAGGGATTCCAGCTTTGGGGTGATTTGGGAGGTTGTGAATGCGGTTTTGAGGATCTGAAGCTGTTCGGGGTTTGCACGAGAAAAGGCAAGCTTCTTGGTTTGTGTGGCTTCCATGAAGGGATAATGGTGGTTTGAGGAAGAAAGGGACACAAACAAACATATGCATCTTCTCAGCGACATTCCGAAGAACGGCTAATCGATCAACGTTGAGAGCAGTATCATACTGGGACTCCGCAATGAAGAGAATTAGTACGTACTGAGAGGGAAACGCCAGAAAGAGGTGCTCGTTGCAGCAAGAACATTTAACATGATCCAAGTAAGAACATGTCCCTAGTCTGTAAGGATCAGATTAAGAAGAGGTGTATATTTGGCAAATGAAGATCCTCAGGTGATAGCGACAACTCTTCACCCACGCTAGGGCCATTGACGATAGGAGGTGGTAGCTGGTGGTAGGTGTTCAGGGCATCGTGACTTCAGGGCTCGCATCTGGTCCCAACGCATCTATTTACTGAGAACGGAGTGCATGTGCTCCCTCGACGCGCAGCACCGTGTCATCTCTTCAAGTTCCAACGCGCCATGTATAGTCTATACTAGTCTTTATCTGTCCTCATTCTCCAAAAGTACCCCGAAAAATGGGGGCGTAAATTATGTAAATTTACACAACCGCGATGGTTACGCTGTCGTGAAGTATCGCGAGGTAGACGAGAGCAGAGACAGGAGTTGGACGGAGGTCTTCGTGGGTAGCAGGTATAAAAAGAGCGCTTGGGCAGAACCGCAGCAGTAAGAAGGACTTGCAATTGGTTGGGAAGAGTTACAATTGGATCAATAAATGGGTCGGCATGTTGACACTGCCAAGTGTTTGTTCCTTATCTCGGTCTCGGCCTTCGTCCAACTTACTTGTACAGCAACTTCTCCGCTCTGCACTCATGGTCTGGGGAAATGCCCCCCTGCCACTGGCTTCATCGACTAGCAGGCGCTTCTCGACGAGCTCGGTGAGCTCCTCGGGGTCGTCTGGTAGTTCCTCTCCCCGTCTAACAGCTCTCGATTCATCGTCTGCTCTCATTCTCGTCCACGACGAAGACAGCGAGAACTCGCCTTTCAACTTCGAGACTGACGACGAAGAAGACGACCACGCTCCCCAGTTCGACGTCCGCAGGGCTTCCACTCCTCCACTTAGCCCGACCGTCGTCCTTCTTTACCTCATTGCGCCATATCTCAAACTAGGCGCCATGTACATACCACATACGGAGACATCACTGAAATATGGCCTCCCCTCACTACTTGTATTCGCTGGATTAGCAGCATTTGCAAGACAGCTCCTGTACATGCTCTCCCGATACACACGGACGGCGGAACTCGAGGATGTAATTTTAGATATTTGTGCAAGGGGCAGAGGGAAAGAACGCCGTCGAAGCATCTTGAGAAATGTGGTCAGGGCGGGCACTGGTGGCCTCAGGGTTCTATTAGCAACAGTCTATCTACGCGGTAAGCCCTTCCAGGGTCTGTTTACCATTTCCCTCGACTGAATGATCTCGATTCGCAGAATCTGTACATGTCTTACTTCCACTGTTTCCCAACAACCCTTCTATTCCACTTGACCTACTCTTGACGGTGATTTTTGCCCTTGCTGTTCTACCGTTGTCCTTCGCCCAGTCCCTTGCATCCAAGCGGGTGGTCTACGCAACGTGGCTTTCGGTCGTCATCTATATCGCGTGGCTGGGCTGCATTATCTATGCCTACATTCATCAAATACCCCTTGCAAATTCTGGTTGGCTCCGGACAGGGACCTTTTGGCAAGGAATTGGTATGTACATCTATGCCTTTCGCTTGTGTCGCAATAACTTATCTCTCAAACTAGTTACCATTGCCTTTGCATTCACCTCATCAGCCACTCTATCCTTGTATTCATCCCTAAGAGGATCTTATCAACCAGTCACAACTGCTAAACAATCAAAGACACGTTCATTCAAACTTCTTTCCGCCCTCTCTGTAGCATTAGCCGTGCTCCTCATCCTGCCACTCGTTATATTCTCTGCCAACCCACATGTACCTGCCACAGTAAGCCGATCCCTTCCAAAACTTTCATATTACATGCTCAAACCGCCTCTCTCAGTTTTCAGCTCCCCGCCCACCAGCATTGCTCGGTATCCCTATACTGAACGCTGCCACTCTACTCCTCGGCATACCCGCGATTCTTGTCGCTACCCCACCTCTTCCTATCCCAGAACGTATCCGTCAGACTACTACCATCCCAATATCTAAAACTATCCTGTCCATCCTCATTGCTGCCCTCGCGTTAGTACCCGCAGTGGAGACCTCCGTCCTCAGCGATATCCTCCTCCTCTCCGCCCTCACAAGCACATATTTCCTTCCTGGTCAGTACAACCCCTTCGTTCGACCTGTAGATATTCTTACTCACCTCCTCTTCACCGCCACTAGCTCTCCTTCACGTTATTGCCCATTTCTTCAAACGTCCTCGCGCAATCGTGGTGCCACAGATCCCCGGGACGCCAGCGCCGGACTCACATCCGCGGGACAGCCCTCGAACGGGCCCCGATGAGCTCCTGCTGCGCAAGGAGCGTGCGCTGCAGAAGAAACAGTTCCGCAAGCGCATCATCTGGGATCTTGGCGTGTGGGTGCTCCTTTTGGGAGGTGGGACTGGGTTCGTTGCGGCCATTGGTAGGGTTGCGGGTAGTTGGTGAGGTGTGTATCTGTGGTGTAAGATATATTGCGTATCTGTTGTGTCGCGGTAGAGCGATGCTTAGAGGTTGGTGTGGAGATGAGTAGTGTAGTCCATGGACACTGATTAAAGGATGGACGGCTCTGGCGTGCCGTCCACGAAACAAACTTCGTAACTCTGGCTAGTTCAAGTTGTATTATCATCGTGCCTTTTCTTGTCTGGCAGTTGTGCTCGCTTGTTGGTTCCTTGCGTTCCCATACGCGTACAGGGCATACACCGTCTCGCCCTTCTTTCCACAGGACTTTGGAATTGCTCGATACCATGTTCGATAATTTACATATAAAGTAAGCTTATGCGTATTATACATTGATTGCAAGAAGGAGGGTGATATTGTCATTTGATTGCTGGACTGCTTTGCTGTAGTACGGAACAAGAACTAGACAGCGTCAGCACCACTGGGAATATGGGGACGCTGCTCCGGGGGGGCGTGTTCGCGGCGCTGGCGGGCGGCAGCATTAGGCTTGTTGAAGATACTTTCGCTACCGGTAAAGAGGAAGGCGTCGTAGAAAGCTCCGCCAGCAAGTGCGCCGAGGAAGGGACCCATAACAGGGCACCAGATCCAATATTGACTGGAAAAAATGGTGTGAGTTCGTAGGCTCGGTGAGCTGGATATATTTGACGTACTGTCTGTAGGTGTACACCGCCTTTCCGTAGCCAACCATGGAGGTGAGGAGGCGGGGGCCGAGGTCACGGGCGGGGTTGAGCGCGTACGCCGTTTCCATGCCGAGAGCAGCGCCAATACCAAGGATGAGGATGAATAGGACGAGGGGGGCGAGGCCGCTGGGTGGTGGGCAATTCTTCTTGTCGTTGATGGCAAAGACAGCAACCACGAGGACGGCGGTCGCAAGGAATTCTGAGAAGAAACACGACACATTCGTCATGTAGTCAAGCTATCATAGAAACCACATCAACACGGGACTAGGGCGCTGCGAGGAGGTGCACTTACTGCGTATGTAGAAAATAGGCTGGCTGTTTTAAGAGTGCGGACACCCTTTCCGCCTTCGAATATGTCAATGGCGTGGAAATAATTCCAGTACACAAGTGCAGCGCCCATCAATCCGCCGAGTAGTTGCGAGACAATATAAATCTGATAATATTTCAGTTTCGGTGCAACTACTTCAGGGAAAAAGAAATCCTTACAGGTACTTTTCTCCACGGAAAGCCACGGAATGTAGCAAGCGCCACTGTCACCTGGAAGTTTCGTGAGCAGAAAATACGAAATATATAGGTTGGCTGAACCTACTGCAGGGTTTATGTGTCCGCCAGAAATACCGCCAGAAACCCATACGCCCATTGCAGTCCCAACGGCCCAACCGAAGCTTATAGAAAGATAGTCCTGCAAACACGGTCGTCATCAGCATCCCTGCTGGACCACAAATGAGCGAGAGACGTACGCCTTTAGGGCTCGAGGCCACGCCAGGGTTGGTGGACAGCACAACCTGACAATCTACACCAGCACCGAAAATTACAAGAATACATACACCGAGGAACTCGGCTACTGCTTCTCGAATGTAGGATCTGATACAGGCAGAACAGTCAGTGGCGTAGAAAGCGCCGAAAAGGAAACGAGGGCTTACCTATACCTCGCCCATTCGTTAGGGAATTGCGTGATATGGTCGTCGCCGTCATAATGTTCGTAATGTTCCGTGTGCCCAGGCTCCTTCTCCTTCTTGGAGGCATCGGACCATCGCTGGCTTGACCCGTCGTCAGTATTCGACATTGGAGAAGCAGAGTGGAGGAAGAGATGGCTTGTGGAGAAAAAGTGCGGGGGGGATGAACCCTACCCACAGACATCTTAAATAAATCCACAGTGTGGGGAAGATCAGTTGTACCACAGCGTCAAGGAGAATGGGTAATCGGGAGATCTGGATTGGGGCAACTGTGCCGGGTGACCGGGATGCGGCACATGAACGACGATGACGGAAGACAAGGAGCGCATGGCATGGGAGACATATTCGGAGCCACCTGCTCGATCGGCATGGAGTTCGGGGTCTGGCTTACCTTGGCCGTAGCGCACGGAACAGCCTTAAGGCAGATGTAGTGGAGTTAGGAACAGGAATGTTGGGTAGCGACGGTCAGTCGGGTGGAGTTCGTGAAAAAGGTTGATCATGATTCATGCTTATTTTTCCCGTGAGCATGATAGCATAATTGAGTAGGTGATCGGTTGGCCGAGATGGAGGTAGATGATTACCTAAGCCGATGTCGTCAAAAAGGTAGACCGTAGAGTCATGATCTGTCATAATGTGATCACTGCCAATCGAGAGAGGAAATGGAGAGGGCCAGTGAGACGAGTCTGTGTAACGAGCGACGATCCAAAATGCGTTGACCGAGGATCCTATAGCCAGCGAAGTTCAGAGAAATGGTGAAATGATTGTATTGGGGCTAGAGCTGCTGATGAACAGACTCGTAGATCAGAAGAAGGGGGTGGTACCTGGTAGTACACTTGAATTACAAGCTACCCAGGTAGCTTACTACTGAACCGGATAATGGTTGAGGCAGCAAGAGTCCTCAACGCTCCACATGCCCCGGAAACTTCGAGATGTCTGACAGCGGAACGAGCCACCCACAACGACGAATGCCCGGAGGCATGGGTTGTGGGGGTCAAAAGTGCTTCAGATCTTTTTTCGAGCGGTGGCGGAAGGTGAAGGCATAGACGGTGAACGAGGCCACCGGGCCAACACCTTGCTAAACATAGCCACGCACTCGGGAGGCGGGATGACAAATGACCGGCCACGTACCTAGCCGTAGGCTAAAATTTAAAGACGGAAGTCGGCGGACCTGTCTCCAGGAACATAAGTGGAGGAACCATGGTCCGGAACATGCAAAAGCGTACCTGATTGATCCGTTCATTTTTGAAATTTCTGGAGGTTAGCCACGCCAATAAAGATACAGGGGTACACATAGGATAGGAGGATGTAAAGTAGGTTATCGAATTCCGAGCCGTCTCTTCAGTTCGTACGGTATGAGGTCGTCGGGGAGCATCGTTGCCGTCTAGAAAGATGGGGTCATGAGTATAAACGGGCAATTGAAAGGCACAGGAACACCCACTGTTCGCGCGATATCTTCGCCACCGACTTCCCAACCAGTCGCAGCAACATCAAGCAGACAACTCTCTGCGAGCCTCTTGGCAAGAGCACCAGCACCGTACCGCTCTCCCGTGTGCTTTCTCCAGCGGAGCAAATTCCTCAAGAGCTTCACACGGCGGGCCAGGAATCGCCTTCGGGCTGGGATAGCTTCCGGATCGAACCCCGGTGCACCCCTCCGGGCGGCTTTAAATTGTGCCAGAAGAGCTTCGGTGTCGGTAACAGTAGTCTGGTAGGTCGTCACAATTGACTTCAAAAGTGTCTGAGTGAAAGGATGATTAAATGAGCAGGATCAGAGGTAATCGCATGGACCATACCTGAAGTTTGACGTTTCCTTCCTCCACGCTAGCTTCGACCTCTTCAGCGAGGTCAATAGCACGTCTGGTATGTACTTCCGAGTACGGGTCGAATGCACCACCCGCTATAATCGCTGAAAGCCTTGGAATGACGGCGGTAGAGATCATCGACGCCACGAGGTCACCGTCTGGTCCTAGCTCATTTTCACCGAGTTCCCCATCGCCAGGCCGCGAATATGCATAAAGGCCATTGTACCACTTGAAGCTGTCCAGACTTCGCGGGTCCTACACATGACGAATCAGCGGCTATTGATATAAGCAAATAATATCGTATGCCATACCTCGATGCAGTCCCAGCCAACTGTTTCCAGCCTCACCCAGAACTCCCAGACACTCACAACACCGAGCCCACCCCATGCCCCAACATAGCTTTCCGCATACTTCTCTCTCCAGACACTCCAACGTCCCTTGCCAGGATCG
This sequence comes from Lyophyllum atratum, assembly GCA_014905825.1. NCBI lineage: Eukaryota > Fungi > Basidiomycota > Agaricomycetes > Agaricales > Lyophyllaceae > Lyophyllum > Lyophyllum atratum. Next base: position 801,162 of record JACGCN010000019.1, on the reverse strand, counting down.
ATAAACTCGGCAGCTCGCACATCGGCTAACACGTCCTTCGTCCGCGTTGCCAGAGACTTCAGCGCCGAGATATAGTCTGATTGATCGTGCTGTGGAAGGGATGAATCCGTCGAATAGCCTTCCTCCTCCTCCGTCTTGGGCTTCTGTTGGAGACGCAGTTGACGCCGTCGGAGTCTTGCCTCGCGGCGTTCACGTTTCATAACGGCTTGGCTGGGCTTCGGGACCGTCCGCCCAAGTTCGTCTGTTTCTTCGACGTCTGGCTCTGTTGGAGGTGTTATGGGGAGTGCGCCGAAGATGACTGATAGATCGTCTTCGTCTTCCAAGCGGCGTCGGTTGCTGATTAGTTTGGAGCGTTCCTGAAGGAGGGATATGTGTTCCTCCTCGAGCGTTTCTAGCAAAGGATACTGCGGGTAATCAGTTGCCAGGAAATGGCATTTAGAGGAGGAGGAGGCGCACCTTTTCATCTAGGAATCCAGCAACGCCTTCTAGCCAGTCTTTAAAGCTTTCGAACCAGGCTCTCTTATCCTCAGCTCGGCCCACCATGTCTCTCATTTCTGCCTCTCTGTCAGCCACTTCAGCCCGTTCTTTAGCAAGGTTGTTCATGGCAGCCGTGTTCTTGGCATGCGAGGTTGTCAGGAGGGTCAATTGCTCCGTGAGACGCGCCATCGAAGGACCCAAAGTGGGTATGGATGTTGCCGCGGGAACTGGTGACTTTTTCAGAACAGAGTACGGCACGAAGAAAGAGGGTATGCCTTACTAGGAGCCGGTTTATATGTTTGCTTGACAGGCGGTGTGGAGGGCCGAGAAGACACGCCAAGGTGCCCGCCACGACGAAGCTGCTCCTCCATCCATTCAGCAGATTCTTCGTCATCTTCTTCACTGTCATTATAGGTCAGTAAACGCAGAGGAAGTATGTAAGAAAGTGCGGACACGTCTTCAATCATCTCTTTCATGGCATCCCGACGTTTACTAGCCTCCACCTTGCGCGACTTTTTGCCCAATGCGATCCTGTCTTGGGCGCTGGTATATTCCGAAAATTCTGAAAGATTGTTCCATTGACCCGTGTGCACAGAGTTTTAGAAAATTGGACGCACCATCATCGCCCTCGCCAAGTTCGTCCTCCTCTCGCATCAAACGGCTTTCTGGATGAGGGCCTTGGTATTCATCGCTCTTACGAACCACCGATAACGAAATGAATTCTTCTTCTCCAGTAACGCCGGTTTTCCGTAGGCGTTCCCGACGCTCCTTTGCCACCTTTATTGATGACTCTGTTGGAATGATGGCTTCGGCTGGTTGATTTGATAAGGATTGGATATGCGAATGCACAGAATGTAGCTTACAGAAGGAATCCGTGGTGTTTACGGCCATCATCGACACTTCCTCGACATCCATGGACATATCTGCGTCATACGCATCTGACACGGGAGGAGGCCGTGAGCTTGGCGTGCTAGCTTTCAATTCTTTGAGGTAGGCTTGATCATAGGTGGGGCCGCGGTTGGGAGAGATAGTAGCCTGCTCTAAGTTAAGCGGCACACTCCTACAGATGATGAATGAGCCTGCATCCTGGTATAATCGAAGGGATTGTAAGACTGACGCTGGATGTGTCCCTAAGGCAAGTTTCCGGCTCAAGTTCGACTTTTTGACCTGGAAAACCTCGCCGCCACCCTCCTTCACCAAACAAAACATTAGCACAGACTTTTCAAGAGCATTAAGAACGCAAACCTCGTCGTCGTTGCCGCCAAAGCTGAGTCGTGACTTGGGTTTGGCGCGTTTGACCTTGTTCTTCAGTTTCGTGGCCAAAGTGCTCGGAGAGTCGGCGACCGTGGCGTCTGCAATGCCTTCTGCGCCATTTTCTGGAGAGCCCTGGCGAGTTCGCTGAGCAGACTTTGCCTTTGTGCGCTTGAAGATGACCGGCGGTGTCGAGTCCATTTTGAGGAATGGGACCACGTGACTTTTGAATGACTTGCCGCAATTTCCAAGTTTCCCACGCATCTTGACCTGCCTTAAGCGTTCACGAGATGTCTGATTCTACAAGACCGCGTCCACGACCACGACCCCGCCAGAAAGTACAGGCAGCGCCCTCGGTGCAAGAGATTATACCGGGGTCGTCTTCGTCGACTGTCTCGCAGTCGAGTCCGTTCAAGCCAGTCCAGGAAGTTGTGGACAATGATGAGATGTTTATGCGAAACCGAAAGAGGACGGTTCAGGCATGGGGGCACCTGGAGAAAATGACCAAGGGTGCGTACCAACCAGTAATTGCTATTTCCTTGTGTCTGACAAAGGTTACAGAAACCACGGTCGTGCATGTGGATAGTGATAGCGACGAGGATAACGCGACTCCCAAGCGCCGTCGGAAGCCAAAGCGGAAAGACGACACAACATCATGGCAAGCAAATCCTCAAAAAGCCTTCCGGTATGTAGACCTCTAGGTTGCGCGGCGCGTTTAATACTTTTCCGCATGGAGCTAATGTCTGATTCCCAGCATGCTCTCTACTGAGCTCACCGACGACTCGGACGACGGCATTGAATATGTCGGAACCACTACAACACCTCGAAACTCCCAAGCTTCCAAGCGCAAACGTCAGCGTACACGGTCGCGGTCGCTAACACCGCCCCCAGCGCTGGACAAATACCAAGTCCAGCACGCGCGTGCCCTCGTCCAGTATGTCCGCATATATCTACCCGAGCACGCGGCTAACCACCAATCTCAGGCAAACACTAAACACAGCTCCGCGACCTGCCTCGCCCACACAGCGCGACGAAGATGATTCGAATGATGCAGTATTCTCGAATCCTGAGTTGGCCAAGCTGGCCAAGGCGGTGGCCGCGAGACCACAGCCACAAGTGCCCTATGCGTCCTCGTTTGTAACAGAAGGTGCTGAGACCGTCCAGCTGGCGGTGAAGTGGCAACCGCATCCCCTGGACACGTCTGGGAAGGAGGACGTCTGGGTGTTCAAGATGAACAGGGTATGTTTCGTCAACAGCTTTCGAGTTTCAAATCAGGCTTAGTTACGCATATGGCAGGACGACAACTTCCGTGATCTGTTTGAAGCGACGGCCGAAGAAGCGGCCATCCTTTCGGATAACTTGATCATGAGTTACAATGGCAAGCGCATATACTCCAGCGTCACGCCCATGGCGCTGCGGATATGGGGTGAAGCCGACCTTGGTGCGTCCTTTCTCCTCGCCTCTTACGAACAGGACACTGACCCATGTATCCGCTCTCAGTTGCCTGCGACAAGATCACATACGAATACATCCGCGCGAACCCGGTCGCTGCCTCCCACACCCTGTCCACATTCGACGCTGCGACCCCCGCGCCTGATGCGTCCTCCGACACAGAGGCCCCGTCACCGTCGCAGGAGCAGCAGGATGCGGAGTCCGACGCGGAGGGCGAGACCTTCAAGCTCATCCTCCGTTCCACGATATCCGCCAAGGATATCACGTTGACCGTACGCCCGACGACAAAGTGCGGTGCCATCGTGAAAGCCTTCCTAAAGAAGGCCGGCGTTGCGGAGCAGTATCCCGGTGTGTTTGCCGCGGATGGAGGTCGGGCTGCCCCGAAGAAGGCGGCGAAGAGAGGGAAGAAGGCTGTAGTCGCGGAGAAGGACCCGAGGCTTTGTGTCGATGGTGACAAGATGGGGAACGATGTGGAGATTTCGGAGGCTGATTTGGAAGACGGTGATTTGGTCGAGGTCGTTGGGCTGTGATGCTTAATTGGAGGGACCCCATGAGGACATTGTCTCCGTCTCATTCCCTTTTCCCTTTTTCTCCCTTCACGTGCAGGCATACAGCTAACCACATACCCTACACTACCACTATTACTGCTGCCTCGTCCTAAACTATCACCTCCTACATACCATCCTGTATCGATAAGCACCGCGACGGAGGCCATGAATCACGAAGATATCATAAGTATACAAAATGCGCATAAATACAGAGCTCCCGAGTCTCGCTGAGGAAAATCCAGCCTCAGCTTGTGACATATATACACGCCCATATCACTTCCATCCCTCGACATTGGCGGCATTCCGCACGAGAATCCGCGCGTTATTCACGAATGCGCGGATGAGCTCGTCAAAGGCACTGCGTTCGTGTTCCGAGACGTTGATGTCCCCGCGCGTCGCGACCGTCGCCAGCAGGATCTCGGAGCGCGCGATCTCGACCTCGAGTTCGTGTAGGACTTGCGGCTGGGGAACGGAGCGGGTTAGCAGTCCCGGGGTGCGGGAGGAAGGAGGGAGTGGGGAGTGGGGACGCACGGGGGCGGCGGGGGACATGGTGGATGTGACTTGGGTGAGGTCGATGATGAACTCTTCGTGCGAGTAGCTCATGCGATCCTTTTTTCGCGTGTGCGTCGGGCTCCCGAGCGGGTGGGACACTGGCGCGCCGAGGTTCCTGTTCGACTGCAATACACATGGTGAGAATGTAGAGGGAGACGCACCTGGAACCTCGAGGTTAACGCTGATGCGCCAGTCCGCCGCGCGCCTCGGGCTGTAAATATTCAGATCCCCAAGGCGGATCTTGCGCATGCACGCGATGACGCTCCCGGTCTTCTCGTCGCGCGTCACGCGGATCTTGTCGCGGTCGTGCGGGTTCTCGGACGGGTAGAAGGAGTCGACGAGGTGGAGGTGGCTGTACCCGAGCGGGCTGGCGGGGTGCGTGGGCTGCGTGGAGGCGTTTTTGAGGTTGTTGAGGAGGCTGTTGTAGTGCTTGTGCTGGGCCTGGGAGGTGTGTGTATTTCGGGATGGGGGAGAAGGGTCGAGGGGGGGGGGACTTACGACTGTCATATTGGACTCGAAGCGGCAGTCGATGCTATCGGGCACTAATACTAGTTCATTGCGTTAGCGGAGGGAAAGGAGATCAGTAGTGGCCTAGGCGTACTGCTTTCCACGAGAACGGGGAGCATTATCCTCTGGCTGGTAGATTTATCCCGAAGCACCCCAATCTTCGCCTCGACCTCCACATTTCCAACCACGAAACTACCGTCCTGCTCTCTTGGCCGAGTCACTATCATATGGTGAATGAAATCCGCAATTTCCTTGATGAATTCATCGAGAGGCTCGACGCCCAAAATCGACAAGGAGAGCGGGGGCAGGTTAGCAGACATGTGCCCGTTGGCGCCGTTTGGGTTATGTCGTTGAGTGGGTGGTGACTGAGTAAGACGAGCACGCTTCAAGGGCGGGGGAGACGCCGATCGAGACATTGATATCGTTTACACCAAGGGAGACAAATTGTATTTATAGGCGCCTCAGGGTCACACAAGTTCTTCCTACATAAACTCTCAGGAAGCCACGTCTCAAGTTCTGCATCGTAAATCGTGAAAGCGTGTTTTCATTAAATTTAGCGTAAAGCTACTTTCATACGGTAAGCCCATCCTCTTCATGAGTCGAAGGTCAGGCTGAGGCCAACCTATGACAGGATCAATGGTTTGTATGGCGTGATTGATGTTGAAATTACCTTGTGGGAAGCACCAACAGGGGACACGTCGTTCAGCTTCTGGGTGTCCAGAGCAAGACCGAAGGCGGCCTTGACACCGGGGCGCAGGGACTGAGTGTAACCTATAGCGACGGTAAATGACGGAACATATAAATATCACATGGAGACGGACCGAGAGCAATAACACCAGAGTTGTTGATCTTAGCCTTGACGAAGGCAGCGGTGTCGAGGTAACTACGGAACGGAAGATCGTCAGAGGCGAACGTGTTATTGGACACTACTGGAACTCACGCCTTGGCACCAACTTCGAGAGCAACACCACCATGGGTGGATTTGGAGTCATAGATGGCCTTGGCGCCAGCCTCGACGTCAGCGCTGACGCGGTGGTAGTAGCTTGCGCTGAAAGTCTTCAAGTTGTTGAGACCGTGAAGAGTGATGGCGTATTCAGGGGCGTTGTAGCCGACGGCAGCAGCGTAGCGGGTGACGTTGCCCTCCGTGACGTTGTAAGCAGCCTCAGCACCGACGAGGAATCCGTCACGGCCAATAACAGTGTCAGCAGTGAAAGTAGGGCCCTATTGTGAGATACTTGTCAAACACCTGTCTCTGCAAGGGTGAGGTAAAGTCTTGCCTTGAAGAGGTCAAGGGCACCACGGGTGTGGACACCGGACTGCTTGTAGATGGCGTTTAGGAGAGCAGTCTTAGTGTTCTTCTCGGGAGACAGGGAGGTTGCAATGTCGAGCTTGAGACCCTGGGCAATCTGGTTCTCGAGCTCCACCTGACTACGGAGGATGTTGGCAGTGGTCCATGTCTGGGTGACGGTGAGGCCCTGTTTGCGGTTTGCCCATTTGGCCTCGATATCACCATGGATGACGTCGGAGGTGGCGGCGCGGTTGCCGCCGACCTTGAAAGAGACACCAGAGGGAGTGTTGGTCTTGACCTCAAGGGCAAATCCCTGGAAGGGGTAGTCCTTGCCGAGAAGGTCGTTGGACGACTTTCCGAGATCCTGTAGGGGCAAGGGTGAGCAGAGGGTAGGTAATCTGTTGAAGACGACTGACCTTCCAGGAGGGGGGAACGGGCTGGGGGAGAGACATGATGGTTTGTATGAAAAAGCGTTGGCGCGTTCAATGTGTCGTCAACAACCAAATATGAGGCGAGCACCGTGAGAACTTCTCGGTTTATGGGGCAGACCGGGTTCGAAGGTTCGACTGTTCGAGTGACGTTGTTCTTCAACTTTACCAATAACTCCCTCCTGTGTTATTCTCCGCGTATGTCTATATATTGCTACTGCGTTCATTGTGCCCGCTGTTTAACGGCCCTGAGTCAAACCTCCTCCATGGCAAGGAGAGCATTCGTTTTGCTTCGTTGCCCCAACGTCTTGGTTCCACATGCCACAAACGTTCGCGTCTGACATGTTCGTAAAGCACGTGACTGTTATGAGCACATATCCGGTTCGATGTCGGGCGGAGCATCACCGTCGTGCCGTAGCATGGTGACAGGAGAGGACCTCGTCGTTCCTGTCTTCAAACAGTAGGGAATCGAAGCTGTGAATACGACACTATTGCATACAGTGGGGGAGGAGGAGAAGGAGGATGACGTCAGTAACTAGAAGTAAAGTCTACAAGCCAGAGATGTACTACTACCAGTATCAAGCACGGCCATTGAATTCAAACAAGTCACGAAGTCCCTCAGAGTTGGACGTGCTTGACGACGAGGATCGAAACTGTGACAGTCTGATACTACGCGACGCGTCTTTCTCACGGGAGTCGTGTTATTTACCTTTATTTTGTCAGTGTTCAAGAAAGCGGCATCAATTGAACAGAGCAAGTCTCTTGTTCTCTGCGTCTGTACTTGTAGCCATGGACCCCCTCAAGCCGCCTACCCCACCATCCGAATCTACTGACATATTCTCCCTCTCCGACCAAGTCCTGTCCGACAGGCTCACTTTCATCGAAGAGGCATGCTTTATTCACTGTCATTCTAGTTTACAGCCTAAATTAATTGCCCGCACTTTGCTTCCCTTTGTCAGATCGGCTTTGGCAATTGGGGTAGCGTCTGGCTGTGCCGTCCCAAACCAAGCACGAGCTCCCCTGGTGCAGACGGCCTGGCAAACGTCCCAGACCAGAAACTTGCCGTCAAGTTGGTTCATCGTTCAAAGACATCAACCACCGCTGCGCGCGTCCGATCACTGTCCGTCCTATGATACCTTCTGCGTCGAATGAGCCAGTTGACGCATGTACTTTTTAGATGGAACGAGATGAAGATTGTCAGGACTTTTAAATCTGATCCTCACCCCTCCATTATTCCCTTCCATTCGTTTATCATCACCCCTTCTTACGCGTTGATCACGATGTAGGTGTCTTTCTTTCACTCCTAAGGGTGTGCAGAGAGTATGTTGCGCCACTCGACGCGTAAATCCACTCGTCTCACTCGTGTTTGCCGACTCCCCCTTATGTCACACGTTACTGATCAAATTTATTCACAACAGGGCTTACCTACCTACCCTCGTTCCAGTGGAAGTGGACGAGATCAAAGCCCGTGGGTGGTTTCGATTTCTCCTCTCCGGTGTAGAATTCCTGCACAGGCGAGGCGTCGTGCACAATGACATCAAGTATGTCCCCTCCGGCACATACATATCCCTTTGCTTAACACAGTGTCCAGGCCTGCAAACATCCTTCTCTCCTCCAAGAACATCCCGGTTCTTGTTGATTTTGGTTTCGCAGAGAAGTACGACGTCAAATCAACAACAGCCTTCCATAGCAACCTCTCGTACGGCACTCCAGAGGTAAGACAACGAATCCCAATCTGTTGATCGGCACCAACCCTGCGTACTATAGTATCTATCACCGGAGCGTGCGCGAGGCCTGCCCCATGATACCCGCAAGTCAGACATCTGGTCCCTTGGTGTGACGTTCTTCGAAATCCTCGTTGGAAGGACACCGTTCGAACACTCTGACGGCGAACAATTTACCACCAAAGAAGACTTGGAGAAGTACTGGTCCCGGACGGTGTGTTTTCTCGTCTTGTTCTACGTTTCGATGCGAGTTACTTACCCCCCGTATAGCTCCGGGGCAAGTGGGTTGGTGAATGGAAGATGTCGCCAGGCATGGAGCGGATGTTGCGACGGATGGTCGCGCCTAACGCCGATCTCCGATGCACTGCGACACAGGCGATGAACGATCCCTACTGGGCGTACCGGAAGGACTCGACCACGCATAGTAAGTCGCGTGCTTGGGTCCAATGACTTGCGCTAACACATCACCTAGGACGATCCTCAAGCTATACATCGTCCATCGTGTTTGAGAAGGATATGTCGAAACTGATGAATACCTCGCGGCCGTGCATAATCGATGACGACCTTCCTGAGAGTCCACCAGGGCTCGAACCTCTTCCGAAGCCATCGAAGGAGAATATTCAGCTACCTCAACTGACCCGGGCCAAGTCACAACCCAGAGTCGCCTCCGCTAAATGTACGTCCTAGAGCTTCCATGAGGCGTACATGAGAAGACAGGCTGAATCCATTCTTTTTCCTAGTGCAACCACGAAAGCGCGCCCCGCCTATGGACTTGTCACCTGTCAAGGCATCGCCGCCAAGCTCGCCATTCTCGTCTGCTGCAGGCAAGGAGAACATCAGGACATTTAACGCCTTCGCTGCCTCCACTTCGCGCAAACCCCTCGGCAACATTTCCGGCCGCGAGAATGTGCCCGCGTCGCGGGTGGTGCCGAAGCCTTCGGCTGACCTGGTGAAGGACGTGCGCAGAGGCCGCGTGTTGGGTGACCTCACGCGGAATAGGAACACGGAGAACGTGGATGCGAATGTGAGAGAAACGTCGGTGAAGGGGAAGAAGGACCCTGTGAGGGATCGTGTGAGAGAGTGGGAGAGAGAGAGGGAGAGGATGAGGGAGAGGGAGAGGTTGGAGGAGATGGAACGGGAAAGGGATGAGAAGGTTGAGCAGGAGAAGGAGGAGAAGGAGAAGGAACCGGCACGGGAGTTCAGCAAGGAGAACCGCCGTGTATCTCTGGTGCCAACGCCGCTGACGTCGCCTGTCGCATCGTCCTTTACTACTACAGGTAAACTTGTCTCTCCCGCATTAACGGTCGAAGGCACTGACAAACTTGTAGGATCCTCGGAAGTCCCGCGCAGGTCGTCAATCAACGACTCTAGTATCAACATCTTCAGGCACAACATTCGCAAATCTATTGGTGTGTCTCTTCTCTCTTTCTGGGGTTTCGCGGACTCTTATTTGGCTCGTGTAGATAAAACCGTGAGGTTGTACAAGTCCTCTGCTATTGCGCAAGGGGCAGGCCGATCAACGCCTGCGTTGACATTGACTGTCGACCCCGAAGATGAAGCAGCGACACGAGGAAAGAGTAATGACGCGTCCTGGGAAGACGACATCCTACTCCATAACGGTCAGTCCACTCGCGAAACTATGGTACACCATGCTCAAAGTAGTCCGACCTCTACTAGCCCCTTCAGGTCTCCCTTCAGTGCGACACGCAGCCCATGATGAACGTGTCGCTGCTGATGCTAGAATGGACCGGATGACTATCTGGATGCGCAATGTTGAGAGTACGTTGTGCAGGTTCTGGTTTTCCCCTCATGACTCATTGATGTTCTTTTTCCTTACAGAGGTCGTTGAGGATGCGCGACAGACGTTTGCATCTTCATCGACGCATGAGCTGACAACCCTTCCCTCTCTGCCTGTTGCTCCTCTCTCTCGCTCCCACAGCCGTACCAACCGATCATCTCGACTACCCCGAAAGGCCCTCGCCGCGAGCCAGATCTTCGCCCACGAGAACGACCAAAGTGCCTTGGACCTATCCAATGCCACCGGCGCCTACGCCACTGCTGACGACACGTCTGCGGACCGTAGTCAATTGCCACTCTTGGAGATCCACACCACTCCCTCGCGAAAACGCAGGGCTACGGTGTCGATATGCTCGCCGGAGAAGGCGCCGCAGACCCCGCTGAGCCTGGATGTTGAGTCTGGCTCGCCCTCGAAGCGTAGGGAGAAGAGCAAGTCGCATGGGAACTTGAAGTTGTTCCAATTACACATCGCGCCTGTCTCGATGCTCGAGGCGGAGCTGAATAAGCGTGAGCTAGCTCCTGACTGCCTGACTGCCTGTTGCGCGAAGTACTCACGCACTTGTTTTTCAGCGGAGTTACCGGCTTCTGCCCATCGCCTTTCGCAGGTGTTGGATAGCAGCTTATTCATTGCACCACCACTGACCCCGCGGTCGCGCGAGGAAGATATGGATATGCAAGACATATCGATCGTCCATGGTTCTGCTTCTTTCAACGACTTGACGTCGTCCCCGTTCCACGTCGAGCCCTATCCCTCACGGAAGCCCAGCGCTCTGAGCATGCAGGCGCCTGATACACCTAGCCAACGACGCGTGGAAGGTGTCTATGATCGCTTCCTTATGGCGACCTCGGGCGTGAAGCGCCTCGGGAAGGGGTACCAGTCGGATAATGTGGGCCCGGTGTCTAGTACGCTTCCGCCCGGCCCCAAGTCGGATAGTCACCGCGTGTTCCATTCGACGCGCAGGCCTATGCCTCCGCCGGTGTCGAGTGAGGACCAGAGGAGGACGGTTTCTGTGGATGAGCTTGGGGTTGTTGGGCGCCACTCGCCTGGTCCTGGCGCGGATGGGCATACGGTGTTGAAGGAGGACGGGAACACTACTGTTGGGCTGATGCGACGTGCGTATAAAGCGATTGTGCCTGGTAAGACGACCTCGAGGAGGATGTCGCGCGTTGCTTGATTTGTTCGTTCTGGTTGTGTTTCGTTTTTTATCTCTCTTTATCGTTCATCTCTTTATCGTTGCTGTCTATATACCTTGCCCGTCTCCTGTTCGTTTCCTTCGTGCCATGTACCAACTATTGTCCGCTCTTTGTTCACTGTGTCTACTTTTCCTCGTCTTCCCTGCTTGCATTGCTCTCGAGCCTTCCTCATCATTAACTTTTATCGTCGTTCATCTCATCTCATCTTACCTCATCTTCTCATTATCTCTCCCTCTCTCATCACCTGCTATATATTCATTGCTATCGCGTTTTCCCGCTCATGACCCCACCACGCTCCCCTTCTCCGCATCACTAGTACCTACTGGAACTTGGTTTGCATCCCCCCTCACGAGTCCCCGCGCCGAGTCTTTGGACTCACTGCCACGAGCTACGTACGAGTCGTAACAAAAAGTTGTTATTTTCTATTTTACGCATCTTACGTTATATCACGCTTACGAGGTTCTTGCTTTCAATGCATACGTCTTTATTTCTCCTTGCACAATCTGCGCTCGATGGTTTTGAATTGCGATTATGACGATTCATGTACTTATGCTAATGCCAACTTGAAATACAAGTGCTCAGATCTGGCTTTCGAATGACCACTTGCTTCAGCCTTCAGCATAGTTCCAGTGCCATAATTGGCGCTCGCACCTGCTCACACATTTGGTTGAAGCTTGAAGGCTTGAACTCCCTTCTGAACACTGCTGTCCTGGTCTTTATCGGTCAATGCAGTTCCAGTGCCACCCTGCGACCTCTGCACTCGTGATGCTGTTTGACTCCGTGACAGCTGTATCATATGAGTGTCCCAACGTGTTAGACGATGTACCCCAGACGACTTAGTATGCTCCTAGCGAATCTCCTGGATGATCACTGATTCAAATTCGCTTTTATAGCTAAGAAGATATGTACATCCATTTTCTGTCAGATATTATTTCTCCCCGCTCAATCAAGGTAGTGGGTATCGTATATCTTCAGACTTCAAATTATATACCTGGAAGGAGAAATTGCGGGGAAAGAAGAACGCTTCAGAGCCCTGCCATACACTCTCTTAGAGTTGGTCTGGAGTCAATGAATCGTATCGGGGGCAAAGTTTGGCCCAGGCGTCTAGATAACCCACACCGTTAGATCTGCAGGGCAGCCACGGCGGATGTTACTCACCAGGAGTTGGGTTCTTAGCCTTCGTGCCTGGGATGTCTTCAGCAAAAACGACTGCGAGACCCCTACATATATTAAATTATTCATAAGTGATCAAATTCCCTGAGACTTCCGGTAAAGTTACGTACAATTCAAGATGCCAGTCAATGTGACTTCATAAGAGACAGATGTGAGTACGACGAATCGAAATATGATGCAAAGCTCGTACCAATGCAAGAACCATGGCCCAGCATTATCAGTTACAAATCGAATGGTTGCGTTTCCATCTGCGACACCGGTATTGACGGTATCACGACGGACCGGATTGACGTAGTTGTACGTCGTACTATCTCCACTTCGCACGACGGAGAAAGAGTGCTTTTCGAGACGTAAGGATCTGAACAAGAGAAAACGACGAAAAACACGTACACCGTGGAGATGGAAGGGATGCTTAGGATTGATACTATCAGCAAATTTCACGTAGCCGCAGATGGAAACTTCTTACAGGTCCACCGAGTTCGAAAGCAGAGCCGGGCAACGTCAGTTCGATTACCTTATTCGCAGGCAGCTCATAATAGCTTCCTTGTGGTAACAAGTCTTGAGCGCTCTGAGCTCCGCTAAGAATTTGTAGGAGGGCAGGAACAGTAGGTGGGGTAAAAGAAGCGCCATTCATAGTGTAGTGGAGGGCAGTGAAGTCGAAGTCGTGCTTGATGACCAGGTTAACATCGGCCCCACCGACGAACGGAAGCCCAGGCGCAGCAGGATTCGTTAAAGCGTGCAAGTTGACCTCCTTGAAGGGGTTGCTGATAGATGATGTGCTCGTGGGATCCCGGAGAGCAGCACTTGCGTAACTGAGAATGGCCGAGTTCCTACCGCCGTCGAATCCTGGGAAGCCTCGGGCGTCAGGATCTGCGCGGATCCAGTAGTTTCCGATCGGTTGATCTGCATTCATGACGACGGAGTAACGTTGACCAGCGTAGATCTGTATCGAATCGACGTTGAGAGGAGCGGTATTCTCTCCGTCAGCTTCGATAATTGTGAAGGTGTGCCCATCGATGGAGAAGACGAAATTTGTATCGCAGGACATCGCGATGATGCGGAAACGGTATCTTCTACCTTTCGTGACGTTGACGACGGATAGTGGAACTGCAGTCCCGTTAACGTAGCGCCCCTTGCCGTTAATCAGCGTCGAGTACGGTGTAGAGGGTATCCCGGTTTCATCAGCAACTTTGGCGGGCTCATGATACCTAGGTAATTGTAAGTTCGATACCCACCACAGACAGGACTGGACAGCAGACGAACCAGTCTGACAAGGTGAGGACGGTAGATTCTGGGTGAAATACCAACCGAAATGGTGAGCAAAGTGTAAGTCACAAGAGGCGGCTCATAGCTTACCATCATCGACATCATACTTGCTTCTATGGGGATCGTTAGGATCATAGACAATGAAGGGTCCTCTTAATCCATCGCAATATTGAGTCGCTAATCGACAATAAGGACGAGCAATATCAAAGCAAATATTTAGAACTCACCAAGATGGGAGTGATACCAGAATGTACCAGCTTGGTTCGGGACCGAGAAGTCGTATAGGAAGGAATCGTTTGCTGCAATCGGGCACTGTGTCACGAATGCCGCTCCATCGGCCCAATTGGTTGTGTTCTGGTAGATACCATGCCAATGCTGCAACAACGTTAAATAGGCGCCCATAAGGCATGGGATGGGAGACTTACAATACTCGTGCTTCGCAGCATGGTCGGATCGGTAAGGCTGTCAATGACATTAATCTTGAACCTATCACCCTGGTCCCGGCATCAGTATCCCAGTAGTACTACACGAGTCGCGCAACATGCCTTATCTCCTCGAATGACTGGTCCAGGGAAGATTCCGTTAGCAAGTACGGTGCTGTAGGCCATATTCGTGACTAAGCATTGACAGACGACGAGATGTGGACTGACGATCGAGTGAACCCATCCGGGCTGATAACAACATTCTTGATAGTTAAGTCGGTTGATGGCCCGATCGCTACCGCCTGCGTACTGGGAAGGAGCGAAAGCGCAGAAGCGCCTAAGAGAAGGATCGTACTCAGCATGGCCAATGGGTCAATGAATGAGGGAGACCATACGAACACAGCGTCTGGCTTTAATACATTTTCAGGTTGCCAAATTCTTACCTTGCCTTCTCTGATACTAATCGTCATCGTCGACAAGCGAACCCTGAAACAATCTGTCAAACAGGAAATTTTAGTGACTTGTTCATGGCCTGACAGAATCGTGAGAGCCAAGGGTATGGTCCGAGCGGCAGGGTGAGCGGCTTCCAGTGTCTATCCCAAGATATCGCGGACAGATGCCAGCATATCGCCACGGATTAGAGAGCCATCAATAACTATCAGGTCAAGGAGGAGGGCGTTGCGAGCCAGCGGTGGGGAAGTGTTTTGATCCATATCAAGCTTGGTTCCGCCACCAGCGGTAGGACCGAGGATAACCATCCAGCTATGACCCTAGGGACGAGTTATTGCATGGCGCATCACAGCGCACATGTGCTCCAGAGAGCAGCAGGTAGGCTTATCAAGTCTGAAGGGATCCGAACCAGGCGGACCCTGGAGGAAACAAATTTGCGTGGGGGGGTTGGTGGGGACCGAGGTAGAAAGAATGTGGGTCGCAAGAATGATGAACTGATATTAAGTAACGGCCCAAGTGACAAATGATCTGGAGGTGTAGCCCACTAGGTTATTAGAATGCTTGGTTTCATTAGCTGTGCGCGACATATAGGCTTGGTATGCTTAAAGTTTCTGTGACTATGACTGAAAGCTAGCTAGGCAGGTAATGACGTCAGTCTTCTCACGTACTTATATAGTAAGAGATGGTAAACGGTTATTGGAGATATCCTGTAAATCAGTGTCAACCATTGCAGCGTATATCAGAGCTGGTCGGGCGTCGAGGAGTTATACTTAGGGCAGAGCTTGTCCCAAGATTCTAGACATGAAAGAAGTTAGCGAACGCCGGGTATTTCCACGTCGAAACGATTCCCACCCGGTACAGGGTTTTTTGCCTTAGTGTGCGCGGTGTCCTCGGCGAAGACGAGGGCAAGACCTCTACAAAAAGGTTTTTGATAAGTATCGGTTGAGGCAGGGCAAGATCATCATCACGTACAATTCGAGATGCCAGTCAATGTGGCTAGGCGTGAGCCATCAGTAGTGTCGACAGAACGTATAGGTGGGAAATGGCGTACCAGTGCAGGAACCAGGGACCGGCATTATCAGTGACAAAACGTATCGTCGCGTTTCCGTCTGCTAAACCTGTATTAACGGTGTCGCGTCGGACGGGATTCAAGTAGTTGTATTCAGAACTGTCGCCACTCCGTACGACAGAGAAAGAATGCTAAGAGTAGCATTTTAGCGACGAGTTTATGTAGAGGTATGAAGAACCTACACCGTGAAGATGGAAAGGATGCTAATTTGGAAAGGTGCATCGTCAGCAATGGTTCATGCGGCGAGCGGCAGGCACTTACGGGACCACCAAGTTCTACACCAGTACCAGGGAGCGATAGTTCGATGACTTTGTTCGGAGGTAAGGAATGCACGCTTCCTTTGGGTAGGAGATCGCGCGCGTCTTCAGTCCCGCTAAGGATTTGAAGGAGGACTGGTACCGTAGGCGGAATAAATGGCGCTCCGTTCATCTCATAGTGGAAAGACGTGGCATTGAAGGTGTGTACAATGTTGAGATTCACGTCTGCGCCGCCTTTCCATGGCTTCCCAGGCGCTTTGGGGCTGTACAAAGCATGAAGGTCGACTTCTTTCAGCAGGTTTGCGACACGATAGTTTGTGGTAGGATCCGTAGCGGGTGCACCGGCGTATCGGAGGATAGCCGAATTCCTGCCACCATCGAAGCCGGGGACGCTTCTGGTATCCGGATTGGCACGAACCCAGTAGTTGCCGACCGGTTGATTGGCAGTCATGATGACTGAATAACGCTGGCCGGCGTAGATCTGGAGGGCATCCACCATTAGGGGGCGAGTGTATTCGCCGTCGGCTTCAATGACCGTGAAGGTGTGGTTATCGATGTGGAATTCAAAGGAGGAATCACAAGACATGGCGATGATACGGAATCGGTATCGTTTGTTCTTCTCCACATTAATAACGGACAGTGGTGCAGCAGTGCCATTGACGGCGCGGCCCTTTCCATTGATCAGTGTCGCTTGAGACATCAAAGGCAACCCTTCATTTGCCGCAGGAGCATAATCATGATACCTAAGATAGTATGAGCTGAGAATACTATAAAGGACGGCTGTTACAACCCACCAGTCTGCCAAAGTAATAACGGTATTTTCTAAGACAAGGTTTAGTGGAAGGCAGGTGAATAGTATGAGACGACAAACCATCATCAACATCATACATATGATGGTATGGATCATTGGGATTATATATTACAAGAGGTCCGCGAAGGCCGTCACAGTACTGAGTGGCTAACGGCGCGAGCTTAGCTATATGGACGAGCAGAATGAACATAACGCACACAAATGAGAGTGATACCAGTATGTCCCGACTTGTGAAGGCACCGAGAATTCGTAGAGGAAAGAATCGCCAGGGGTAATGGGACATTGAGTAACGAACGCCGTTCCATCAGCCCAATTCGTCCCTCTTTGGAATATACCATGCCAATGCTGTGTGCGAGGCTCTCCGTCATCACTGACTATCTCAAAATAGGCGGGACAAACTCACGATACTTGTACTGCGTAACATGTTGCTATCTGTCAAGCGATTGATAACGTTGAGCTTGTAATGAGCGCCCTGGATATATCTGTTAGGGAATACAGCGCCTAATCCACAGCGAAGAAAAACCTTCGACGCTTTGATGAGCGGTCCAGGAAAAGTTCCACCAGCGAGAACAGCACTTGATGACTATGTCACTGACCATCGCAATGAAAATTTCGGAGGAAACATACGATCGAGAGAAGCCATCCGGGCTGATGACCTTGTTAGAGATAACAAGGTCAGAGACAGGGCCAATCGATGCCGCGTTGGCAGTGACCGATAGAGAAATAGTGCAAAGAGCGATGATTCTACCTGCGGAAAACATCGCACACACGTCGACTGATGAAATTGAAAGGCCAAAAGTTTGACCACCACCACCAGCTTTATAGAGTTCGAAGACGATCCGCATCGGTCGGTTCCTTTGAAAACAGTGGCCATAACCGTCTGATACGATGTGTTGACAAAAATGATGAACTAAGCCGAAGGAGAAGTGAGGGCGCCTCGTATCTGTCACTGCAATGAAGGCGGTGAAACTAGAACCTATCCGCCCGATTCGAGTGGTCGCATTGATGAGGCCTTCGAAACGATGATGCGGAGGTACTATCCCGCGTTGGAGCGCTCTTCCATCTCCCACGACAAATAATATACACGTCCAGCCGTCCAGTCCGAGCATTAGCTAAAATCTAAAAGGGCATCGGCGTAATCACATGAGGCCCTCGGGCCCGTTACCTGCCTCCGCACAGCGTCTGACGAGAAGAGACGAAGATCTAACACATAGAAACCACGCCGCCAGCTAAACAGGTTCATCCCCACTTAGGCCAGCAACAAATTCGTACGTTGGAGTTGCGTTGGAGTCATGTACTGTCGTGGGTTGATATTGATCAGCGATTCGCGCGAGGATACAGGGCATTCAGCAACGCACGATACACCAGGAGTGCCGCATTATCAGCCCGAACTAACGATATATAGACAGCACCAGGTAGGTGATGGAAGGGCGTGATGAGGTTCAAAGTTATGATATCCAAATTTTAATAATGCGCGCTCCATCAACGCGCACATCACGTGGGAACCATACCTTCTGACTGGCACACTACGATAGACCGTTACGGCCAGACTTGTGGATTTACCAGTAAACGCCAACGCTTCACGCTCTTTCCGAACGCAGACATTCTTTCTATTCCGATACAAGAGTCGTACATACCGAGAGATGCAATGTCATGTTCGCTTCACCACGTATTTCTCCCACCCCACCTCCTCCAGCGTCTTTACCTTACCCATTACTTCCTTCTCCAAGCCACTCAAATACTCATCCATGGCGGCGATCAGTGTCGGTGAGCTCGCAGCAAGAATCCGTACCGCGAGAAGCCCCGCATTGGTGCTGTTGTTGATGGCGACGGTAGCGACTGGGATACCACGCTGAATGGATGATCATAAGTTGACAACTGATCACACGTAACACAGGAAAAACGAGGTAGCCGACTTACCGGCATTTGGACGATGCTATGGAGAGAGTCCACCCCGTCGAGGGTACTTCCTTTCACCGGCACCCCAATCACGGGCAGGGCAGTCATCGAGGCGACCATCCCAGGGAGGTGAGCTGCGCCCCCAGCCCCCGCGATAATGGTCCGCAGCCCACGAGTGGCCGCAGCCCGTGCATATTCCACAAGCCTGTCTGGAGTGCGATGAGCAGAGACGATGGTGAGCTCATACGGGATGCGGAATTGGTCAAGGATGCGCGCAGCAGGGAGCATGACTGGCAGATCGGAGTCAGAGCCCATGATTATTCCAACTAGTGGTTGGGGGTCCGAGAATCCAGACCCAGGCGCTGGAGCAGCAGGCGCATACAGGTTGATCTCATCCATGGTGCTTGAGGGCAATGATTCGAGAAGGGGCCGCAGGCGCGAACGCATCTGAGCATCTGAATCTGCCACGATCGTTATGTGTCCCATTTTGCGCCCTTTGCGGCATTCTGACTTTCCGTAAAGGTGAACAGAGGCGCCGGGTATTGTAAGAGCCACGTTGGTGGTAGTATTTATCTCCTCCATGGACGATGAGTGCCCAATCAGGTTCAACATCACGGTCGATGGAACTTTGAGGGCGGTGGATCCAAGAGGTAGGTTTAAGATCGCGCGAAGATGGTTCTCGTATTGAGATGTCTCGCATGCCTCAATAGTATAGTGCCCAGAGTTGTGTGGACGAGGAGCAATTTCATTGATATAAAGGCCACCTAGATAGATATCAGCGCGGGTATGCATACAGACCTGCGATTGACCGACCGTCCTCCATGAGGAACATTTCCACACCAAATACGCCGGCACCCGTGAAAGTCTTGACCGCAGCTTCAGCGAAATCGCGCGCACGTCGAGAAAGGGTGGGATCGCGACTCCGTAATGGTGCGAAGACTAGATGGCAGATGTTGTCTTTATGTATCGTTTCGACCGCGGGGTATGACTGCACTTCTCCGTCGACAGTACGAACAACCATAACAGCAATCTCCTTGATAAACGGAACCCACTTTTCGGCGTAGAGTGGACGATTTCCTAACGCTGATATCGCTTCGGTGATTTGGTTCAACTCCCGAACGACGTAGTTCCCCCGACCATCATACGCCAACGTGCGACTCTTGAGCATCAAAGGCAAGCCCAACTGTCCTGCGACATCCCTAACAGATTCTTCCGTTGTGCCTACTGGCAAAAACTCGGAAATTGGACAGCTGTGTGATGATAAGTGTTCCTTCTGCCTAAACTTATCCTGGATGATCTGGATCGTGGTGGGGCTTGGATGTATAGCCAGAGGGTTTTTGCGGGGAGTGCCTTGTATGTCCTCGAGGGTTTTAACGTCGACATGTTCTATCTCGACAGTCAGGACATCGACTTTGTCTGCGAGGACCCGTATCTTTTCGGGGTCAGTGAAAGAGCCGTCGATATGAGCAAGGTTCGGAGACACGGGCGCGATGACTTGTTTCGCAGGCGAATTTTCCCCAACATCGAGGATCACAACTTTAACATCGAGAAGTGATGCTGAAGCGGCGAGCATACGTCCCAATTGGCCACCGCCTAATGCAAAAAGGGTTGGAATTTAACGGCTGAGCCTCAGCTTAGGATCGAAGTCTGAAAGAGTAGTGAGACTTCCGGAGAACACCACATAGATGCGCAGACGTACACCCACCAAGGATCCCAACGATTCTGTCAGTCATAGGGTACAAGGAATGAACGTGATGGCGTGGAGACGAGGAGGTAGCAACTTCAAATCTAACAAAAATTTAGGTCTTAGACTGACCCTAACCATAGATTGGGTTTTGTACCCTTCCACGTGTTGCAAATCTCCAAAACCGCCTCTTCAACTCTTGCACTTTTTTCACTCGCCTAAAATGCCTCCTGCAGCTGCTAGACCTGCACCGAGGAAACGTGTGCGGAAACGCAAGAGAAGGGCGGTATCAGAGTCATCTTCTTCGTCCTCCTCGTCAGAATCAGAGTCAGAAGGAGGAGAACAGCAGAAGCCCCCCAAACCTATCGCAAAGCCAGTAGTTGTCCAGCCTGTGACATCCTCCTCCTCGCAATCGTCGACTGAGTCATCTTCTGATTCGGAATCCGAGCCAGAAGCTATCATTCCATCCATTCCTACCCCCACTTCACGACAACCAGATGCAGCACCGAAAACACGACCAATTCGCCGTACATCGCCCTCACCCTCACCTCCGCCTAGCGAAATTCCGCCGTTCATAAACGAGACAGACCCTGCGGAGAAGGAATCTCAAGAACAGATGATGAAAGCGAAGTTTAGAAAGTTTTGGATGGCATCGGTCGCAGACGGGTTTAAAGACGACCTTGAAGAGATACGGAAGGTCCGTTCGCTCAACCATCGAGTCAGAAATATCATGCTGACGAAAATGATTCCAGGAGCCAAATTTGGGGACCTCACGCCTGTCTTTATTGATCGATTCTCTGGCATCTGGTGCTGACGTATTCGCATCCTCATCGCAACCTGGCAAAAGTGGTAGTATCAACGAGATCGAGGTTATCCTGGAGTGACAGTAATTGGAAAGCTAGTTGTATGTACATCATAATTCATATCCGCAAAGATACCCATACCGTCAGTCGACATCAGGATCGACAGAAATTCTACGAGATCGAGGTTATCCTAGAGTGACAATAATTTGGAAATCTAGTTGATAAGGAAACACTCAAACGACACGCAACAGTGGCCCGAAATATGGATGACCACGCACTATCGATACTCAAACATGAGAGGTGGTAGAGACTGGCCTCTTCTCGCTATCTCGGGTATAGATACGGCGAAGGAGAATCTCAGGTGGTCTGCAACTTTGAACGGTGTCGTGTTCGACCTGTCTCTGCCCCCTGTCCTTGTGTCCTCGGGCACTGTCCCTTCCATTTCCGACCCTTCACATTTTCGTCCGTGCACTCCCCGATGGAGGAACCATAATGAAGGGCTATAGCGACGACCCGAGGAATAGTGTGTTGTATCCTTTTGTATCCTGAATGCAACACGTCATAAAATCCAATCGCCACTTCCTCTGGTCGAATGAACTTGCATCATGATATGCACAATTACCAAAGCTATGCTGGCCGCCAGGGTCAAATGCCACGGGCGAGGGCAAACGGTGGCACGATAAACAATGGGCTATGGCCGTGGGTGCGGAACATAACGATGGTTGGGCCAGGACGGTTGGCCAACATGTGCGTTTGGGTGGATCGGGGGCATTTATCTTTGCACGTAGTATAAAGGTGCAAGACTTCCCCTCGAAAACAGATATCTCATACACCTACTTCGTGCGCATCATACCAGAGAGTTATGACAATAATTAGGAACTCGCAGTCTCAGGCTAACATTGCAGTCGGTACGTCTTCAGCTATCCCAGGCGTCAACGACGCAAAAGCTCATTGTATATGTCCGTCAGGTGCTACTGCCGTAGGGTGTTCAAGCAGGTAAGAGACATGTTCCATTCCTCGCGTTAGTACATTACTGACCATTCGGACAAATTTGATCTCCAGTCGGAAGGCTACAACCGCACGCGTGCAGCCAGCTCAGTCAAAACGACGCGCCAGTCTGAGGGCCGAGGAGAGCGCGTCTGCAGCTTTCAAGAGGTCGAAGCGCCTTAGTCCTAACATATTGGACCCGATGGAGCGAAAAGCACTTCTTATGGCGGACCGTTGGACTGAAAACGTCGAGCCGACAACTGTCGGGTGCCGTGGATGTGGCAAGACGATCAAGTTGGAGAGAAAGGGGACATGCCAGTATTACGGGTTTAACTGGAAGAAGCATCGAGGAGGATGCAAGAAGATAAAGTGGCTGGAAGGAAAGGAGCAGGAGGAGGAGGGGGTAACGCAATGTTTCTCACTCAGACGAGAATCTTATTGATGAAATTTCCCGCTAGGCTGCTGAGACACAGACCTCTAGTTCCCATGGCCAGTACACTGCCCCAGGGACTCAGACGCACCGACTTGAAGGGCAATACGTCGATTACGAGGATAGATATCTATCAGAGCTGAATGAAGACCGCGAAGGCCATCGGGCGTCAGAGTTGGCTTCATCTCACTATACCCCATACCGCATCAGCTCAGGATCCCAGCCAGACACCAACATGGTGTCGTTCCCAGTCTGGAGATATGACGGTACGTGTGAAAAATCCCGCTCTTTACGAGGTCTGTTAAGAGAACTTCAAGATGTAGGTCCGACGCGTGATTCACAATGGGCAACGATGGATGTACGCGAATTCTCCGTGGGGGAATACAGTCATGTACTGAGCGAGCGGTCAGAAGCTGAACGTACGGCCATTTTGCTGCTTACACGCATGGGGCACGCAGCAGAGATTGCAAACAACCGCCGGAATGGGATAAGTCGTAAGAATACTTGATGAGGGTAGATGGGGCAGACACTGGACTCGATATTCGGTGGTCGCATTCGGTGTACGTTACATAGGAACATGGCTTTTGCATGAATCAGAATCTGGATCAACTTTCGGCGATGACGCATCGTGTTTCTTGAATCATCCGTCCATCCTCGATTCAGATCTTGGGTTCAAACTGACATCAACGTAGAGATAGGTGACGGCACGCGGTTTCGAAGAAGGCCGTAGTGCAAGGACCATAGCAGAATCTTCCTGAGCTTTGCAGAACTTGCCGTTCGTTATTCTTTTCCTATGTCAAGCCAGGACATTGGGCAAACACCGAGGACCGAGCGGAGAACGTGAGGGTTTCAATTGAAGCTAGCGATGTACACAATTTCCGAGAAACCCTGAAGCACAGATGGACAAGAAAATGTGATCAAGAACGAGCTGACAGTCGAACGATGGGAGCCACTCTGGTCGCAGTGGTGGTTTGGCTGGCGGGAATGATGACAATGAGGTTAAGTTGCGTCCTCGACGTACACTAGCAGTACATTTAGTAATTTTGATTTTACTCAGATCAAATCTCCTGTTCATATGCATCCTCCCATCCTATTTCAGGACCTCCATAATCACTCCCCTCATCAGCGTCAGCATCAGCATCCAGATCGTCTTCACCCGGTATTGGTGGTCGTTTCCTGGCCGTTGACGGAGGAGCCGGCGGCACAGCAACGGACCCAGGCTCTTCCTCAATGATCACCATGCCCATCCCGGCATCGTCGCTCTTGTCGTCGCCAATCGTGTACAGCTCAGCGTCGTCCTTCTCGTCGCTGATGCCCATACCTGCCGCGAACGACGGCGGTCCCCCGCCCTCGACGAACAGGTCCTTGAGCGCGTCGTAGTTGATCCGTTTGCTGTATTTCGGGTTTCTCTTGAGCAGGTTGCGCACCGATTCAGCGGCGGTATGCCCGTGGGGCGTGGTCGCGTCGCGTGGTTTATTGTTCGTCTTCCGGCGCTGTTGGAAGTGGAAAGATATGTTGAGCACAAGGTTTACAGAGACATAACAACGATAAACAAGAGCTAATCGTGCAGAAACAAATTTTGCCAAAAGCGAGAAACGAACCTTCCTGCTCTTGGTCGTCGAGCCAGATTCTTGATCGCCTTTCGCTAAAAAAATCCATTCAGCAATGTGAACATCGTGCCGCCGCAAGATTGCCTTCCATATGATGGAAAGTCAAAACATACGGCAGGCGTATTCTGAAGAAATATGAGCTCACCTGCAATGGCTTCGAGATAATCCTTGTTCAGCTCAACCCAGACACGTTCCTTGATTCTTACTTCTGCATCCGACAGCAAGAAACGGTCAAGCTCCTCCTCATCAAGCCCTAGCAGTTCATCTTCTACGATGATTTGGGCAAGTCGTCGCTCCTCTGCCTCATCAAGAGCATCACTGAGCATCGCGCCCTGTGTATTTTGCAAGAAGGTAGAAACCTCCTCTGCGAGAACCGTTGAGACCGTTTCGTCGACTTCGGAAGGCGGAGCTGCTACAAGAGTAAAAGAGGAAGAGGGACCATCCAAGGAAGAGGGACCATCCAAGGAAGAGGGACCATCCAAGGACGATGTGGGTAACTGAGGCTCTATGCGAGGCTGAGGTGTAGGCGGAGGTAGAGCTTGAGGCTGAGAAGGTTGCACCGTCGGTATAGAATCTGGTTCAAGGAGCGCCGGGTCAATGTTGTAGTTCGAATCGTCCATGTCGTGGTCAGGCATAAAAAGCGGAACGGGCTGTATCGTTCCCTCCAGAATCCCTTCGTTCAATAGCGAAGGGTCTATCGGGGTGGGTCCGGGTAGAGGTGCATCGTCTACAGGAGGCTCCTCCTCTTCATCGGTCTCTTCCCCTCTCTTCCGCTTTTTCTTCTTCTTCTTCAAACCTTTCTTCTTCCCCTTCCCCTTTGCACTCTCTCCAACCTGCTCCTCACCGTCTTGATATGGATCTTCTGTCGCCGCCCTCTCTGCCTCCTCTTTCTCCTTCCCCTTGGTAAATGCCGGTGGGTCCATCTCCTCCTCCAACCAGACGTTTCTAAAATCCGCTAGAGTCAAACTCCCACTGGGTGTGTTCTTGAACTCATCGAGCCGCTTCTTTAGGGTTGTGTCCGCGATCTTCACGACCTGCACGATCTCCTCAACGGACCTCCGGAAGTTATTCATGCGTGCTGCGAGAAGCAGCGCCGCTCCGCAGATACCAGCTGGGCGTCGCCCGCGTGTCATCCAATCGCGATCAAAGCGCTGCACCAAACGCACAGCATCCGTCGCCACCTTGTGTGTCTCGTCTCCGAATTCTAGCAGAGCAGAAAAGCGAGAAATGTAATGCGAAGGGTCGACTAGGGGCAGGCGTAGATTCAGGGTCTGGACAAGCTGGAGATATGTGTGGCCAAGTTCGAATACATTGACCTAAGCTCAGGGGATGAGATGTGTTAGAGCGAGAATACGATGTCAGAAATACCTGAAGAAGGTCGGAGAAATCTATAAGCATGTAGTTCCGGGTTTCCTTCTGCCGGCACGCAACGTATAAACACACAGCTACAACGTTCAAGCTCTTGCGGCCTTTCGTAAACTTGTGTTCGACAGCCAGTGTGTACATCCTGGTGGCTGCTAAGCAGACGATATCAGACAAGCGGAGTACATTAGCTATACTCTGTATTTTCTTGCTTGCTAGCGTACGCATCAGCCTTCAATTGCAGCATTACTAGGACGATGAACACACCGTTGGCTATCGTCTGTTCACGAGATTCGCTGTTGCCTCGATTCCCATACGGGCCCGTCATCCTGGCATGAGCTGGCAAGATTCGAATAAGTATACGCAAAAAATAAGACAATCTAGCACGCACTGGCTCCTTGACTAACAAAGGACCCTTGCACCATCGCGGCACCATTCGATGTTTCCCCGAATGCGACCTCACTCACAATCGCGCCCTCCTCTACCACCGTACCACACTTGACGCAAAAGCCGTTCCCGGCTGCGGTATCATATTCGATTACAGTTCCTCCGCAATCGTTACAAACAGGCTAAAGGACAAGGCAAAGTAAAGATTAGATAACACAGCAGAATGAACGCAATGCACGTACCATTAATCTGATGCCTGCAAAGCAGGAGAGATGTTTCGAATCTCAAAGAAAAGGGTATGGATACAAAAAAAGAGTGGATAAAGATAAAAACGAAAGCAGCAAAGGTGGAAAACCGGAAAGATGAGACACGCGCAAAAGAATTCGAGTCACACCAATGTGAAGCGTCACGCCGTTGTAATCAAGTGTCACGCCATGGCCTCAAGGGTCTAAATATAGACGACATCAAGAGCCATCGTTTCGCAGGCCTTGCACACTGCACAGGCCGCGACAAGCCGCAACCGCAACCACTTTGAAAGTCGTGACTCAACGTCAACTTTGGACAGGCCTAATGCTGAGGATCCTGTCCTTGATCATGAAGGTCTATAAGGAGGTCATAGTAGCAAGAATAAAATGTCCAATCTGAGTCTTGACCATGAAAATGTTGATATTTCGAGACCAGAGAGCAAGAATAATGAGCGTACAAAACCTATGCTAATGAGTGTGATATTACTATGCAATGTCGGAACGAGAAAACGATCGAAAACTACGAGACGAGATATATAGAAATGGCCAACAATACCCACGAGACACTCATCGCCGACCCCCCGGGCCATCTGCAGCCTGCCAAGGTATATCTCCTAGCTTTTGACGAGAGAACCTCGGTGTACCTGCGCCAAACCTTGCCGTAGAGCTCCCTCCACCACTCCCATCACCACTCCCGCTCCTTGAACCTGCACCAATTTCCCCACCACTGGAACTTCTCAAAGGGGCAGCTGAGGCTTCAGAAGCTGTCCTTCGCATCCTTTTCGGGGCGAGCGCCAATCCACCGTTCTTGCCAGGAGTGTCTATACCGTTGAGTTTCGTTTTCCCAACAGCAGGCTTCAAGCCTGGTCTCAAGGTGGGGACGATTTCCCTGGCTAACTCCCTAACGAGGACAGCTCCATCTCCGCCACCGCGACTCAGCCTCTCCACAATGCCCAACAACCCGTATTTTTCCACAAGCATCGCACGATTCGGATGTACTTCGCACACAGTCCTTAATACTCGCAGCAGGTTCAAGCGCACGACGGCTTTGCTATCGTGCCCAAGGCGATCGATGATACGCTTGAAGAATGCAGAGGACTTTGTCATGCTGATGGTGATGGGTGCAGATAGACGTGTGATCTTGAGGAAGGGATCAAGCAGATTCTCGAAAGAATTAGACTTCGCTGTGACGAAGCAATCGAGTAGAGCGTCCACCGCTTCTGGCTTTGAAAGCTCGTCTTCAACTCGAGCTGTCTCGTCTTGCAGCCTATACCAACACGACATCAGCACATTCCATGGCTGAATATCAAGCGACTCACCAGGAAAGAATAGATTCCAGAGCGCTGACTTGGAAGTAGGGATCTTCCAATAACTTCAGATACATCTTGAGACCTTCATGCTGCCACAAGAACGTGCGACAGCTCTTCCCGGCGCTTGCGAGATCGCAAAGTATGGGAAGTGCAAATTGTTTGAGGGGCGAACTTGTCTCAATAACGCGCTTCAAGCATGGCAGGATTCCCGCCTGCGCGGCTTCTTCTTGTCGCGTCTTATTCAGTCGGCAGAGGTTGTAGCATGTTTGGAAGATGTGGTTGGACATTTCCTGAGCAGAAAATCAGCATGAATCTTGAACTGTAGGTAAGACCTACTGTGCTGTGTGGGCCCGTAGATTGTTCATCAAGAATGCGAATCAGAATTTCGATGGCATTAGCGTTTTGCAGGACGTCCAAGAGCATCGCATTCATGGAGAGGTGTTTCACAGCCTTCAGCATCTGTACGAGACATTCAGGCTCTAGGAGCTCGCACGCTCTCAACAAACCTGAATGCAAGTTAGATCAGTCCCCGTTATAACAACACGCAAATAAAAACTGACGTCTGATAACTTTTCTCGTTCCTAAAGCATTCCGTACATGAATGTCCGACTGGGACACCTGCGAGAACACCAACAAGATCTGGATGATCTTCATCTTCATGTCGGTTGATGATGCGCCTCGATTGCCCATGACGTTTAACAATGCTGCAGATAGGGGGTCTAGAAGTCCTTCACGGATGAACATCCGGCAAAAATCGTTCTTCGTCGTCGGGCTTTGGAGCTCGAAAACACTTCCAATGCCGTTCAAGGCATGGACAATCAGCTCCGCTTGTTCAGTGTAATCCTCATCCAAGAGATCGACTAAAACCTTCAAGCCGCGACACCTGGACGAACATGAAGTCAAGGAAGGGCGAATTGAATTTCAAAGACTCACGAAATGAACATCTGTAGCGTCAGGACGGAGGTATGGCAGAGCAAGCGAATGAAATTTGAAGCCTCCAACCGACACTCTGAGGGGTACTTCTTGGAAGTAAACTCTGATTAAATTTGTCAAGTTTTCCGCGAGCCAATAAAACTATGCGTGAACTCACCCATCATGACTGGAATCCCACTGATCATCATGTCAGCGAACAGCAAAGTCTACGACAAGTAGACATACCCAATCAAGCAGAAACTCTCGAGGAACCCCAGATCCGCCGTTACCAGCTGTGATGGTCCTTGAGCATAGATTATAAGTCCAAATACGTCCCTTACTTACCTTGTTGATGATCTGAAGGAGCTTCATGATGACATCCCTTGAGCATTTGCCCTCGAGGACTTCCAGAATCGCCAACATGCCGTGGGATGAGACGAGTTGGATTTGCATCTCCGGCGTGTCGTCTATGATGTTCAACTAACGCAAAGGGAATTCAGCACAGAGACGATTGTTGAAACAAGGCGGGACCATCTCACAAGCTGGTCGCAAGCCTCCCGGAGCTGGAAATCGGGAGCTGAAGGGGTAAGTTCGTCGATAAGTTGATTCACCATGTTACACAGGCGTGCGTATTTGTCTCGTTGCAGGTTCGCATCAAGATCATCGTCTGAGAAGCCCTCGTCGATCTAAGGGAAATGAGTTTTCTAAATAGTTGCAGCAAGGCGAAATAGCCACCTCTGCGAAAGGATCCTCATCATCAGAATTATCTCCGAGCTATAATGTTGCTCGTAAGCTTAATAACGCCCCCCACAAGAGATAGACGTACCCATGACTTGTTTGATAACCGGGTATTAAGCTGCAATGTCTGCATTGGTTGTCCGATTGCTGTGAAATCAAGGTCAGATATGCTGGCGAGGTGTGCTAAGTTCGCAAACTACGTACAGGACCCGTTCAGTTTGCCAAAGACATCTTCATAATCCTCATCGTCCTCCTCAGTGTACTTTCCGAAAGTTTGATTCTGGATTCGCCGAGCTTCATTTCGTCCGAAGGATCCACCGCTATTAGGAGTTGCGGCCAAAGACGAAGAGCGGGAATGAGATCCTTGGGGAGCAGCGGAAGCGGGGCCGAATGAAGCTGTGGATGGTGCCGTAATAGGATTGAGGGCAGGACGGGAGGGTTTCCGCGTTAGACTTGGAAGAGGTGCTGAGAGAGGCCCTGGGCCTGTTGGTGCCAATCCAAAAGTCTTGATGTCATCGGGGTGGAAGAGGCCACGACGAACGGAGTTCTTCATCTTTTATGGCTAGTTTAGCGCAGAATTCACCAGAGGACTTGTCGGCCATTACCTTAAAATCAGCGACCCTTTCTTGTAGCCATTCTTCGTCCTCGTCCGGTGCCAGATCCGAATAATCTTCTACGATGGGGGCTATGTCTGATGAAGGTGGTTGCGCGAGAGGGATGACACTTGGTCCTGGACTTCGATTTGGCCGAATGGTTTGGGCATTATCGTCTGCTTCATGCTTGTCATCCTCGGCAGACGTGCGCTCTAAGGCTAAACGAATGATGAAACAGGATTCGGACAGTTATCGTCATGGCTAATGTGACGGCCTCACCTTGCAGTTTCGTAAATGATATCCCTTCCTCAAAATCGTCATCCCAATTATCAGTCTGTTCCTCTGGTGGTTGCAGCACGAAGGCGATTGGTTGAATCTTCTCCACAAGATTCATACCCATTGACTTAACATTGGGAGCAGAACCCGTCTTCCATCCCACGGGTTGATGGAACCCTGAA
The DNA here is from genome assembly GCA_014905825.1 of Lyophyllum atratum. NCBI lineage: Eukaryota > Fungi > Basidiomycota > Agaricomycetes > Agaricales > Lyophyllaceae > Lyophyllum > Lyophyllum atratum. Next base: position 771,078 of record JACGCN010000019.1, on the reverse strand, counting down.
GAGTTGGAGAGCAGTGAGGAGGATAGAGGAGCGATTTCTGTGGGTTGGCGAGTTGGTGACTGAGGGCGAGGATTTAGTCGATTAGGATGCTTCGAAGGTCTCGACGGAGCTACAAAAGGTCATTAGAACGACGTCAACACCTAAATCGCTTGACGTACACTTCAGTGCTTCGTTCCACTCTTGCACCTTCTGAACCGCCTCGTCATAGTTATAGTTACTTAGAGGTCGTTTAGCACCGTCCCGCGCAGTGGATGTCTTTTCCGCGCTATCGCCGACGACCTTCTTTCCATCTGACATCTGTTTCCTGGTTGAGATCATCCATGGATGCTTGAGCAGCTTTTTTGCCGATATTCGAAGATTGCAATCCTTTTGAAAACAGTGGTATAGGAAATCCTTTACGATCGGGGAAGCTCCCTCTGGTATGGGCGGGCAGTCGTCCTGGACGATTCGAAAAAGGGCGGGCATTGGGTCTAGGGTATGATAGGGAGGGTGTCCCTCCAAAAGTTCTATTACGACACAGCCGACACTCCTGCATGGTCCTCAGTGGGAAAACAGCACAGACAAATAGAATTACATACCATATATCAGATGCCGTAGTCGCTCCTGATTGTTCGATGACCTCCGGAGCCACTGTAGGGATATTAGATCGCTGGAGTTCAAAGAATATGATCGACGCACTCCAGTACGGGCTTCCAACAACTGCATCATCCCTCACACCCGTCGTAGTGTTACTTGCCACCCCAAAATCGGCGAGCTTGACAGTCCCGTCCTTGTTGGTGAGAATATTGGCGCCCTTGATGTCTCTGTGGATGACACCTTGGTCGTGGAGGTAGACCAATCCTTCTAGCACCTGGGATATATACACCGCGACTAGGCTCTCAGGGAACTTCCCGAACCGTTTGGATATATTGTGCAGGGAACCGTTTTCGCAGAACCTAAGGAACTTGTTGAGACCTCACTAGAGAAATGGACGAATGAAGTAACAGACTCTAAGATGATGTATAGATATTCGCGTGTTTTGACGAAACCTTTATACTTGACGATGTTCTCATGCTTTCGGAAGTTGAGGATCATAGGAAGGTCAGATATCATAGATTATGCGCACGTTCAGATTCTTGAGCAGATCGATCTCAGACTGATACAGCAGTGAGATCATGAAACCAGACCTAGGATGAAACACTTACCATAATCTCGCCAAGCTCAGCTTTAGGAATGTTGCTCAGCTGGATTTCCTTGACTGCCACCGTCTCCCCGGTAGCCCAGTTCAGGGCACCTAACCACGACCCTTCAGCACCTTCACCGATGTAGGACACCGAACAACGCACGATACACCTGGCCGAACGCTCCTTTCCCAAGGCAATCACCTAGTTGCTACACGCACCCATACCGTCACATACCACTCTACACCATAGATGAACATGCACAAACGTAGTCATTGAGGGATTTGGAGCTGCTAGCCTTCGGGGCCGACGTCGAGGTAGGTCGAGAAGGCGTTGTCATGATGAGTTGTAGTGGGGATCCGAGCTGCTCGCGGCAGAAGTGTGCGTTAACTCCAGTTTGAAGGATTTAAGGAGAGACAGAAGGCAAAGGAGAGACGATAGCCTGTAAGAAAACGTCGAGAGATGAGGGAATGAGCAAAACGCGCTTTCTCAGTTCAAGTCGCGTCCGGCGCTGACCACAAGTTTGCCCATATGGGTGGCCGCGCGCTTGTGGGAGTCACGTTTGCCTCTTTCGGTTTTCTCACTCTTTCTTTCACACATCTTTCCTTCACAATGGACTCCCCAACAATGGCTAGCTGTCAGTATACTCAGTGTACGACGAAGGCCCGCTGGCGTTATGTGCCGACAAAAGCTGTACTCGATAACCTGCTACAAGGAGCTCGAGATATTTTTGCGGTAACCACTGACAACGGTTCCACACATTCGCAAAGTTCAAAGTTCAATACGCCAAGAAGGCTCAAAACCAAAATACGATACACCCATCCAGGACCAAAGGGATACAAATGATGATTGTCCATTACCAGGTAGGAGGTAGCCGGTCTCGTCCTCAGGTCAGGGAAGTATTCTATGGAGGCCTCTATCGATGGTCGTTGCAATGACGGCGGGACCACCGGGAGAGAGTTGTCTCTACCTCTGCATACTGTTTCAGCAAAGCTTACATGGTTGTTCCCCGGAACGGTCGGGTACGCAATGCTGTCATCTCCCACTGCTTTGCGAGCTGGCCTCTCTAGATTGAGACGGTCTGGTGCAGGGTAACTCCTATAATGATAACATCGTACAGCACGGGCATTAGTGCTGAACTATACTGAAGAAGACGCAAGGACGCTTCTAAACATAAAAATTAACATTTAGTAGCGAAATGTCGATCATACTACTGCTAGTAGTTTGTATCACCGGCATAGCTGGGTTACTGGGACCCTTTTTGCCTTCCCAGATATATTCGACCTGGCTTTTTCATCCTAAGTTAAGACCTTGTGACGCTGTGGAAGCAATAGAAGGCAGCAGGCTTTACCCCCAGAGTGAATGGGTGGGTATGTTCCCAATTCAATATGGTGAAGCTGGCAGAGCCAAAGTACTACGACCCTCTCACGTTGGTAATGCTGTAGGCTTTAGGCGTACACACACACCTAATTACATTGCTACAGGTTATTTGAAGATATTCCCGGATGCATCCAGATATTTTAGCTCATATTCAGCGACACCTAGCGTTGAATGTTGAACGTGGAATTCTGAGATTCTGCTGAGTTTCAACCGCTACCACTGCTCGCCGCGGAGTTCCAGCAAGGTCATTCTTGTTCAACGGATAAGATAATCGCGGTTACATAATCTGCCACTCTCCTATCGACCTCCCATGTCATCTCTACTCTTGCTCCTATTTTGTCTACGGAGCATGCGCATCTTGCACATACGGCTTATCGAGCGATCAGACTTGAATCTAATCCGGTGATCGTCACAGATCTTATTTTTCCTGCCAATTTCGTCAAATTGGCCGCGTGCCTGACCACCACCAACGCGCTCTGCCATACCACTCTTGCTAACGGATAAGACCACCGTTTATCGATAGCTACAGCCGTGTTCACAACTTAAGCCGCGAGCCGAAAAATCTCACAACTCGTCTTTCCGAGCGTGAATGTTCAATCGCGCCTGCATTCATTCTGATGCTTCGCTGGAAACAGAAAATGCGTTCTCTGCACATGACGAGCTGATTCCGGTAACATACTCGACTTCCTGGGTTCCGGTTTCCATTTCCCCACCCCCTATCTTTGCTTTGAACCATCATGTCAGGTTTCGACATCGACAAAGCTCGCGCCAACTTCCCATCCCTGAAATCTGGTTTCATCTTTGGCGACAACGCAGGCGGCTCTCAAGTCACGCAAGGCGTAGTCGATAGGATCTCCGATTACCTGCTCAACACCAATGTACAGCTCGGTGCAGACTACTCGGTATCCGTCGTGAGCACTCAGCGTGCCATGTCAGAAGCCCCCATCGAGGCGGCCAAGCTTTTCAACGCAGCATCGCCCGATGAAATCGTATTCTCCCAGAGCTCAACCATGAACTTGGAAAACGTCGCCAGAGCCCTGGAGCCCGACATCAAACCAGGAGATGAGTTTATCGTAACCACAGAACACGAAGGTCAGCTCATATATCTGTGTCTATTCTGATATATCATCTGATCGCCATCCTGCAGCTAACGCTGGACCATGGAAGAAGCTTGCCGCTCGCACCGGTGCCGTCGTCAAAGTATGGAAAGCCACTCCAACCTCGAAAGACAACCCATACTCCCTGAGCCTCAAGACCGAGGAGCTCCTGCCGCTCATTACCGCCAAAACGCGAATCGTAGCGTTCACTTCCTGCTCCAACATCTTGGGATCGATAGTTCCAGTGAAACAGGTCATCGCAGCCCTTAGGGCAGATGCAAACGCCAAAGGGGCTCCCAAGGTCGAGGTATCGGTTGATTGCGTCGCCTACGCACCCCATCGTTTGATCGATGTCCAGGATTGGGATGTCGACTTCGCTGTTTTCTCTTTCTACAAGGTAAGAAGCATACGACTGTATATTTCTCAACCCGCGACTGAACGTGTCATTTGCGCCCCTCCAGGTATACGGGCCGCACATTTCTGCCCTATACGTTCGGGCCGCCACTCTCCAAGCATCGCTTGCGCCGCTCGTGCACCATTTCCTGAACTATAACCATACGTCGTACAAGCTCCAACCCGGCGGTCCTGGTTACGAACTTGCGTACGGAACGACTGGAGCCGTCGATTACCTTCTATCGCTTACCCCTTCTCGCGATCTGAAGAAGACCTTCGATGCGATTGCGGCGCACGAGCAGACGCTCGTTGAGCCGCTGCTTGGATTCTTGACTGATCGTGCGCAACGAGAGAGGGGTGTCAGGGTTGTTGGAGAGGAAAACGCTGGGCTATCGAGGGTGCCTACGATCTCGTTCGTTGTGGTGGGTCAAAAGCCCCTCAAGAGTAGAGACATCGTCCGTGTATTCGATCAGATGGGCGAGGTAAGCACTTTTTAATACTAGGCTTCGATGGTGAAGCTGACCTTCTGGCCGCATCACCTAGATCGGAATCCGATATGGCCATTTCTATGCCTACTCGCTCGTCGATGAACTCTCGCCTAAAGTCGACCTGGATGATGGGGTGGTTCGTATCTCACTTGTTCACTACAACACGGTCGAGGAAGTCGAGAGAATCATCGAGATTCTCAAGGAAGTCCTGGCAGCGGAGGACTGGCGGCGTGAGATGGCGTAGGAAATTTTGAACCTGAATATTGTACATTAGTCGTGGCTGCGCCCGCACGGAAATTATTTTTAAAGGTAGAACATGGATAGTTTATTGCGATACAGGTACACATAGAGTAGGCGCTACGGCGAACCAACTGACGCGCACATCAATTATAGTGCCTCACCACTATCCCATTGATCAACTCCTCCTCCACCCCCTTCTCATTCCCCTCCTTAAGACTCGTTTGCCCATACGCCGCGATCCTTCCCTTCCTCCACTCCCCCATAGTGGGCGCCGCCTCGTCCTCGAATCGTCGTGTGATCCCGACGCGCTGGAGCACCGGGCTTTCCTTCAAGGGCACCAATTTGACGGCATCATTGGTTAGCGCGAAGAAGAAGACGCCGAGGCGGGTGAGGCCGCGTTGGTCGATAGGAGGCTGGACGACGCGGTGGATGGTGCCTTTGTAGAAGCGGCCCGAGAGGAATTCGAGGGCTTCGCCTGCATTCACGACCTTTTTTTCGTAGCGGGAGTGAATGTGGATGTAAGTAGACAGTGACCTTGAAAAGTGCGTGAACGTACAATAGCGTTTTCGATGTGTTTAACCCATTTCCATGTTCCATCGGGCGCCATGATCTGGAGTGCTGATACGGGTTGGCTCCAGAGTAACGTTAGACTGCCAAAATCTTGGGGGTTATCGTCAGTATTTATGTCCATGGATGGATCTAGAGGGATTCGCGCACCGGTATGGCCTTTGAGCCAGACGTTCTTTGTTTTCACCTCTTCTTCGGTGGAGCGTGGATAGCTGGTTATTACAGGCTTCGTGAGTACTGGGCAATCGGTGTACGATCGCCTACTCACTATTTCATGAAACGGACTGGGATCCAAACGTTCTCTGTGAGCGCGAGTTCAGAATAGAAGGACGATCCGACGTACTCCAAGTGTCCCATGGTGCTTCGAAGTCATGCTGATCGACGAAGGTTTCTTCCGGTAATTCGAGCCCGAGTGCAAGGAGCCTGCAAAGGGTTACATTAGTTAGGTGAGATCTCGACGGTGTAGCGTGGCATGAATACCTCAATAAGGGAAGGAGAATGTTGAAGTGGTTGTGTCGGGCAAAAGTGTCGATCTCTGGTAGGAACGGGCGCAGGGCCTCGGGGTGTTCTTTCTTCGTGACGTCTGGGTTAACTGGGAGGTGCGCAGAAGGATCAGCAGGGAATATTAAAGAGTAGGAAATGGTTACTGTTGTAATGTTCGAGCTGGTCTCGTACGCCCGCATCGATATGCTTAGAGATCCTTCAGCATGGGGGTGCTGAACTTCCACAGAGGAGGATACGTACCCAATACTGTCGCGGCTTGTACCCCTGATAGCTACCATCCTCCTTCATCCTGCCAGCGTATTTCTTCTTTTCGTCGTCGCTCACACCGAAAGGGATCTCAGCAATATCAAAAATGCGGCGCGTCTATTCCATCCCTTTGAGTAACATTTCCCTTGGGACACGCAAGGGTTGTTAAGCGTACTTGTTCTGGCGCATACCCGTGATTGACGACGTAGAAGAAGCCGACGGTGGTCATGGCATTTCGCACGTCGATGACGAGTTCTGCCTTTCCCTCGGGGGTCTTGAACTTTTCGAAATCGATTATGGCAAGATCTGCAAAGTCCACTGTGAATCTCAATAAGTGACTGGGAGAGATGAGGAGAGGCTAAGAAGAACGTACGATTCTCCTTCGTTGGAGGAGGTGGAATGTGGCGGGGCGTCTCTGGAAGAATGGTGGCAGGCATCTGTAGTCAACGACTGGGATGATTCAGTGGTCTATAATGCCAGATGTTGAAGGGAAACTACGAAGTGCAATACGGGCCTTTTATCCCGCTCTGTACTTCTTCTTTGGAGTGATCTTTCACACAAGGATCAATCACTGGATCTTCTATCTGTGAGTATCATGACCAAGCTCCGTTTTGAGCCATTTCGAAGCGCTGCCAACTTTATGTGAGAACCGTAAGCCTGTGCATTCGTCAATCGCTCGCGCACCTTGTGCGAGTACATCTCTCGCGTTGGTTCTGCCTGCCTGCCGAGTAGTTCACATAGAGGACGGAAAGGGTCTGTGGAGTGGAGAACTTTGTGTTTTTGATGACAAAACGCTGCTGCCTCGATGAACAGAAGCCGACGGCACTGCCTGAGAGGCCGATGCCAGCCATGGTAGCGAATGTGTGCGATTGGAGCGGATTAGAATATACATCATTAACACTGAGCGATGAGAAATGTGTCCCAGCGGGACTCCGACGGTAGACCACCGAATGTGGACCAGATGTGCATTCAACATACCTCATGACTGAGAAGTGACGGTGCTGTAATCCACTGTTTACGCCAATTAGCAGCCCAAAACAAAAGTCCATTCCGAAGACAAACATCTAAACGATACTGGACGAGTACCTACCACGTGTACCTATCCATAGATTCGAATGAACCTGTGACAACGCTCCTTTTCTGCCACCTTCTTACGTGGATTGCGGGAGCTCCTGTTCCGCGGAATCACCACCTACGATGCGGACCGAAGAAGCGACGCCTGGTAGGCCGATGTGCCGTCGAGCTCTCGCAACGATGAGGGGCCACCCAGTGCAGCTTCCAGTACGGGCGTCGTGGCGCTGGTAGGATCCGTAATTTGTTGTAATTCTTTATTTCAGTTCGTAGTTTCGCTGCTTGGCGGTCCCACTATGACAAGATAGCATCCTCGGGTGTGGGACACGTACTCTGGGAATTTATTACTGATGTCAGCGAGGAAGGGAACTTCCAAGTTGCGATAAACCTTACCTTCAGCCACGCGGCTACTCCAAGGGCGTTGATGATGTCAAGCTTGCAGAGCCTCAGCCGTGATTTGGATGTAGACCCCGGAAGATTATCCGTGGTCGGGTCCAAGCGAATACCGCAGCAGGAATCACCATCACAAGTTGAAAGATTGAAGGCAGGGCACTCAGAATGTCAGCTGACCATCAAGTCAAAGTAGGCATTTTCGTTCGGCGCAGTAGACAAGAATTCCCCGCATGTGTAAGTCTGGCGAAGATATTTGGTGACTGCTTTACGTAGTAGATGCTGCTTCAAGGGCCCCAGCACTGTCGAGGAGGAAGCACTTGCAGAGGTGGCAGCTGGCGCCATAATGGGCAAACAGAATGAAGGTAGAGAAGGCCGTTCATGCAATAGCTGGTAGATCAGGGACTTGCGAAAAGGATCTGAGATGGGAGAACGAAGGGCAACACTGGGTTTATTTATTTCAAACTCCTTCAATGGGCCACGGTCCCGTTTTTGACTGTCCAGCTCGGTGAGTACCTCCAGCATATTACTGCTCTAGACTATCCCATGCCTTACCCATTCTCTATCGTGTATCAGTCTTTCCACGGGCATCTGGATATGAAAGTCCATACTACGTGAGTGCCTACTATATTTCCTCTATGAACTGAATAGCTTCATTACAGTACCTTCAACAGCTACATCGAAGATGAAGTACAATCAAAACATACTTCGCCCTTATTCTGCAGGCTTGAATTTAAAAGCACTTAACGAATACAAAAGTGGTCAGCTATCTCATGGAGTCCCATGTAAAACGCAACGATTTCGGTCACTCTGCAGTATTCATCTTGCCCTGCTGCCTATCATTCTCCGCCCAATTCTCGATTCAACTCCTAAAATTCGCGTCCCAACCAAGGCTGACCGACGGGACACGAGCCTGTATCGGTGATGCGCTGAATCCCGGTCGTGGCTGACCGTCGTTCTCTTCTTGCGCTTCTGCCTACTACTCTACACCGCAATTCTCGATTCAACTCTTGAAATTCTCGACTCAACTGCTGAAGGCTCAATCCAACCGAGGCTGACCGACGAGAGACGAGCCTGGACCGGAAATGTGCTGAATTCTGGTCGTGGCTGACAAGGTGGCTGACCGTCGTTCCACTCGATCTATTCTTAGAATGCCAATGGGCTCATCTATAAAAGACCTCGACGATGGTCAACCTCCCCAGTTTACCGACGACCATCATCCCGATACATATACCGCATATACTGCTTATATCTATCATGCGCTTCACGCTCCTCAAACAATCCTCTCTTGCCAAGACTGGCCCGCAGGTCGGGTTCAGGATAGACTTTATCGGGGCCGCAGCCCTCATCCTCGCCACCGTTGCTTATCAGCACATCCCCCAATCCCAATCAACTCTACGCGGGCGATACGGTTCTTCCGCTATCCCGATGCCGCCTCCTCCACCTCCAACCAGCGCCACCAAGCCCGCACCCTCGAGGACAGCCCCCTTCGGAAGCTCTCAAAGCGATTCCGAATTGCCTCATGCTCCTTACATCCCACTTGCTGTCGTGGCAGGCGGCCTTCTTGCTGGTGCTGGTATGTCGTCTGTCCCTTCAGCTCGTCGTCACCTGAACTTAACCCTTCCCAGCGACCTTCGCCGCTGCTGTGAAACGCAGCAAGGCGCGCAAAAATGGTCAACCTCCTTCTGGTAAAGATGATGAAGCCGAGGAGGACGAGGACGTTAACAAGCGAAGTCACGATGAAGAAGAAGACGGCGATTCCAGCCACGGCGATCCTGGAGATCCCGACGACCCCCCTCCCCCATCAAGCGGCTCCAAGGTTGAGTATGATCCTCCTCACACTCCCCTCCCGACCCAGGATTGGTACAACTTCCTCTTCATAGTCATTCTCTGCACCCTCACCTTCGCCTACACCTACACCCGCTTCTTCCCCGCCTACACCATGCCATTCCGTAAGATACTCGACAGAGCGGCCCGGGCGTTTGCTTGCAACGTCAGCCCACGCTTATATTCTGTGGAGCTTACAACGGGACTGGAGGACATCCCGCTCAAGCTTAACGGGTCCATCCAGAATGCCTCCGCACAGCTGTTCAATGTCACAGCGGAATTTGTCTTGGATCTGGTACTGGCTCCCATCGCTTACCCCGCCGTCGCCCTTGCTTGGGGAACCTTCGACGTATGTCGACCCCAGCCCTGGTGGACGCTGGCATCTGATCAATCTTCGAACGTTGTGGAAGTATCTTCAGTACCTATGGTGACCCAAAAGATGGTGGCTTTACAAGTGGTTTTGAACCATCTCTGGACCTTGGGGGGTGGTTTATTGGTGTTAGCCCTCGTCGGAGCCTGGGTTATCTGGCAGCGTAGGGGTTGTCAAGGTCGGCCTATCATAATGGCGCCGGTAGAGTCGAGCGATGAGACCACCGTGGAGGACAACATAGCCCTCGTTCATTCTGAAGAAGAAGATTTGCAGTCGTTCAAGTTACGCGCAGTCCTCCCAATTCCCGACGTTCGTAGAACATGCAGAGCCCCCGGCGCTGGACGCCGTAACCACTCCTTGCACGTTCCCTCTTCTTGGCAGTGGTGGGGGTAGGCCGCATGATCCCGTCGAGATCCCTTTGCCCGAAGATGACGAGGCAGACTGGGACGAGGTGGTGACGCTTTCTCCCGCCGAATATGACGGTGAAGGCTGGCATCACGCACTTTGTATTCCCCTTCCTGGTGATACCGACGACGGCTGGGTAGAGGAAGTCCCAGACAGAGCGATGGTAGCTCAGGTGAGTTATAACCTTGCTCCTTGATACTCTATCATTTCTAAGTATTCTTCTTTGCATCTTTAGGCCTCTGCTTTGACACCAAGTGTATCCTCGATCTCAAATATTCTCGCAACTCCAATCGACACAATCGCAACATCGGATATGAGACCGGAACTCAAGGGCCTCGAGTCTTCACGCTGGGCACCTGCCTTCACATCCAATCCCACCACAGCACCTGAAGCATCGAAATCCGATGTGTCCGACGGGTCTAGGAAGTTGAAGCACCAGCAGAGAAGGGCTCAGCAGAGGCAGAACAAGAAAAACAAACATTTGATACCCCTCCTCGCCGACCTCGCTCTCGACACCCAAACCGAAATGGCGCCGCAGGACGGGCTCACTCTAGTGTCATGGCGGCGAGGTGGGAAGTAAAGGTTTCGGATGAGATCTGGTAAGGGAAAACGAGGGCCGAATGACGCAGGCGGATGAAGGAGAGGAGAGGATGGGGAAGGAAGATGGGATCCATCTGTCGCTGACGAGCGTGCAGGCTGTGATCCCAGTTCGGACTAGGCAGACAGTTGACGAATTGAACGCCAGTCTCTTCCTTTCCGTTCCTCTTTTTCTACATTCGCTGCATTTCACTGGTTCTTGGGATCGTCCGATACCTTTGCCTCATTGAAACAGTGCCTAATTTTTGTATTTTCTTATCCATATTATTATTATTCGTTTCATCTCTATTCTTAGATCTAAATCAGTGTACTTGAATATCAATACGCATATATATATTGCATGCCCTCCAGACGTATGTGCGATACTTGTATTTTGCAAAGCCGAAGCTTTAAAAGCAACAGATAGCCATTACTCCGCTGTCCTTGTACTCAGCTTCGTATGATGGCGCCGATTAGAAGACTGAGGTCAGTGTGAAATCTGATTGTGAATGCCATGCAAATAATATTCTCCAAGGTTTGGGGTGGGCAGGCAAATAAAGATCACGTCGGTTACATCACTTTAAAGCGGGAAGTGGCAAGGCCCGATCATCGTCCATGAAGCGAGGCAGAACGAAGTAAAGAGCTGCAGAAGTAGAATGGCGAATGCAGAAATTACACGAAGACAGGTGGCTGAGGCGATGATAAGTAGTCGGGGTATGTCTCATCACGCGTTGCGTTACTCTTGGTGACTTGATATCAGAAGAAAGCAGGTGTGAGTGATGGTGAGACGTACCCAGGACTGGGGTATAGCGGGGAAGTCCTCAGTTATTTACTGTACTTCCAAGCAATCACAGCGATGATCACAATGATAATGACCAGGAAAATAGCAAGACATGTCCATCGTGCATTACGATAACGGCGGGCTGAAGAACAAAAGGAAAAAAGGAAAAAAGAAGCCATGTCAATGCGCAGTCATGCCATGAAACGAATACCGGGAACATACCAGATATGATTGCTTTCCATATGTTCTCTGTCCTGGAAATAATCGTTTCAGAGAAAGTCAAGCAGAAACGTAATAAGAATTACCCTTTTTCTATGTCATACTCGGCCTGTTTCACAGTGGTTTCAACATTGTCAATAGTCTCTTCTTGTTGATCAATCAACGTTGCCATCTTCACTGATAATTAGCCCGTCATTTGCCTTAAGAGAAGCAAATGACCACATACATCGGTGAATAGCTGCGCAAGCTCTGCTAATGTTTGTTCCATTTTAGTAATCTCTTGTTGTCGCTCTTGTACCTCGCGAAATGCCACCCGGGATTCCCCATACCGAGATGAGGATGATAGCTTTTTAAATGCATTACTATCTAGAGCGAGTACTCATGATGAAAGCTTGGCTTACCACTTGAGCAAAGATTTGCTGCCCACCGCCTTCCGCGTATACAGCTGCGACCTCTTCCGGGGTCACATCGGGTTTGACTGGCGAGAAGGATTAGACTCCATTGAGACGCAAAAGACTCCGTGTATGTAGTTACCTATTTTGAGTTGTCTCTCCACACGTTGTCTGGCCTTATGGCGGTATTCCTGTTCAACCCGTTGATAGTTTTGTATGGCATCCACAAACTTCGACCGAAGAAGTGCCATCTAAGCATAACTTCAGTCGACTTGAAAAGCCACGACATCCAGTTAACATACCTGGTTTTGACGCATCTGGATACCCAGGGCCGATTTGGCATGCTGCAGGGCTTTGATTCTTTCCTTTACGTTTTTGCTTAATCCTCGTGTTTCCGCTGCTAGTTGGTCTAGCTGCGCCACGTCGTTCGACCGTCCGTCATCCATAACCGTAAGAAGGCGTGCATGTAGAGCAGCGATCTGCGTGACGTTGGAGTTTATCTGCTCAATTCCTTCCTGTATAGACGCAACCTAGATACTGAAAATGAGCGAGGAACCACGTCAATTTCGCGAATAGTCTCGCCTCAGCGAAAAATTCAGACGACGTTCCAGCATCAGCTGTTCCATGAACATTGCTCCTAGCAGCTAGGTTATCCATATCATGGGCCTCGGGCACAGTATTACGGGGCAGCGCCTGAGGAAAACGTTAACATATGGTCGAGGGAATGGTGGGGTACTAACCCTCGCGGCTGTGAGTCGGTCTCGGGACATGGTGGTTGTAGAGAAGAGCGACGCTAACTGTGCTTGCTGCGCACTAAGTAGCACAGCAATCCAATAAATCCGAGATCAGAGAAGAATAAGTATGATGATAACATCCTGCCCATGATGCCCCTAGTGCTAGTCCCAGTGGACACTGCATCATAGGCGGATGTCGGAAAGTTGGTCGCGAGAGTTGCAATCGTTTCAGGTATATGTATATATCATCGCCAACAACAGATGGTTTGGCAGTGGGGTCCTTCTGAAGCAGACCAGAACGAAGACCTGGATGATGGGATCGTTGAAATGACACTCACCAGCATTGGAATTGGTATCTGAGTCTGGAGCAGCGGAGGTACTCATAGTCCGCCGCGAAGGCTCCAACATTCTCGACCGTCGACGCGATTCATTAGAATTACGCTTAATGCTTGAGTTAGTTCCGTGCCCGCCATGTCATATACGAGGGCCTTTCGATGATCTACAAAGGCGTTATAGAACGTCGTTTTGAACGCAAAAATCACCATCCCAGTGCCAAAGGGTTGGGCAGGAGGCCGAGTACGACCTCAACGGTGTCATCGCTTTTTTAAATAAAAAGCCTGGAGTTTGCATGGCCTCATAAAGCCTACACAGGAGAGAAACAGTCCTAGCCTATCCTTATACACTGAACAAGTTGAATTGAATAGACACTGCAGTTGGACTGGAGGCAAACTTTTCAATGACAACCCGTGGCGCGACGTCACATCGTGTGACCATCAGCTTACACGTGCAGCGACGTCCGCTGATTGACGAGACTCACGCTCATCGCCCTCCACAGTGATCGAGTTTTCATTATTGCACCTCCCCCACGATGCCTCGAGGGTGGCTCTGGGCTCCTCTCGCATTATTCTTGCTCTACCAGGCGAAATCCCAGCCGGTCGATTCGAACCTTAGTGCTCCCAACATATCATTCAGCGCAAAATCCGAGAGGAGCTGGCTATGGGGTTGGGCATGGGGTGCCGAGAGTACTGTATCTGTGGTGGATCGTGAGCCGATGGTGTCTTTTCCATCCAGACCAGGTATGTATACACCATATCTATATTTTTTGATGCACCTTTAACTGGCTAAACATAGCTGCTTTTGGAGCCGAAATTCACGACTCGATCCTAGGATATGTAATCCCTCTATCCTCCTTTACTGTTGCATGTCCTTCAAACGACACTCTTCTGTTCCCGGCACCCAACACAGGCTGTCCCGACCTTTGTCCGAGCGGCCCAAATCACCCAACTGAAGCCTGGATCGCTTTGGTCCAGAGAGGGAAATGCGAGTTCGTGAAGAAAGTGCGGGAAGCCCAACGGCTAGGTGCAAAGGCTGTGGTCGTTGGAGGCGATAACCCTGAAACGTCTGGATCTCCTGATGCACTGGTAAATATGTACAGTCCGGGTGCGTGGTGATTTTTTTGATGACCCTACCAAGATGTCGCTGACTCTCTACTCCAGAGGATTCTTCTGACGTGAAGATAGCCGCCACGTACATAAGGTACTCGGACTACATACACCTGTCAGCTCTCATCGACTCGTCGAATACGTCACACTCAGGGCTGCGCACCCTTTCACTACTCATAACCGCCGAGTACTCTGCTTGGGAATGGTACTCGTGAGTTCTATAAAGTCATCAATAAATTTTCTATCCGTTGACGCCTCGATGTCACGCTAGGCCTATCATTACGTTTGTTGTAATCCTCCTGCTCCCTTCGGCATTGACTTTTATTACTCTTCTCATACACCGGATACGAGCCGCCCGTGCCGCGCAACGTGACCGCGCCCCGGAGGACGTGGTACATAACCTACCATGGCATGTATGGACTGGAACTGGTTGGGAAAAACACGAAGGCGGGGAACCCACTGTCGATTCTCCTCACTCCAAGCAAACTTCGGATGCTCAGCCGGAGGCAGGCATTTCCCATTCGGAACCTCAGCGTGTGGACGAGGATTCGAGTGATCCATCGGCTTCACATACTCCGCAGGATCTCGCTGACCGACCCTGGTTTGAGGCTCAGGCCGAATGTGCCATTTGCCTATGCGAATTCGAAAAGGGCGACAAAGTACGGGTGTTACCATGCCATCATATCTTCCACCTTGATGAAGTCGACGAATGGTTAATTCAACGGAAGAAGCTGGTCAGTCGTATCTATGTACCGTCTGTCTTGCATCTGCTGATTATCTTCTTTCATTAGTGTCCTGTGTGCAAGGCAGACGTGACACAACCCACCCCTCCTACTCACACGGAACTTCCCATCCCTATCTCAACCGATACCCAGGCTGATGCTGAGTCTCCGCCTACTCCAACTGAACGAACACCTCTCCTTAGCAACGATTCCGATGACAGCCTTTAACGCCCACCGATGTACCTTTATCATTATGTGTTGTGCTACTTTACGACTCACCCCCGACTCTCATGATAACACCTGTAAAGTATATTGTTATTTTCCTTCAAAATCTTGTTTCTTCGATTTCAGGCTGAACTCCAGAACCTGACACTTATTAGATCCGCGACTCACTTTCCGGTACTTCGAGCCTGTCACCGGCAATCAGGGCCACTGTAAGGGGTGCACTCGTGAACCCGTGTTCACGGCATACTTTTCTTGGTTTCTGAGATACTGCCCGTTACTCCCGGTTGCGAATCGATCTTCGGGATATTTTTTCTTCCTAGGGATGTTGGGTTGTTCATGACGACTGTTACACGACTCAACCCTGTGGCTTAACTTCTTCAATTGGGTGGGCCTAGAAGTTGGATAGATTTGGAACGAGTGTTTCGCAAGGATCCGGAGGAAAAACGTGGCTTAAACCTACCATGACTCATGTGACCTATTCTTTGTTCGCGCCCTCAGCGAAGGCCCTCAACGAAGTGCGGACCTCCTCGCGAAACTGAGGGTACTGCTAATGTCATCCCATCTACTTTCTCGGCGATGATGGGCACAGATGTATAGGCCGAACGGGAAACGTTCTTACCCAATGTAGACTCCGGTGAGTTTGAGATTGAAGAACTGAACAAGAAATAACAATAAGATCAGGAACATACACCCATATGGATTCATCATGTTTTCTCATTCGGAATGCCCCATACGCCCCTATGACAATAAGCCAAGGCTTCTCAAGACTGAGCAAATTATATCAGCTAGGTGGGAATTACAGCCGATTTACAGATCTAGAGCGGTGTCATTGGCCATCTGCCGTCTTATTGTCTCGCATTCGCCTCGGAATCTTCGTCATGGCCTCCCTGAAATGTAAATGGATGATTCGGGCAGCCTGATATCGCCGGATACAGCAGCACGACCGCCTCGTGGTCGTAAACTTTGTTGCACGACGCCCAAGGTTGTTCATATACTTTTGGACTCTGGCTACGTCTAAATTGTTTCGGATCGTGGCCATTGTTCGAAACGTCACAAAGTGGCCGATAAGGCCCACTGGACATCTTTGTTCGAGAGACTTAAAGATCTGCAGGCTTTCCGGCGCTTCTGTTAGCTTTCCCCACCCTGCCCCGTCCCCACACACGTCCCTCGGCCATATCTTTTTGTTCTTCCCACTCCATAATCCCTCCTTCATTCATCCATAGATTTTAGCTCCTCGTTAACGATGCAACCGTTCCATAGAAAGCCCCCACCGAAAAAACGGCACAGTATGTATATTGTGCTCCATCAAAGTTATAGATCAAGGCCTGTGGCTTATCGTTGCTTTTAATCAGCTAAACCCTGTAGATTCTTCCAGACCTCGAGGTGTCCTCTCTCCGCACAAGAATGCGATTTTTCGCATGTATTATCGAACGAGGTCCCGCTCCAAAGCCCCAATCCATGCCGATATTATGTCGCCGGCAGGTGTGGCCACGGTTCAGCTTGTCGATACAGACATGTAATGGAAGGGTCGGCAGGTTAGTCACATTATACGAAGGTGACGGGAGCCCAGAATGGATTTGAAACATTACCAGATGTCGACGCCAAGGACAACGAGGGCCATGACGATGAGCCCGCTATAATTCAAAGACATCCTCGTTTGTCGTTCACCACAACTATCCGACCTTTGCATTTACCCATCCTTCAGTGCCCGGGGGTACAGCGCGCCAGAAGCTTGCGACGGCTCCAGTCGAAGTCTCCATGCCTTCCGAGAGCATGTATTCGACATCACATGGCTGGCGGAGCCCTTACCCGAACCCCGCTGCTTCGCCCACATATTCTCCTGGCATCCCACCGCCACAGCTCTACTACTACGACTTCTTCTCCCCTACACACCCTGCAGAATCGAGCGCGACCCTGTCCGTGTCGACATCTAGTTCGTTCTCGGACGACGCCGTCTTCCTCACGGACGATCCCAAGTACAGCGAGCACTATCATCAATATCAGTCGCAGATCTGCATCGCCGATGAGCAGCCCCTCATCCATGTTCCACCATTCTATCGCTCCCCGAACATGCGCGCACCCGTGCTGGCGCTAGACACTTCATATCCGGCGGTTCCGAACATGTATGGAACATACGGATTCCAGCCGCCTATCTCGCCTTCTTCCCCGGTCAAGTCGCGGACCCAGTCGCGCTCGGTGTCCCGCCACAAGACAATTAATTACAAAAGTAGGCGTCGTTCGTTCGGGCCTTTACACGCCTTTCAATCAACTAAACTCTGACCCCCCCCAGCTAAGCCCTGTCGATTCTACAGGGCCACGCGAAGCTGCCCGAATGGCTCGGAATGTACTTTGTCAGTTAGCGCCGTTTTGCATGGTTGGCATTTATTGATGACTATGTTTAGTATTCACGACGAGCCTACCCAGAAGACGCCATCGCCTTTTGATTCTCCTCCTCTTCAATGCGAACAAATGTCACACGGTCTACCACCAAAGCCTGCGTCGGTCGCGGACGAAAATAAGAAGAAAAACTATTTCCCAATCTCTTGGCGCGTCATTGGAGGGGGTGTATTGATGGGCGGGCCAAGTATGATTTCCGGCTTCCTTGTGCTTCAATGTACTCACGTATATTTACTTAGGACCTTTACCGGCGTCACAAGACCAAATTGAGCGAGGTAAGAGGGCTTCTCAAGATGCGGAGATGGGTGGGTACCGTTGCATTCCAAAAATTTATCCATTCTTGAACCGTCCTTTCTCTTCAGAACGAAGTCAATCGCCTCCAAAGCCCATCACACGCACTCGTTCGTCATCTAACCCCCCGACGCCAACTATGGCGCATGTGAAAGTGGACGCCACTACTGTGCGTTCCTGTTCTTCTATCCTTGCACTTCGTGATCGTCGTGACCTGAGATCTTGACAGTTGTTTTCTGCCGAATCCCCTGGTAACCTTTGAGCTTTCTAGCCTTATACGGACATTCCTGTGACACCTTCGACTTCGACTTCGATTTCTATGTTGACATACGGTTTCTATGGCCGCACGACTTCGCTATGAACACTTGCATATCCAAATCCTTGTACTTACCATTCCTGCTCAACAGACCCTGTATATATGTATAGATCAAAGATGAAATATATTTGCTATCAGATAAGATGCCATCGGTTTTCGGTACAAGGTGGCACCGCAACAGGCTCAAAGCATCGCTAACGAGGGCTTTCTCAGCTGAAGTGACGGGTCTGGACTCTCAACGACACCCCGTATGTTGAGTGTTGCATGGCATCTGTCGAGTCAGAGGAAGAGGGTATGACCAGGAATGGCAAGATGTGTCCCACTCCCGAACGGCCCCTAATATAAGACAGCTAATAGTAGACCCGGTGGCACAGCACGCCATTACATACGATCGGAGGCGATATATACATTCGCTTCACACTTTGGTGCCCTTTCCTCCACACCACCATGTCTATTGATTTTTCCCTCCCTCTCGCTACCCTCTTGCGGGAAAGCACACACGAAGCCCATGAACTGGTAGCGAAAAGCCCAGGTGCCATGGTCCTTCTAAGTGGGCGACTAGATAGGGACGAGTACGTCAGATATCTTATGATGCTCTGGCACATATACGAGTAGGTCCTTGATCATCTGTGCACCTCCGAGAGTCCTAACCCTTCTTGTCAGTGCCTTTGAGCAAGCCCTAGACCGTCACGCCACACACCCCGTCCTCGAACCAACATACAACCCAACGCTGCTCGCCCGCGCACCCGCCCTCGCATCTGACATTTCCTTCCTGCTCCAAGTTCCGGAGGCCTCGTGGAAATCCCACCCTGTGCACGTCAAGTTGCTACAATCCGCACCCCCGGAACTAACGGCCTATGTCAATCGAATACGGGAGCTCGCTGCTTCTGATGACCCTACGCCACTCCTTGCGCACTCATACGTGCGGTACCTCGGGGACTTGAGCGGTGGTCAGACGATACGCCGGACACTGGGGAAGGCCTACGATCTAGACGAGGAAGGGGAACAGGGGCTGTCGTTCTACGCCTTTAAGGAGCTCAGGTCGTCGAAGTCTGCGAACCAAGGTGAGATGAAGCGCATCAAGGACTGGTTCAGAGAGGGCATGAATACGGCTGGGGAGAGAGGTGTTGAGGTGAAAGGTAAGAATTGAGCTTCGCTTCTCATGTTCATTAGGGGCTTACTAACGGCGCTGCATCAGGTGCTGTTCTCGCCGAAGCGAACAAAGCCTTCGACCTTAATACTGCGCTCTTTACGACGATCAAGACTGGTGCGACGAGTCAGGATTCCGACGTCCTGGAGAAGTCTAAGGAGATACCGGTAGTCATCGAGCATGGCCTCCAGGAGGAGAAGTCATATCCCATATCCCAAGTCGTCGCTGTAGTAGCTGCTGGTATGTTCAAAATGCACATGCCAATTCGTATGCTTCAATCAATTTCGATTTTGCAGTTTGCTTAGCCCACTTTATCCTGGTCACTGGCGGATTCACTGGCGACAAGGGCTACCAGAAACTCCTTGCTATAGAACAGTGGTTTTCGACATTCTGGGGGTCCGTTCCACACGCAGAGTGATCCAAGTCTCGTCATTCCCTGATATTCATCTACTCGTGCTACTATCTTAGATCGCTGTCCACTTGTTTAATCCATCCATGTATCACGAACCTGCACTTACATACACTTCCGCATATGTACTCGTAACGAGTAGCATCCACATCTCATCCTAAGCAATGGTATATATTCAGGAATACAGCTAGCTGTGTGTCACATTAAGAATCGTCCAGCGAGGATAGATTACCGCGCGCGATGTGCCCTGTGCTCGCAAAGCCAATACTACGAAAGCAAGATAGAGAAAAAAATAAGTCCGTGGGTCTGCATTCATTGGGCGTAGCCATAAGGTGATGATGGATGTTGGTTATTTACATATTGCGGTGGGGGGTACTGGGGGTCAGAAGTGTGCTGGTTCCACCCTGGAGACTTCGGCGGTTCTGACGGATGTTGCCCGCCGTTATAATACTCTGTGTTACTGCCGTATTGTTCAGAATATCGCGGGTCCTGAGCATGTTTGACACCAGGAGGGTACTGCGAGTCGAGAGAGTATTGTGACTCGGCGCGGGCAGGGTATTGCCCTCCCGGCGTCAAGCCAGGGGAGTGCGCACCCTTATTGGGCACGTCTCCAGGTCCCTGCAAGGGCAGGTACGTGGTGCTCGCGGGCTCTGTCGAGAAGAGGTTATTGACCTTCTTCGATGGCTTTTTCGCCGCCTTTCTGCGACAGCAGCGCCAGATGCAGAAGCCAACGACGCCGATAACTAAGACGAGGCAGCCGGTGAGGATGTATGGCCAGCGACTGAGGACAAGTTCCTGGTACTTCTTCTTCTTCTCTTCCGCGGATACAGGAGAGTGTTGCATCTGGTCTGCGGGAAGCAGAGCCCATTTGGCATCGCTTATGGTGTCGTTGCCGCTGAGACGGACTTTGATGAAGTCTTTGCGGGCTTGAGCGACGTCCGTGACGGAGGCGAGTTGGATGTATGGGTGTTCGCCACTTTGACCATCGGCCCAGCTGCCGAAGTCGAGGAGCGTATACGCGTTCCGTACTGTGGATGGTCAGTGGATGAAGAAGCATGGCAAAGGTCGTTCTTACGAAAACTCATCCCTAGGATCATGTCGTAGTGACCGAGCAAACTGAAGGCGGAAGTGATGGGTTGGAACTGGACAGTGCTCAGTAGTGGTAGCAACTATTCATGGTGAAGAACTTACAGCGCCAATGCAAACCCTATTGCCTTTCGCATCCTTCCTACTGAAGTTGTCGTCGACGGTGTCAAGGGGATGTATCGGGTACGATTTTCCGCCAAATTGAAGGGCGATGTTGAGGTACTGCCCGCAAGGGATTGTCCATAACTCATCCGTCGTATCATATACAGCACCCTGTACACGTCCGTAAATCGCGTCGGAGACATCACGGGGAACTTGGCTTGTTGAGACACAATACATCAGATCAGAAGACAGTTATCACACTTTTCCTCCTACCTGAAAGTGAAGCCGGAATCGAACACTGCAACAAACTGACCGTCGGGCGCACTAGGGACGATCGAGTCAATGACAATCGGTTGAGCATCAGGTCCGAGGACCCCGTTGTTCTTGTCGGTCAGGGCTTGCCAATGCTGATCAGAGCTCAACAGCCTGTTGACGGTGTCGACGTCGAGCTTCGGCATGCTCGTGATGCTCTCAAACCCCTTAGCGAGCTCTCCAATGGTGAGCTGGCCCGTGAATGCCTCGCCGGGGTCACTTTTGCGGTCAAGGAGGAAGGTGATGTAGCTGTCGTTGGATTGGCCCTGCTCGAAGATGTGTGTGAGTGTCGTGTCGCCGGTATTGCCGTCGAGCTTCTTTCGGATGACGCTGCCCTTGTTGGGCCCGAGACCTAGGAGACCATCGTAGCCTTGTGCATGGATATCGCTCGAAAATGTGTCGGTGTTGGAGACCAAGACTGGGACGGGTCAGCATTAGCGGAGATTACATGCCGTGACGGGAAAGATGTGTACACACGGAAGGCTTGGTTGGCGACGCTGAACCCGCCGAGCTCTGCTGTTGTGGAGTGGACATTGCCTGACCGGAGAAGTTGATTAGATTTCATCCTCTCATCATCTAGAACCGCCACACACCCGCAGCTTGGCCCACAGCATATGCCAACGTCACCGACTTCCCTAGATCCGTTGAAGTGGGCTGAGTATTCGGAAAATTCACCCATAGGTCGGAACTGACGCAGAAATTATTAGCATGTTGTGATTTAAGCACTAAGATAGCTTACCTTCCGGTATCCAGAAGCACTCTGGCTGGCACACCTCCCAACGTCATATTACCAATGTATTGAGCGTTTCCATTATTGGCTACACCTATCTTGGACCGACGAGCGAGATGGGACGTAGGAGGGCTGTTGGTGCGGATTTCAATGGGGATTTTGATGCCATGGGTTGCGTCAAGGATCGTGAAGAGTAAGGCGAGAGGAATAAGAGAGCGCATACGAAGTAACTCAAAGAGCGATGATTAAATCAAAGGAATGGTCGATGGAAAGAATGTCTGGTAGACTTGTTGCTGTCCAGCTACAGTCACAATTTCGTATACAGGGCGTTGGTAAGGAAGAGAAAGTTGGTGATTGCAATGTTTTCCAGCCGCGAGGCAGTGCCTGTCACTCTTCGTTTTGACCATCACTAACAAACAGTTGAAACAGTTGGCTTTTGCACTGTGCAGCACTGCAACCCTTACGTCTCTTTCCCTCTCTGTCTGGTACCTACGACTACACGCGGGGATGGTCTCGTCGTGCGACTAACGGCTACATCGGAACATGTTTGACTTGCGCCTTGCCAAGCTCTCGCTATGAGGGACAACAGCTGATCCACCTACTTAGCTCACAATTTCACTGGGCGAGATGACTACGGACCTTCCGTATTTTATTCCTTCCTAAAGGACTTTTGACACTTCGGTACCTTGTGAAAAGCTAGTGTCAAGGTGAAAAAGGATTTTAACATATATACAGTATGTGAGTCTACTTGGCTCACTGGAATTCTTTACAACTTATCAAAAGTATATATAAGTCCAGCCAAGGTTTTCATTTACAAGCGTAATGGGTCAACTGTACCCCGAAGCATTAATGGGGCGATATGGAGACAGGCGATGCCACTGTCCGACGCCACTGTCTTCGACTGCAAATCGATGCGACTCCTTGTGTCCACTGACATCGACACTTACAGAACCCATGGCCGGCCAACGCAACGCTGGGTCATTGGCCAACACTCGATCGGTGGCGAAGAGCCTCATCATTCCTGGTGGTTCTTGACCCTACGGCAGCGACACTGCTGCATCGTGGTATCACGGTTGCTCTTGGGTTTCTTGGGCTGCGCAGCTGCACGGAATTAGTTCGCCTTACCTCCTTATCTCGCCTTGCCTTGGGAATCCCCGTCATCGATATAGACAACCAAATTTACATCAAGGAGCTCGTCTGGTCATCGAGGATATACTTGACTGATCCGAGATGGGTGCATCCCTTCCTGGGCTCCTCGACAGCCCCTATGACCAGCAATGGCCCTTCATCCCCCTCCGTCACATTAGAATCGTTGACCGGTACCAGCAGCACTCCGATCGGACCGCTATTACAGTTTATGATCAGTATACCAGCATGTAGCACACACCAATAATAGTTCATACGCAGAGCTCTACCCAAGAACTACCGATGTACATGAGTTGAATGAGCCCCTTTTATTGAAAAACTCTGGGTACATTTCATACATCAGCTCGGCAGGGCTGAGACTAGAAGGCAGCATATATGGGGCGTGCCCTATTAGTCGTAAGGTTTGCCCTGGGTTCGCCGCCCGCGCCAAGGCGCTGCATGTTAAAGGAAGGTATCTGTGGGCGTCCTCTTGGTTGACTGGCTACCCCCACCAGCACCCCGGTGTTGCCAGAACGTCTTCCCCGTTCCCTGCCGCTGCCCACATGCGAGTTCTCCATGTCGCCCTCTTAGCTTACCTAATCGCTGTCGTCAACGCGCTTCACCTTGACCTCCATGGCGAACGGAAGGCGCCTCATTCACAATTTGGCCGACGAGCGACTGGCGCGAAGCTCAATAATACCGCGGACGTGAGCTACTATGCTGACATAACGATGGGAGGGAAGCACTACACTTTATTGGTCGACACCGGGAGGTACGTGACTTGGCGCGTCTGCTGCGCAATAAGACTCACTGACAGTCATACCTGCCTTCAGCTCGGACCTCTGGATTGCTGGGAACGTACCTAACAGCGGCGAAACCCAATTCACCAGCGGGGTCACCTACGCCGTTGGCTCTGTCAACGGTAAAACACTTGCCCAATGTGGTCGTACGTCTTTGACTCATCAGGCTTCTCTTCGAAGGACCCATCAAAACGGCCGAGGTGGGGTTCGCTGGCTACACCATCCCCGATCAAGCATACCGTGAGTCTACAGTGTCTATGCATGGCCGCCACATCCTGATCGCCTCGATAGTCGAAATTACGCCAAGTCCCGAGAACGAGCAGGATGCAGGCATTATAGGTGAAGCTCACGCGTCAAACTGGCGTATTAACATTTTCTGAACACTGCAGCAGGTCTTGGTCCAAACGATGGGTCCAATATCTATCAAGAAATGAAGACCGTCGCTGGCGCGGCTTTAGTGGATCGCATATTCCTCCAAAACCGGACAACACCTAACTATTTGACATTTCTATTGGGTCGTTCCGATGGTGCGCTAATGTCTTGTCACCATTTCCCCGGAAATCGAGCCTGACGCGTCTATTTCACAGATCCTACTGATTTCTACAGTGGCAGTCTTACGATAGGCGAGGTCGTTGATGGATTCGAGGATGTCCTTATGCAACCGAAACTGGCTGTTTCCAGTGTCGCTGATGACCAAGCGCACGACCAACATTTCCAATTGCTCCTTGACGAGAACGGGCTAATTGGACCAGACGGGAAAACTATACCGGTCTACACGGAAATTGACTCAACAGCGAATCCGAAGCAAGCCACAGTTGTGATCGACACTGGCTTTTCGTTGCCACAAGTACCTAGGTGTCTACTCTTTTATTGCATCACACAACATCGGACTGAACGCATTGCTATCTAGTCCAGTGGCGGAAGCAATCTACAGCAGGTTCGCTGGCGCACGACTTCTAAATATTGCAGCTGTCGGAGATATATGGGTTTTACCTTGCAATCAAGAGGTCAACATTACATTCAAGTTCAATGGGAGGCCTTATCCGATCCATCCCCTTGATGCATCACTGTGAGCGTTTCTGCGATTGCGCCCATGGTGTTTGTTCATCCAAACATACTTTCAGTGATCCTAGGACTATTGGACTCTCTGGTGTCACTGATTCCAGAGGCCAACCTTTATGTATCGGTACTGTGTGTCCTATATTTTTTCATCCGTCATAATGTCGGACTAAGTCCTTGTCAGTTCCAACCCTTCTCGTACAACCGAGGCGCTAGTCCTAACTACGATATGGTCCTGGGCATGGCATTCCGTGCGTATACATCATCATCGTTATTTCCCATGCGTCTTAGTGCCCGCTTTCGTTCAGTCCGGAATGTCTACGTACTTATGGACTATGGGGACTTCATCATAGGTTCAGACGAGATAGATGCCCCATACATCCAATTCCTCTCAACTACCGTCCCAGCGGAAGGTGATGGCTCACAATCTCCAAAATCGGGATGACCCTGTCCTGACGCTGATTCCATAGCCCATGCTGACTTTGTGAAGGTCCGATTAAACGGAATCGATACCACAGGGACCCAGAGCGAGCTAAAGCGCCGCGGAGTGCGTCCCCTCGTGTATTACATCGCTATCACGATCGTAGTCGTCCTCATATTGGCCAGCATCGGTTTCTTCTTCATCTACCGTGCCAAAAGAACTCTAACGCTAGCCGACGCTTCTGATGCCTCCCTTCCGCAGCACCCAGGCCCGCAGATGGCGGCTTTCGGCCCCCCTCTCGCAACCTATGGTCATCCGCGAGGATCGAACTTTATCCAGCCTCCGCAGTCGCACTACCCACAGCGGCCTCCATATGGACAGGCGTCACCACCGAACCATACCCACATGCCGCAATATCATCATCCTCATCAACCCCCCTTTACACACAACATTCATGCTGCGCAGCCGCAGTTCCCTACACCACACTACACTCAAGCAGTTTAATCATCGCATTCTGGTCAGGCTTTGGACTCACTTCTTGCATATGTCATCATCATCATACTGGAATATTCGTCGCATCTTACCGTCATCCCTGTGTATTACTTCGGAATTATGATAACGTCTTCTATGATACTAACATGCAAGAATTCTCGGTTGTGGCGTGGAGACACAACAAAAGCGGAGGTGCTGACTCCAGTATGTATTAGAAAACTACCGTGCCGTCCATTGTTGGTGCTCGCAACCCTAGTCCACCAACGGGATTGATGAACCAGAGATAATGTTTCCGTTTCGAATGCAAGATTATTTTCAAGCGGCTGGAATCTCCCTCAACAAACCCTCCTGCAAAGGGCATCCTTGGGTATGTATACGTGCGAAAGGAGCCGTCCAGCTTGCCAAGTCCATCGTTGACCATAACCTTATGATTGAAGCTACAGCCGCAGAACAAAAATTACCCATACAGAGAGACACGAGCGCACGATCAGGTGGACCGTAGACCCACGACGGAATACCTTCGATTCTAAACTAGGCAAATACATGACTATAAAGGAGCATAAAGGGCTTGAGTACCGCCACAGTCCGATCAAGTTTTATAGCTGTGCAATTTGAGTAGATGCTAGAATCCATCAAGTCACGGTAATCAACATACGAGTATGCGAAATAAAACATAGATAACACATAAAGTCGACTGGGTGTATCCCGAGTACAGTACTCGAGTATATACTATATCATGCACAAATTGAGTCGCAAGTGAGTACTAGTACTCGTCAAGCAGAGGCCCGTTCCAGAGAATCGAAATGAACTTGGAAACAATTTAACTGGGTAGTAGTATGTAGCAAGCCTTTCCGTCCCAAGGCCGAGGGCGGGCATAAAAAGGGCATAAAGGCATATGAAGGGCGACTTGGCTCCATCGCCAGGCTCAATTAGCCAATTGATAGGTTGCATCGAGGAGTCTGCAGCGGTTGCGCGGCGAGTGCCGCTCATAATATGTCAGAGTATCGTCATTTGTACCGGTCAAGTTCGAGAAGGTTGTTAACCGGTGGCGGGTTCACAATCGTTCCGGTCTATCCAAGGGTCGGTGACCAGCCGAATCGGCACGGTCATTTGAAGCGCGAGGAAAGGAGAGAGTTGATTATTGAGAGTAGGGGGTTCCACTGTGAGGACAATAAAATCCTGAGGCGCACAAAAGGAGTTAGTCTGATAATACAGAGTCGAGAATGATAGTCAATGTACCTTTAATACCACGTTACCGGCCATGAACCCGCCAACGGTAACATCAGGCCGGACTTGTACCTCGCCCTCCCAGTCCAAGTGCACGTCTTCCCGACCTTCGCAGATCACGGGAGGAAGTTCCCAGATCTCGCCTTCGCCAAGAGTGGTGTTCCTCCACACCTTTTGCCCCCTAGTTTCGACGTGACTTTGGCGCAAGATGAATACCTTGATCTGGGGCATGGAGTGCAGGGGACATTTCTCATGTGACTTCTTGGCAGACCAAGACGGTGGCGGCGGTGCGTTTGGGGGTTGTGGCATAAGAAGCTTTTGCAGGGAGTCCAAGGGACCATTCAACTGAATGTGGAAGGGGATTTTATTGGCCAGTCCGTACACGCGGGCGCCGGGGATGAAAAGCTATAGTTCTAATTAGTTGGATTATGGAAGGAGGAGGGACAGTGGCACATACATGGAAGTGGATTGGCTCTATTTCCACGTCACTCTGCGTTTTTACTGCAGTAAAAGCTTGGTACCACTCTTCCGGTAAGGTTTTGACAGTCGAGAAGAACCCGGGAGAAGGGATGATGGGACGGTGGGCACGGGTGCGCGGATGGTAAAGAAACGGGATTTTGATTCTGGAGATGGAAAGAATGGTCAGAGACTACTAACGAATTAGGCCTTTCGAAAGAACTTACTCATCGACCTTGGTCAGAAACTCCAGGTTACGGTGGCGGGCTCGAGTCACACACACGATGATGGAATAATGACTCCTAAGGTAGAACGCGGGGTATCCAGTGTTGCTAGCGCGGTGAGACGGCGGGAGGGGACTTTCGGCATCGTCTAACTTGAAGGTGGAAGGTAGGATGGTTGAGAAAGAAATCAAGTTCGAAAGTTCATCCCCATCGCATTTTCGCCAAAGCGTGTAGCTTTTGTTCACAAGGGGAATTGATTTTGAGCTTGAGCCGGCTTCAGAGATGGTCGTGTCGAGTTTTCCCTCAACCTAAAGTAAGAGAAATAAGAGGAGGGCACGGATGAGCGTTGATAGTGTGACTCACCTTCACAACGACCTGGCATACTAGATGAACATCTTCGAGATAAATGGTGCCGTTAATATTACCGCGTCGGCCATAGGTAGGAATATCTACGCCAGGTGCCTGCTCAGAGAGAGTCACGGTAACTTTGCCGGATTTTTGGGTGAAGGCTCCAGTAGGACCTGAGTTGTTTACGCGTGGCGTCTCCTGCAGAGTCCGTTCGTCGCAAGCAGGCGCACAGGAATACTTCGGAGAAGGCTCAGAAGGCGTGTAGAGGGGGAGAGACGCGCAGGTTAGTTCATCCATTAGGTTGAGTTCAATAGAGGCGGGATTCGAGAGCTACGAAATTTAACGCCCCACCTCCGAAGGAGGTGGCACATTTTGTAGTTGGAACATGGAAGATCTGAGTCATTTGCAGAGCCAGGGGCCCCAGGGTAGCCTGTGCATCACATTACGCAGCAGCCTGTGTGAACAACATACAAAATTCCGATCCTCCGTGCTTCTAGGCTTCGACGCTCTTGTTGCTTGGTTCCATGTACCGTACCTTGTCGTAGGATCGGCATTGATACCGATCGTATGTAAGCAGCTGTGCAGTATACTGACTCGATTTTTGATCAGGCTGACAGGCACAGACAGCTCCGATGTCACGTACCTGATGCCGCGGAAACGAACAAAAGCTAACCTCCTCGAAACTTTTAAGCAATTTCGAAGCTGTTCGAAGCCTTTGAAACCCCATTAAGGAGGTGGATTCAAACTTTGCGCGCTCCCGTTATTTCGAGCAACATCAGTTCAAGAGCAAACCTTCAAGCGAAGCAATAATACGATGAAATACAATTAGGGCTTAACAAGCTTGCTACAAGTCCGGTACAAGGGACAATGTGGGGTGATCTGTAATCCAGAAATGGCGTCAGTACGAAGGTCGTGGCAAGACGAGGATATTAAGGGGGCCTCGAGGCCAGGAAACTTACATATCAAGGAGAGGAACGTGACGTAGGTCTTTCCAACCGGGCCAAGGTATCCTCAAGTTGGCGTGCTCTCTCTGCGTCCTGAATCTCCTCCCATTGCTCGTCCCTGCTGACATAGCTCAATGGTCGCTCATCTCGTGGGCTCATCTGACTCCGCCCAGACGAACTCTGTCCGGAGAGGGGTCGCTGGGCACGCAAGCTATTCCGTAAGAAACCTGCCAACAATAAGGTACTTCCCCTGGTATTGCCATATGGGGGGGGTGGCGGGGCAGCGATGAGATGGTCTTCCACATCTCCCGTTCCGACGCCGCTCTGAGCGAGCGCGGCTGCATAGGTCGGGAGTGGGGGGCGATTCCAAGGTGAGAATGCGATACTGGGATCAACAGCCGTACGGTCTCGGGAAGAGGGTAGTATTTGGCCAGGGTGGAGGTAGCTGTATCTCTCTGCCCGAAGACGGAATATCCGTCTTTCGATGAACAAGAGTTGGGCAAGTAAGACGACGCCGAATATGACATGAATGAATATCGCCGTCGTGCTAAACCCGTCGACACTTTTCCGAGAGGCGAATCGTACGGCGAATACCCATCCGGCGATGGTGCCACCGATAAAGATAAGTTGGATTAAGAATGCGAGGAATGTCGGTAGAGAGAAACCGAAGTACGTGGGGGCCTTCTTCGATTTGAAGAAACATAGAACTTTCCGTTTCTTGGAAGTGGAGTTTTGGGATTCGGTAGAAACGAGGGTTACAGTCGAAGGGGAAACGAGAGTACTGTTGGAAGCTAAGGGAATAGGATCTTCACCGAGGGCCCTTGTAGATGCGCTGGCATTGGTATCGGAGTTATCTCTATCTGCAGGATGCCTCGCAGGAAGAGCCGTTTCCGGACTTGTACTCCTCGCCTCGTCTTGGGTATCAGCACCTTCAAGGAATCCAATCTCTCCACGCTTTGAGGGCAGCACGGCAGCCTGGGGCCGTGGAATTCCATGAGAGGTGGTAGCGGTTTCAGCATTGGAAGATGAAGCGATCGACGCCATGTTTGTCGGATGGCTGACGCTATTAGGTCAGATTGAGAAAAGCTTGCCCCGGGCAAGGTGAGGCTAATGAAAGCCCCAGAAGAAGGAAAGGATACGGATTTGAAGACGACAGCCCTACTCGGCGGTGCTCGCGCTGAACAAAACACAAAAGACGACTACTCGGGGTGATGTCAACTCGTCGTTACGCAAAACGATGGGGAAGGTGGGAATCTCTTGCTATATTTAGGACGTTTCTTCTCCATCATCTCGACATGGGTTGGTGCAGACAACAATTGGGAAGGTTTCTTGAAGACTGGAGTTAATCTGAGAATGTGAAAGGGTTCCGAATTCATTTATGTGTAGCCATTAATTAACTTAGGATTAGCCAAAGCGTCGCGGTACCCAGGTTCACTTTCCGAGAAGCCTGGAAACCATCATCCGCTACCGGATTGCTCGGGTAAACGAGGCGGTACTGTATGAGTTGAGTTGGCTCGACGGCGATGTCCAGGGAGAGTGTTCCAAGAATAAGACGCAACGTGCTCGAGGAACAGAAAGATGCGCTAATAGCGATAACTTCGGGACGAACGAGGAAGTTGATGTTTCTCTTGGTCTTGAAGACACACTGCTTTGCAGTGTAGCGTCCATCGTCGGGGAAGCCAGAGCCAGGGCACTGGAAGAGCGACGACTCTTGTCACTTCCTAATCTGAAGCCCTTGCAGGGTGGAATTATTTTTATAAAGCCTCTAACTTGGTGTCGGGAAACTGTAAACCTGTGTACGATCATCGCTGTGTTACAAAAAAAGGTACGTGCAAAAAAACTATGACTCGAGCTCTGCTTTGACGTCCTCCCGGGGTATAATGGCTCCAAGGTCAACAACAGTATAGAAGGCGAACGTCTTGATTTCAGGAGGCTTCGTCGACTTCGAAGGGCTCCCATCATTGCCCTCGGACGGTGCCGGGTCCTCGGATCGGTAAGTGTATGAGACCAGCATATTGAACTTGACAAAAATCAAAAACAAATTCACGGTAATGACGCGGAAATTTAAGGTTCACCTTGACAGCTCCCCTGGCCTCCTTTCCTATGACCACCTCCCCACCCACCATGGTGACATTGGCCCGCTTTTCTAGGACACCGACCGTCTTGACCTTCCCCCGACCATCCTTCTCTCTTCCTCCTCTCCCAGTCCCCACATCATCATCCTCGTCAACCCCAAACATATCCTCATCATCGTCGTACTCCCATGCCTCCGCAAACGCAGCAATTGGAAAGGAGGACGTTGGTAACGAGATCGCAAACGGCGGCCGCCGTGCCTTCTCCGTAGCACCTCCGTCGGCCGACGACGTTGTCACAGTGGATACGTGCATCCGCTGAACCGACAGTCGGACTTGAATGGGGTCATAAAGAGGGTTTGTCAGCGCTAGGTGGAACGGGTACGTCTTCCCTGCGTGCATGCCCACCCCTGTACCGCCCCGGTCATCCTCGGGCGGAGGCGCGGCGGAGGACTTGCCAAGCGATCGTCTAGCTGCTTCAGCTTGGGCCTGCTGAGCGTGGGGAAGGGTCACGGTGATCGCAGGAAGATAAGGCGCTGCGACTAGCTTAATTTTGTAGCGCACGGACTGGGCCTTCTGTTCAGGCTTTATCAGGATATGCGTACAGGCTGGACAACGCTTCGAGCGTTTAGAGTGCAGAGGAATGCGCAGAGGTTTGAGGTCCCTGTTTTGGTTTTTTGTTGATAGTAGTCGCCGAAGATCCAAAATCGAAACGCACCTTGCTTGTAAGGAGACTGCCCAGCTACTTGACCACCTTTGGTCCAAACCAGCCACTTCCCCTACCGTCTCCAGATGTCTCATGTACTCAACATCTGCATCCCCTCCGCCAGTCCCCAGGCCACTGGCAGTCGTGATATCCACACGACTTCTGTATTCCGCCATCTCATCCTTGTTTCTACTCCTGTCCTTCCCATTCCCACCACTAACCCCTGCCCTTCCCGACGTACTTCTTCCGAGGGGGTTATACTTGCTGACCCCAGGAATGTCCCGCGCCAGAGCGGCGGAAGCAGCGGCTGTGATGGAGGTGGAGTGAAGGTGATGTGAGTGAGCCGCGCTGCTGGGTGCAACCGGGGGTGCTGATGATGTAGAAGAAGAAAGTGAGGCTGCACGTATGAAGGGTTCAAAATGCTCCTTGAGACGATCAAACTCCAAAGATTCCGGCGCAGAGTCTTCGAACTTTTGTAGTTGAGCTGCAATACGAAGTTACGACTCGTCAGAAATTTAATATGTGCATATTATATGTGGGCTGACCAGCGAGACCGGTTGGTTTCTCAAATGTAATCCCCACTTCTGCAGAGTCCCACCTGCAATGGTTACAGTAAAGAAAGAAAGGCGGTTCACCAACTGTGTTAATGGGAATTGTTAGGC
Source organism: Lyophyllum atratum (assembly GCA_014905825.1). NCBI lineage: Eukaryota > Fungi > Basidiomycota > Agaricomycetes > Agaricales > Lyophyllaceae > Lyophyllum > Lyophyllum atratum. The sequence goes on along the minus strand of JACGCN010000019.1, from coordinate 738,520 downwards.
GTCCATCGCCTGTATCCGGTGGATCCGATGGAACAACAGAGAGGGTGTTCCTACAGTTTGGGCACATAAAGCAGTTCCGAGCACATCTAGTGCCACATCGTCAAGAAACCTGCTTTCGACGCGCCGGTTCACCAACCTGTTTTTCTCCGCGCGGACACTGGCGCTCGGGACTTCGAAGAGACAATTTGGACAATAGTATGTGCTGACTTCGACCGAAACGCAGCGATTACACCGGACAGCATCGCATTCCTCGCAGAAAAACAGTTCGTGAAGAGGATGAAAGCTGAACGAAGAAGAAGGCAGATGCGGTGGCGGCGGTACTGGCGAATTTGAGAGGCAAGGGCAGTGATATCGGACGCTGGCAGCCATAACTTGCTCAGACGACAAAGGAGAGCTCAGAGTATGCTACGACACGTGCTCATCTCACGTAGATCGTGTGTGGCGAGTCGACAGGCCAAACATTGCCACACCCGACCTCCTTGTAAGTACGTTTGCAACCACCACCATTTGAAAACAGCTACCTAAGTACGTCCGCATGCAGGATCTTACTTCACCTGCGAGAACAAGGACCCTACATCATACACGCTGACGAGTCACACGCCCTTCACGATGAGCTTAGACCCGCTGGTATTCGGTCGCGCAGACATGGAAGTTAGGACTTGGTTAGGACTCAAGGCGATGCCTCTTCTGATGCGGTCCGCGACTTCCGACTCGGATATGATGGGCCATGGCACCCATACACCACTGCGGCACTGATCAAGCCTTCGGTCACTGCAGCACAGCCATCAGAACATCCACAGCTCATGAGTGTTCTCCGTGCTTTGGAAGGCGCTCAACGGTGAGCGGCGAGGAACATCTAGCGATTCCACTCCGAGGTTTTGACCTATCGGAGGATTGTGTTGCTCCGAGTGGTGGCTGGCGAATCAGCAGGAATGATTCCTGTTGTGGAAGAAACGACGGTCTCCAAACCCCGCGACAGTGTTGTTCGCATTACCTATTTCGAACTGCCCAATTGGCGCACACACATTCGGCGCGATTGATACTTCACCTTGCTTTTGGCTAATAAATCAGAGCGGGTCCTAGTTCCAAAGCTCCTGCGATCATTTTTTATGGGCGCCCCGTCAATTGTGTTGGAGTCTTATCATGGAGAGATCCCGGGTGTCCATGCCGGCGAGTTCTCTAATCAGCGCCGAAGCTCTGCGTACTTAACCGCAGGGACATCCATGCCTTGAGCACGCTCACTCGCTTGTTGCCCTACTCGGCACCACGTACTGCAGGCGCGCCGACCACACCTTCGTCCAATCCTTTCAACTTTGCGATGGACGATAGCAAGCGTACAGAGTATGTAGCCACCCTTCAAGTTCTCCAGATTCAGGGCGTATGTGCTACTCTTTCAGACTCCTGTTTCCCAACATTTGACATCTTCGAATTACTAGTTTATAAATGGTGAAGACCTTTCCTCGCACCTTTTAACTGGCTAATGGGAGCACGCTCAGCGGCTGGTATGACGTTATGGGTGAGTCTCATCATTTGTGGCGTGCATTTCGCAGCATCCTGACGCTGTGGCACAAGGTTTATGACTATCTCGGGACGTTCCCGCTTGAGGTCACTCTCATTTGGCGGGCTCCATGGAAAATCCCAAAGGTTCTGTTCATCCTTACTCGATATCTGCCCATGTTCGCTTTTGGGGTGCTCTTATACTGTGCGGATGCCCTCTCAGCGTGTCCATATACAATTCTGTCCGACTGATCGTGATGTTAGACGACGCAGCGCACCTCTCGGCGGAAGAATGTCAGACTTGTCAGAAGGTGGTCATCTGTGCGTTATTCAAGCTCATAGGCCCAATAACTCGACCAACTCTCAAGTTTATCAGGGATCTTCAATATCGGCATTTGTATTGCTGAAAGTCTCTGTCGTTCTCCTTGTCACCGCGATATGAGTTCTAATCATATTGCTACTGTCAGTGATATTCACTATTCGAACTTGGGCCGTATGGGAAAGAGGCCGCAAAATGGGAATCTTTCTTGCCATTTTCTCATTGGCTATCTGGGCCTCTCATTTCATTCTTATGGCACTGTTACTTCCGTCAGTACAACGTACGTGCCGCTTTCGTACCTTCCTGCTAGGCTTGTCGTATGCTGATAGGGCTATGTTAAACTGTCTGAAGCTATCATCATGGAGAGCTTTCACCCTATTATCTTCCTTGGATGCGATTTCTTGACAACCGGTCTTACAATATCTCGAAATTATATCCTTATAGCCGTGTTTTATCTTGGTAAGTGAACGAGGGAGTGATAACTCAAACCATGCAAGAACTGACGCCGGTCGTCGCTCATTCTACAGTCACCCTTCCGCTCATGTCGATCAGAGCGTACCAGTGTCGTGAGTTCAAGTCTGGCTATACACAAAACTCAATCTTAGAATGTCATTTTTTATCTTATAGTGGGTGCTTCTCGAGGAAGTACCAGCCTCTTGCATCTCGTTTTCTTTGACGGTTGTTCTCAGATCTTTCAGCCTCTTGACGACGCTAATGCATACTTTAGGCATCCTCTACTATATCATTTTGCTCTCGGCGTCTCTGGTCATTATAGCAATTGACTTCACGGTATCTGTAAGGCGTCATTATCCGGAGTACGCAGCCTTCGACTGAACAAACCTCCTGAACAGCCTGCGTACGCTAGCACATTGTCGAGGTTAATTTTACCATTGGCCCTTTCCCAAGGATGCAATAGGCTTACGCTGATATCAGGATCCAACACATTCTCTGCACTGTTCTCGCCTGCAGGATGTTACTTCATCTTCGGGCACAGGGGGCCTGCACTTCCCGATCAACTAATTCTCAGAAGTTTGGCGCAGATTCAGCCTTTGATCTTGACAGCATCGTCTTTCGGTGGCCGGATCTAGAGACCATCGACCACGAGTTGGAGCAGGGGGAGTCCAGGCGTTCCAACACTGGTATCCTCGTGGAAGAACGTGAGGTAGAGGCTGATTGGGATGCTTGGGATAAAGTCTTGAAAGCAAAGGCAAGAAATGCTTGCTCGTGGACTTAACGTCACTACTGCTTATACAGACAACCAACGGGTAAAACGTTAGTTGCAATCCGTAACGACTATTCACGACGTCTTCATGATCAAGCTTCGAGAGTGTATTTGTAGATAATGACCTGTATTACTTATCTGTCATCAGGAATATCCTATCCAACAAATCGATAACATAGCTGGCGGGTACTCTAGAGGTGAAGGCAAATATGCACGATCCATCTAGGGATCTCCTCGAATTACAACTTAGCCTCCTTTTTCTTTCCCTTTCCTAAATTTACCCCGAAAGGCATCACGTACGCCATCTGGGTCGCGATAGCAAGGCAAACCTGCTTCTCCCTCCATCCCGGGAGCTCCTTGCCTTCCCCGATATTACAGGGCGCAGTCCAGACTCATCAGAAGAATTACAAGTTCGCCTTTTGGCCCTTTCGATACTTCTGTAAGGATGATAACTGATGAAAAGGGCCGAAAAGTGAAAAGTATAAACAACTTTTATAATCTCAGTCCACATTCTTATACAAGTAGAAAATGCTTCTGTAAGCCGCAAAAACAGTTGAAAAGGTGCATGAAAAGGACCTCAAAAACGAGAAAGCTTCTTAAAACTGATGATAAAAGGACTACCAGAAGTCATAAATACGTGACCGTATACAGGTAGTATTACGTGCTACCTATAACCCCTCGTCGTGTCCCACAATGGTAAGTAGAGCTGGTGCGAGCGCGTGAGAGAATGTATTAGAGACATGTTAACGACGTACTTACTGCCTCCCATGATGTCTTCAACACCAGCTCCAGAGCCAACTTGAATGCCTTGCGCTACACACTCGCGCCTTACTGCTAGGCGAGTCTGTGAGGAGAGCGGCCATTGCATCAACCTGCATAATGCATGAACAAGATCCGATGGCACGGGTGGAGATGGGGAACATACCTTCTGTGTCCCTACCCGCTTCCGCCAAAATGGAGTTCCTCCTCGTGCACAAGTGACACCATCCCAAACAACAGCTACCCAAACTTCTGCACCTGCACTTGCGTGCGGAACACCCTCGACCCCACCAAGATATCCGCATTTGCTGAATATGAAGTTTTATGAATATATAGATAGGGTGTGAAAAATGGTGACGCACCAACTGCCTTCGAGCTCGGTCCCACGTCTCCCTCTAGTGTCAAGACAGACAAACACGTCCTAAAATCAAGGGTAGGAAATTCAAGTAAGCAAAGGATGTTGAATAAGTTGAAGTGTGATCGCGACGAAGTAGACAGGATACAGTGTTTGTGCCCAACATTGGGTGCCCACAAAAAATAGGCAATCGAGAGACAGGGTCGATCACAAACACCAAGGGGAAACATGCACCCCAACAAATTCTGAATAGCGTGAGTGCGCGATGGGACTGCATGAGGGACGGGAGGCCGCGGGAGGATGGGAGGGGAAGAAAACGGGTGGTGTCGTCGCAACTGGCAGTTGTAGCGGAGTTTAAAGGACTTGGGCGAAAAAAAAACTGGTTGAAGCCACACGTCGTCGACTCGTGCTGATTCGCTTCGTTGTAGCCTGGTGGTGCCACAGGTGGGTACTCTGTAGTGTAGCTGTTAGTTGCGTACTGCATGTGAGCCCTCTCACCACACTGTGCTGGTTAATCGTTCGATGCTCGATGACGGCAAAGTTTTTGTGCACGTTGGAGGGTGATTGATTCAATCGCAGCCGCGTCTTGCGGCGTCTATGCTACGACGTTTGAGCGCTCAGCGAAAGGACACGAAAAGACAAAAGGAACTGTAAGTGATACACTCAAAGTACACAAAGTACGCAAAAGGGTCCTCAGAAGTGATTGATAAGGGGAAGTGGTGAAAAGTCCGCCCAAAAGTCATTGTAATTCTTCTGATGCTTCCACATAGGCGTCATGCCTCCCGTCGTTCATGAACTTTCCAGAGGAATATAGACCAACGCTTCGACTTGCATGGGTCGCAGAGGAAGGTGGTATGGGTGCCTTGAACTCCAATGCCAAGACCATAGTTGGAAGCCAGCTGCGCACAGTATCAACATGCTACCTCAGACGAATAGCCAATTGATGCCTACCTTTTTCCGAGACCCTGCCGTTCGCTAGGCGGAAGCAACCCTACCATATTGGTAAAAATGTCAACGAGGAACGCCAAGGCTGGATTTGTGATCTGGTCGCGCTTATCCTCGAACGTCAACCAGGCACCCCATTCGAGGCCGTCACCGCCAACCGTAGAAGCGCTGGTACGGTTTGGGTGGTCCAGGGCATTCTTGGCTAGTATATGTGGGTCTGTTGCGACATTAATATGAGAGTGGAAGTTCCAGACATCCCGCACAGGTCCAACAATAGCGGTGGATGGATGGGTATACAGAGGGATACGGCGCGCGTACGACGAAGGAGGTGCGAGTGTGAGTCCAGGAGTTCGGTTGGTATAATTCGGGGAGGGTATATTGATGCCGAATATTTGGTGAGTGGTAATAATTAGAACTCCCTATAAATATTACAATGATGGTTGTCTTCGGTTCATAAGTTGGGTGGATGGGGGAGGGCGTACTCGTTGATAAAGGTCAGCAATAAGGTTGGAGAAACTGCGTCCGGTTTTGACTGTCCGTATACGTATCTCAAATTGAGAGATTGCGGCTGCTCTGACATAGTGGGCAGTGACGTGGATCGGATCGGGATGATTTGAGCTGGATTGATGTCGTATGCAGGCGTCGACCAGCAGTGCTAGCACATATCCTACATAGCAATATGGCTTGTTAGAATATGTGTATTATGGTAGAACTGAAGTCCTACCGCCGTTTGGAACACTAAGTACCATCTGTATATAACTGTAAGCCGCCAGGTGGCAGAAATTGTTGGGACTTACGCTCCAATTGACCATTCAGGGTCCATTTCACCCACATAGTCGCGATTTCCGTCGGAAACAGTTTCCTGGATGTTACCAGCTTCGTAAAAGGGCGCTCATCTTAGCTTTACGGAAAGAATTTTGTAAGTATGAACAAGTTGAGGTTGAGTCGAACTGACCTGAACAACCGGCTTTGATGTTACCGACGTCTCCTTATCTTATCTATACAGGTTGTCAATACTGATCGTACTGATCTTGTAGATTAGCCTAATGTGTATTTTGCTCTCAAGTCCGCCTTCAACGGTTTTACACATCCACATTTCTGTAAGTTGTTAGGAAGATGGAATCATGGTGTCTACTGCTCCCCAAGTGGTGTGAAGGAAAACGTACTCATCCAAAAGACAATGCTCGAATACGTCGTTGAATTTTTTCTGTGGGCGTCAGCTCGTCACCTTACGGCGGTTGCCGCAAGAACAGCCCTGAGCCCGTTGCCAGACGACTCGGATTTGACACAAAGATCTTTACACCTCTCGCAAATCCACTTCCTCGCCTTGTATATGGCCCACCTGTTCTACTGTAACTGCCACTAAAATGGGTTCTCGCGTTCCTCTCGTGTCTTTTGGCCTGGAGGATTTACCGAATCCCAGGAACACGAACAGTTCTCATGCACCCAACACACACGAATATGATGACGAACGACCCAAGAAACCATGGCACCATTATCTGCCCCTTTGCGGTAGGGACACAACTTTTTTGATACGCAGGGATGAAGCTCAATAGAAGTCCGAATCTACGACGCGTTTAGGGACCATATTGCTCATCCTAGCACCCCACCCGTCCTTGCTTTATGTACTGGTCACCTACCATCTCCAAACCTTACAGGCGCCACTCCTTTTTACCACTCATCTCATTCTCACATATACCCTTACATTCACTGCCTTCTCATCTCTCATCGTCTGCGTTGCACGCGATCCCGGACCTGTCACGGCTACTGCCCAGTCGAACAGAGGAGAAGATGAAGTGGGGCTGACGGAGGCTTTGATGCCTGATATCGATTTCGATAACCCTGCAGGTTGGTGCCGCAAGTGCTGGGTGAGTTGCGAATGGACGTGGTACGACATGTCTGGTGGTCATTGACTGGTGTGACAAGGCACCTAAACCTGAACGGACACATCACTGCTCGACCTGTGGACGTTGTGTATTGAAGATGGGTCAGTCATTCATCAAGGTTTGTTGATGTTCTCTACTGAACATATGTTTGTTAGATCACCACTGCCCGTGGCTTGGATCTAACTGCATTGTGAGCAATTATAAATGCGTTCTATCACCAGGATACTGAGAGATCTGTTCTAGGGTCATAGGACATACCCCGCGTTTCTCCACTTCCTTCTGTCCATCACCCTCCTAGCTACATACCTTGCTGTGCTATCATTTTCTGCTCTATGGTACGCTTTCAATAACCCATATACCATTGTGAGTCTGCCCATTCCCTCGTCTTCAATATACATGCCAATGCTTATCATATTCAGAACATGGATACGCCAATCCACGAACTGATTCTTGGTTTTGTTGGGATCATCTTCTGCTTTGTCATTGGATCCTTCTTTTTATATCATGTATACCTTGTCTCGTAAGCGGCACTTACTCTTCTCCAAGAATCAGCCTTACTAACGATGGATCTCGCTTAGAACGAACCAAACGACGTTAGAGAACATCTCGCCGTTCCTACTTTTGAAACATCTGTCACCGTTACCGCGGACGGGTCATACCCTGTCGGATCCTCCACTAGAACCGGAACTATCGAGTCCCCAACGGAGGCTTGTCAAAGATGCCCATGGTGCCATACACATGTATGACGTCGGTTGGCGCAAGAACTGGGCCCAAGTACTCGGCTGCCAACGGAGGTTTGGGTGGGTCATTCGTCTGTGGTGTGGAGGAGCATCGTAAGTATCTCGAGATATCGTTTTGGTGATTACTAACGCGTTACCGATTCAGCCCAGGTGATGGGAAACATTTCCCCAAAAATCCCAAAGCCGAGAACCTGTTGGCTCAACTGGCCACAGAGCTTGTCAAGATCGACAGGAACGACTGATATGACGGACAAAGAGCTAATTTTCTAGGGTAAATGCTCCCTCGGACTTTAATTTATGGTTTACAATTAATCGACTATCTATCTACCTATACGGCGTTAACGACACGATGGCGTGCTCATGCCGCAATAATTGCATCTTGCATCTCACTCCTAATAAAAGCCTGTCCACGCAGTGTTGGAAACGTTGCCCTCATCTGCTTTCTTCTTCGATGTCTACACCAATAAATCACTCGCTCAAGATGGTTCTTCGAAGTCCTTGCAATCCACCATCCCCGCAGGACATGATCTGACAAAGATCATTTGTGTCAGGTGCTCATGGGGCGTACCTTTATTCAGCCGTTCACGTTTTGGGTCTGCTCGTCCTAGATATAACTCGAGATGGAATGATCTTTGGGGATATATCAGTGGTTGTGGTGAGAGGGCTTACCTGATGGAAGTAGCGGTTAACCGCCGCATCGAGACGGCACCAGTCGTCGCATGTGCTTGTGACGAAATTGTGACTTTGTCCATTGATGTCATCCGAATTCCGCACACCCCATCGGAGCCTCCGTCGGTATATAAGTTCGTTGCTTTCCCAGCTGCCGTTCAATACCATCACTTTCCTCCTATTCGTTCACCATGCCTGCTGAAATCGTTCAACTTCACTCCGAGGACACCACCGATATTGCGGGCCAGATTGTCGGGGGTCTCATGCGCCCAGCAGGAGAGAAGGAACTCCCTACTATGCTGCTCTACAACGAGCGTGGCTTGAGATTGTATGACGACATCACCACCAAGGCGCCTGAGTATTATCTCTTTGGCGCCGAGGAAGAAATACTCAAGAACAAGGCTGATGAGATTGTCCGAGCCATGCACCACGGGGAGGAACATGTCTCGGCTGATGAGGTCGTGCTTGAGCTGGGTGCAGGGTGAGTTGAGTTGTGGCCCAGTCATCCCCGCTTGCCGCCGAGAAGCTTCCCGCTGGTGTCCTCCCCTTTCTCCTCTTATGTCTGACGAAGCCCCTAATCCAGGGCCTTGCGCAAAACGTCCCACATCCTCTTAGGCCTTTCCCGATTGGTTCCCGAAGCAAGAGCCCGTGCACCAATCACTTACTATGCCCTTGATCTTGAGGAGCGGGAGATTGAACGCACCCTTGGCGAAATATCTGCCTCTGACATTGGCGTGTCCTTACAAGGCAGAGTTGAAACGAAAGGCATGTGCGGAACATATAACGACGGTTTGAAGTTCGTTGAAGAAGGAGGCTTGAATGTACACAGAAGCCCAATTCCCTCCTTAGCCTTCGCCAATCGCCCAGGTCTTGGGGACCTCTCCCCTATTTTTAGTGATGCTTCTTCCTCTGCCTCCAGCTTGGAGGATTCGGAGTCCTCGCCCCCCTCAAGCCCGGATGATGCAACGCTACCTTTACATATCCTGTTCCTTGGATCTTCGCTGGGCAACTTCTCTCGCGATGGGGCAGCCGAATTTCTACTATCTCTGCCATTGCGTGCTGGCATGGGCGATACCTTATTGCTCGGCATGGACCATGATAACGATAAGGCCGTTATCGAGGAGGCCTACAATGATCCGGAGGGCCACACAAGGCAGTTCATTATGAATGGTCTTAGGGCCGCGGGAAGAACGCTCGGCAATGAAGATATGTTCGACGAGAGCAAGTGGGAATATGTCAACCATTACAATGTCGTAGGTTATCTTCCTTCGTTGCGTCTACTCATCTCTGATCACTCCCTCTAGGAACAACGTACGGCCAAGGCCCCGTTAATGTTATCTGATCCTTACATGTACTTTAGGCCGGCATGAGGCGTATTTCAAGTCGAAATGCGACCAAACAGTCCAAGATCCATCGACCAAGAGGGAGGTTTCGTTCCTCGAGGACGAGCTGATGAAGATCGAGGAATCTTTTAAAGTTTGCCCTCCCTCTTACCTCCCGCATTTGGTTGATGCGCTAAATTCTTTCTTTAGTTCTCGGAGGCAGATGCTTTCGCCCTGTTTTCCCGGAGCAATCTGAGGCCCATACAACGATGGACTGACAGCTCTCAGAAATATTCTCTTTGGCTGCTTGAACGTCCGCCATTCAGCTTTCCCCCCCTTAAAGCACCCACGAAGACCTTCACACCCTTTGGGGTGCCATCCATTCAAGATTGGGAGCAGATTTGGACAGTTTGGGACTGTATCACTCGGCAGATGATCCCTACTTCAATGCTTTACCAGAAGCCAATCAACCTGCGCCACATATGTTTGTTCTACCTCGGGCATATTCCCACCTTCCTGGATATCCATTTATCGAAGCTCTTGAAAGAGCCCCATACTGAACCTGAGGAATACAAGGTCCGTTCTCTCGTTATCCCCTTGATCAATTACCGGTATTTATGCTTCACAGTACATCTTCGAGGTCGGTTTACTTGTTTCCCCTTGGAGACTATCTAAATCCTCTATTCTCTAGCGCGGGATTGACCCTAACGTCGACGACCCAACACAATGCCATGTAATTGATATCCGCCCGCCTCCCTTGTATCGTGTCGCTGAACGGTCATAACGCTAGGCACACTCTGAAGTTCCACAGAACGACGAAGATTGGCCCACCCTCAACGCGATCCTCCAATTCCAAACTCGCGTCCGCACGCGACTGTTGGACCTATACGAGGACATCGCCGCCAAGAATATTCCCATGACCCGCAAGATTGCCCGCGTCCTCTTCATGACATTCGAGCATGAAGCGCTGCACGCTGAGACTCTCCTCTACATGCTACTCCAACGCGCTGGGACAGGGACGCTCCCTCCCCCAGGCTTTACCGCCCCACCATGGTCATCCCTCGCCGCAACTTGGAATTCCACGCCGCAGCCTAAGACCGAGACCGTGACTCTCGGGCCGGCACTCGTCGTTTTGGGCCATGACGATGCCGAGGCGGACGACACTGATGCAGTTCTAGCGACTGACGTCGACGGACACGAGTTTGGGTGGGACAACGAGCACGGGAAGAGGACAGTCACAGTCCAGAAGTTCGAGATCGAGTGGAGGCCAGTAACGAATGGTCAATTCTATGAGTTCTACGCAGGAGCGGGTAAGGGAACGGTGCAATTTCCGGCAAGCTGGGTTGAACAAGGCGGGGAGATCATGGTGGGTTCAGGTTCTCGATCTAACAAGAGTTGGAACTATAATGAAACATCTCCTCTCGCAGGTCCGCACTCTATACGGACCTGTCCCGCTGAAGATCGCTAAAGACTGGCCTGTCATAACCTCCTATAATAATCTGTCGACCTACGCGACCGTCAAGGGGGGCCGTCTTCCTACCGAACCGGAGCTCCGTCTGTTCTCGGAGAAGTTCGAGGCAGGCTACGAGGGTGGAGCAAATATCGGGTTCAGAAACTGGCATCCCGTCCCGTGAGTTACATTTTGCTGTCTATACAAGGTGTCATGCCTGATCTCGCCTCATGTCATCAGAGCTACGACTGGCGGGGAGCGTAGCGCAGGGAAGGGGAGCAATGGCGGGGTGTGGGAGTGGACTTCTACTTCTTTCGACAACTATGACGGTTTCGTGCCGTCAGAATTATATCCAGGGTACGTCTCAACTTCCCTTCGTCGCCCAGCATCAGTTCCAGAATATGTCTGGACAGATACTCCATGGACTTCTTTGATGGTACCCATCAGGTTGTGGTACGTCCTCCACCCTCTTTTGTACCCTCGTCGTCACTGACCTGTGCTGGTTCACGAATAGCTTGGTGGATCGTATGCTACCATTCCTCGCATCACCGAGAGGAAGACGTTCAGGAATTGGTATCAGCGCAATTATGCATACCCGTGGGTCGGCGGTCGGGTCGTATATGATATCACGGAGTAGGCGGGAGCAATACCTGGCGCGAACGAACCTTGGACCAAGTACAAACATGCGCCATGAAAGGATATTGATTCAAAGACATTTTCAGTCGTGGACTCGGAATCTAACAGAATCTAACATGTAAAATAGGCATACTTATCCCCTGATCGATTTTGATGTCGTTATTGGCGACCACTGACGCCATGTAACTGTGTGGCGTTTGGTTACACCAAATTTTTCATTTCATACTCACCGCCGCTTGGTCTCACCAATCCCACTCCCTATTCCTCCAGAGTTCCATTACTCTGACGTTTCCGTTATTTCTTATATATTAATCAAGTATCTAAGTAGCCGTATGTAATGCAGATACGTCGTGCGGCTGCGAGGGTCCACTGCTATCCCGAATGGTCCCTGCAGGCCCCGTCAATTTACAGAGCCTTTGGCACCCTAAGGATCATTACTACACTATGAATACAACGTCTATCGCATGATGAGGATATCAAAAGTCCGCATCTCGTCCTTGCTAAGTCTGAATGAGGGAGACCTATTTAAATCGTGCTGGTGCAAGAACGAAGGGTAACGCATTTAATATCGCTCGATGCCGACATGTGCAGTGGCCGATGTTCACGCCGTCTGGTTCTAGTCAAGCTTTCTATCCTTCTTTCTTCTCTCGTTGATGATTATGATAGTGGTCAAGGATGTTTTCTGGATTTATTACATGTCTTACGATAAAGACTAGCTATATACATTATCTTCAAATTCAATATCAGCAGGCCGTGAAGACGTCAGCCGGGAGATTGATTTTCCCGATACCGAAGCTGCGCTCCCTGTCGTTGGCTTTCCACAACTGGTCGTCGTTCTCAAACGCGTACACCGAGACGCTCCTGTCGCCTGCGGAAGCGCAGTTGAGACTGTGAAGCGCATTGCGCTCATCAGCAAGTGATGGCACCGCGACGCCGAAGTTTGCACCGCGCGATGGCCATCCGGATCTGTACGAGAACGAACATTGTAAGCATGCGTAAGGGCATAGTGGTAGATGTGACCCACTCGGTGATGATTATTTTTTTCCCTGGGCATGCAGCCCTCAAAGCTGGTACGACAGTCTTGAAGACGAAGTTTCCAGCTTGGCCGGAGGTTCGGCCACCGTCGTAGAAAGCGCTGGGTGGAAGATGATGAGAGCCGGTTGAGAGTCAATGAAATAGAAGCAGAACATACTGTGCGTTAGCGCCAACAAAGTCGGCCCCGCAAAGCGCTGGGCTGTCCCGGATAGCCACCCACGTATGCACTGTGGACACGGGGGTTGAGATATTAATGGATCGGAGGTAACCTTAAGGACGGCCCGGTTAACGTTCCTGTGACGATGTCATATGAAGAACAGGATAGGGATACATACCTCGGACATTGTAGACTTTGGCCATGATGTTAGCTGGGGTATCGGCCGCTTCGTTTCCGATGGTGAGGCCAGCGTATCGGCCAGCGCCATACTTTGCGTATGCCGTGCGGAAGGTCTGCACATCGTTGCTGGACGAAGGAGTTAGATGCGCAGTTGGTCTCGAGTGCGAGGGAGGCTCACTTGATTTGTGTCATGCTAGACGCAACCGTGCCCTTGACCGAAGGATGAGCATGTACATACACCTGAGGATCTTTCTAGAGAGCTCACCGTGATGTAGATTCCCGCCATAACTTGAATACCAGCCGCTGCCGCTGCTGATGAAGCGAGGTTTAAAGCATTGCAGTCAAAGCCCGTGATACGGATGGACTTGAACCCTGCGTTTTTCGCGTTATTCGCGACAGTGTTCCACTGGAGGAATCATATTCAGCGACAACTTCAGAGGACGACGTGATGGAATTGCCCACCTGAGCTTGTGTTCTGCAGACATAATTCGTTGATCCGCCAATACTGTTTGACGCACCCACTCCAACGAAATTGTTAATAGCCAGAGATGGGAGCACAAAGGCAGAGATGGCAATGAAAAGCTTCGAGGTCGTGGAAAACATGTTGCTTCTGCGTGAACAAAGAATGCAAATCGATGGGCCTCTCTTATAGACCCCAGAGCCGCCCAGCTCGCAAACGGTGGTCGACCCATCACTGCACTGCATTTCTGGACCATCTGCCGCGCATGGTGTATCATCATATCCCCAGGAAAACCAGAGAAACGCGTTCTGTTGAGCATGTGCGTCCTTACGATGCCATCACCGGAAAGCATCGCCTTAGAACCTCAAGTTCCCTGACGATACCTCGAGGCGGATGGATCAAGAGACATGTCCGAAGCGAGTACACCGTACCAGGACAAAAAAGTAGCATGCAATCATCCGCCCGGAGTCGTGTATGGTATATGGAGAACTGTGCAGCAGTGCATGGCGTATTGTCGTCCTCGGGGGTGGGGAACAGGCGAAGACGACATACGAGATACGCGGAGCCTGGAACGCCTAGCGTTACCAAGGTGTAGCCTCAACTGGGCCCATACGAAAACCAAATTCGTCGCCAATTCTAGCAAGACCAATGGAAACAAGGAACTGACGGTGGAATGATGTTGAGCTGATGATTGACAACGCCGCCGATGCTCCGTAACCCCAGGTTACTCTGCGCAGATCATGATTCATTTCCGGATTAGCCATGCGTTTTCTTCGTGGCGTCGTTAACGACCTAGCCATCGGCATATAATGTGAATGGTGAATGCCATATCATCGTTGCGGTGAGTAAAGAGAACGACGAAATCAGCGAAGATCCGATCGACGACCACGATCATGATCGCCTTGATCGGCATGGGAGGCTTTCGAAAACAACAACACGCTATAATGATAGGGGGCCCATTAGCCAAAAACCCTGACTCGGACTCAAGACCGTGCAACCAACCTATGTAAGTCGAGATACGCTGCCTGGCGCTGCCAACCTGCAGCGAGGGTATTTGTTTCCAATCCTGCAAGGGGACGGAAACTATATCACATAGTCGAATTTGCCCGACGGGCAGGCTGGCACATACGCGAAGAATAGTGGAGGCGGAAGTCGGATTTTGCACTTGGAGAGGTTGAGCTATGACTGATTGCTCTTTCCGAAAACTGAATTGCTTATTAGAACGAACGGCTGGCGCTCTTATGGCTCGAAGAAGCCGGTCGAGGTCAATGATTACAGGATCGGGATAGGTGCAGCTTTGTTCGTGGGTCTGATGTTTCTTCCCTTTTTGATACTACCGTTCAAGAGGCCCCTTGGCGATATGGGCTATCAAGCTGGTACGCGTCACGCCGTTCCCGGGCTTCCACACTCCAATGAAATTTCAGCATGTCCGCCCCAGGCGCAAATTCCAATGAAATGTTTATCCAGTGTCCTTGTACAAAAATGTCCGTGCCGAAGTCCAGGTATATGTAAAGTCAAATATGACGGGATCGAGCTTTAAACGCCCAGCGCCTGCAAGAAGTCCTCGGTTTCGTTACCTTCGTTCATCCTAATGACCGGGATAGCAACCCGGACCGTTTCATCCCCTCCTCGTGCCTGTTTACTGTACAGGTACTGCTGGGCGTACTGGACCGCCAGGCGCTTCTCATGGAGCGAAGCATCCTGTCCAAGCCATATGTACACCGCGGGACGAGGGTGGGACGAGCAATCCAGTAAGAAGGCATCCGAAGAATTGAGGGATGATTTGGTAGGGGGTTCGACCACTTCGAAGACGGCGGAGCCTGTGGCATCTGAGATCTTTAGTAATGTGGGAGGCACGTCAGGTATATCCTGCCATGTGCCTGTTTCTCGTAGGGTGACATTGTCGCCAAATTCTGATAGGAAGACTCCAGCACCTGAACCGCCCTCGTCTAAAATGGTACGAATCAACGGTGCTCATGGATGCGGAAGTCGGATAGGAACTTGCCATAAACGGTCACATCGCACTGACCACCTCTTTCATTTGCTAGGCTCTGAACAAACTCTGCGGCCTTGAATTTCTCCTTGCCCAAGCTAGCCTTGGTGTTGAACTGCCACAGCTTCGTGCCTTTGTCGAGAACGTAAACATCACCTTCGACGAGACTCGAGGCCTCCGGTGCAACTTCGCGGACCACGAGATTGACGGTGCCGAAGGCGCGGGAGAGGTTGACGCGGTAGAGCTTGTGAAGATCGAGAGGTGGGGGATCGGTAACATGCTGGAAGCCGGTGGCGATACCGCCTTTGAGGCAGATGAATTTGGGAAAGTAGGAGAGGAAGCGAGGAGATTCGTAGCCCTGTACTTCTCTGTACTGAATGGGCTGCCCGTGTAAGTCTACCAGAAGCAAGGGTTTAGATGAAAACACATTTGAAGAGGGGTGGAGCAGTAACGTACGATCATCTAGCTCGACGGTCTTGTATGCAGCGGTGCCGGCTTCGTCCTGGGTAGTCTCTGCGCCCAACCAAAAGTGGAGGTCATGGGATAATGCCTCAGAATCGGGTGTTCGCTTATACGTCTAGAGCGCAAGGACTGTATAAACCCAGCGAAGCGCCTCGATCAAGGTAACCTACTTACATGCAGGATGATGTAGGAATCGCCGTCGTAGAACGACCCGATGCGCTCCTCGGGCCAAACGACCACGTTGAATTTCTCGATCCTCCATATGTTCAAACCAACCTCGGATCCAGCGTTCTTCCAGGCACTTTCGGAGTCACCAGCCTTCTCCCGGACGTGTTTCTCCAACTGATTGATAGCGACGTCAATTACGAGGAGTTAACTCTCGTTACGGGTTCGGTGGCCTTACGTCTGAGCCGAGCAGAGCGATGTTGGAGTCTTCGATGTTGTAGATTGTCGGTTTAGTCAAATGTGCCATGGTTGTACAAGATCAAGTTGGTTCGGTAACCCCGGGCCGGTAAACACTGCTGTATCATGAACCATTAACCAACTTCCATTAAAAACGAATAAAGTGATATAAGATAGAAGCGTCCCTCCGACGCAGTACTCGGAGTCTACTATTGCAGCCGAGCTAAGTTGCGCCGCTGGGGTTCGACGTAGTCTATCCCTAGTTGATCGAAAATTGCTTCCTCGGTCGTCGAGTTCAATAGCTGCCAAAAGCCCACCGATTTATCTCCCGGTAGCTGGCTCTCTGCCTCGTCAGCATGCCATCTCCATAGTCCAAGCTCGTCGAGGTATAGACCAAGGTTTCGGGCCTTCCGCTTTAGAAGATTTCTCATCGCCACGTCTCCTGTGTAGTAGAGGAGAGCAGCACCTCGAGACTTGACAGGCATTAGGCTACTCGTGGGGTATGAAGATCGGTATGAGTGAGGTTCAGAACTGATGGGTCCAAAACGCACTGGATATGGAGTCGCCTGTATTCGCCTGTGCCCTCTTTAATTGCTATCAGGCGTTCCCGGCGCGAGCGCCAGCGCCCCTCTTCATCCTTCTCTGGCACGCGGGCCAGACCGTCATAATGGCGAAGTCCTGAGTGCAACATATCTACAAGGAGGCCGCGTTCTTGAAGAATTGGCACGACGAGTTTTTGGATTGGTGCTTCGGCTTTCAGTCTGGGACTCGTGGCTGCCTTCCCCAGCGGGACTTTCTCGCCGCGGCGTGGGAGCGGGGGAGTGGGGACGTGTACGTGTTCTGGGTGGAAGAGCACTATGTCAATGGATGTGGATTCGGAAGCCCCTCGACGGCTGTAAAGGAGTGTCAACTCAGAAAGTTTGGAGAAGGACGAGCTGTTACGCACTAGTCTCCTACTGTGACGACGTCATATTTCGGGGAGAGACTCCCGCGGATGAATTCCTGGTTAATTATCAACGGTGGGTCCTATTATCTGAGTGGTGAGCACATACGGTGACGGTTTCCGTCTGTTCGCGTGTAGCATGCCTTTCAAGGTGTTCCTTGTAACGAACACTCATCCGTGCGCCCGTTGACAACATATTCATAAACCTTTCTTGCTGAAGGTCCGCCTGGCTGTGGCATCCAGCCTCGACCAATTTCTCGGCACGTTTCCTCCTGAACACAGGTATAAGCAAGCCTACAGGCTTCAACATGAATCAACGACATTACCCTATTCCTGGAATGCTTTCTAGCTCCTCTACAAGCGCTACGTCACTCTTCCCGGCCTGCGGAGACTCTGCTACGTTATAGGTACCGTTCCGGGCAAAGACGACGAACTCACCGGGTGCGAAATATTCACGTATGCGTTTTGTAACTCCCAAGCCTATGCCGTCAATCTGAGAAGTTTAGGTTGAGAAAATTGGAGTGCAGCAACCAGAACACACATTCTTGACGGCGTCGGGCGACGTGATGTCAAAGTCGAGCTTGGTTATAGTGTCCACCGCATTCTGAAGGGATTTGATTCTGTAGCGATTGGGATTAGAATGTTTCTTCTCCTCCAAGATTTCTGCGTGTCGACTTGCTCAGAATTGTATGACGTGAAGGAGGCACGTAGAACCTACCCGACTTTAACTGGCCTACGATAGCCTTGTTGTTCTTTCCCAGTGTTCTTGTAGAGGCATGGCGCCGAGATATTGAGATGAACGGTGAGGTCCTAAACGTGGATATTCGAGCCAACATACCAAACGAGGAGGTGCAGACACTGAGACAGAATAATTGGCCTGTCACATGCAAATGTTACAAGTGTGACAGTCGCGTTTCCTTTTAGCATCCACGGCCATTTTCGACGGGACATCCGTCCACCTCTTCTCCCCCGTGTCCTCGAGCTAACAGTCGTATTTTAATCAGTGGGAATACCGATTATTACAGGGAATGGCAGAAAATCAAGCCGCGTCAGGGTCTGGCTTTCCAGCGACAAGTGGTTTCAATACCATGACAGATACGCAGCTGAGGCAGACTATATCCCAGCTTTCTTCCTATGCATCACCGACACCTCAACCAGGGCATTCAAAAAGTATGTTAGTTATGCGCGTTTTCCTGATTTTTGCCATTCTCTTATCATTACTTCCGTTTTCTGAAGCGTACATGAAGAATTTGCACACATGGTCGACGACGTCTACGCCGCCCCCAAAAGCTCCGACTACTGGCGGCAGAAGTACCCGTGCACGCACGACGCGATCCAGTAACCTGGCGAGCACTACTCCGCAGCCGCAGTACATCCCACCCGCCTACCAACAAACTGTGCCCATTACAAACCTCATACCGGCGATGCCAGTAGCCCCTCCGAATCCCCCACGACCTCCTATTCCTACCACTACACAAGCTCTGCAATCCACGTACTCATCCCGCCTACGGACAGGTGTTTCGCTTCTCATGCAGCCCGTCATCGCTACAGCCCCCGCGACGGGTTCTCGCTCGACAAGACGGGGCGGGGGTGTGATAAACTACGCAGACCCCGGATCTGGAGATGAGATACTGGATGCTGGAGCCCTTGAATCTGACGACTCGGATTTCGTCGCCAGTGGAGGGACGAGGACATCGATTAGAGAAACCAGGACCCGTGGGGGCAGAACCACGACTTATAATACAGCCGCGGGCACTTCGACACCACACCCGCCAGCACCTCAGAAAGCTGAGCTAGACCAGAGTTATTTGGGCATGGTGCCGCCGGCGAAATTCATCAAATCCCGAATGATGCCGCCCACCCAACATGTCTACCCGTGAGTCTCCCGTTGTTATTCTTGCTTCTTCACAACTAACACACTTCGCAATTCGCCAAGAACACAAGATATGATGGAAAAACACGCCGTCAAACGATCCGCTCTCATTCCCATCCGTGTCGAATTCGAGACCGAAACGCACAGAGTGCGGGACTGCTTCGTCTGGAACCTCAATGAGAACCTGATAAAGCCCGAGACGTTTGCAAGGACGTTCTGCACTGACCTCGATCTTCCGCTGCAGCCTTGGATGGATACCGTAGCAAACCAGATACGGGCACAGATAGAGGAGTATGAGGGGGTTGCGTCGATGGACCTGGGTATTGACGGTGCGATGGATGTCGATGATATCCCACCCAACGGAGACGACGTCCCCGAATGTCGCGTCATTCTCAGTGTACGTCCCACCCCAAAAACCACACAATACAATATTCTGATCGCTTGGCCCCTCTATAGGTCGATGTACAGGTAGCGAACCACCACCTCATGGATCACATCGAGTGGGACCTCCTCTCTTCGCTCACGCCGGAAGACTTCGCCCGCAAACTATGCAGCGAGATCGGGCTAGGGGGTGAGGCGGTGCCGCTCATTGCACATGCGGTACACGAGGAGCTGATGAAACACAAGAAGGACGCGGTTGAGTGGGGCGTCATTGGCGGTGACCGCGACGTGATAGCGGATGAAGCGGGAACCGGAGGGGACAGGACGACCCGAGATCGCACAGGGCTGCTGAAGGATAAGACGGGGCTGGGGCTTGGGTGGGGCAGGGCACCGAAGGATGGGCGCGGCCCGAGGGTGCTAAAGAGCGTTTGGCGGGACTGGGTGGAGGCGGAGGAGTTTAGGACGAAGTTTGAAGTGTTGAGTGCTGAGGAAGTCGAGAAGAGGGAGATTGAGAGGGAGAGAGCTAGTCGGTGCGAATTTGAACTTTTTTTCTTTTTACTTGCGCTCGATACTGAAGCGTGTTGTTTTGCTCACCTAGGCGCCTGCGGAGAGAGACATCCAAGTTTCAGACCACCCGAAGTACTAGAAGAATACGATATTAATTGCTTTGTTGCTCCTCTCTTGTCTTTCTTTCGCATCATCCCAGCATTTGTACACCAGGGCAAGCAAGTATATCTAAAGTATTAATCATCATAGTTGATGCCCTCTTCCACATCTCTGAAGCATCAGCTACGTGACAGAAACCTTGCGTTTACCACAGGCCAACATAAGCCTCGCATCTATCCGTCGCAAGCTCGGGGACCAACCTCATCCCCGCAATATGAACCAGGTTATGACATGTATTCCGACCTTCCAACACCGCCGGCATAACCATGGAACAAGAAAACTCCACAACCAGTTCCGTAATTAAACGCACCCCCTTCGACCAGTGCATCAACATTCGAGACCGAAATGCATCTTAACCAACCCAGGCCGTGCCCGAGGCTTCGAGAACTGCATGACACCGAGCATTGGGATAAACAAGCATCAACGAGCCATAGCCAAATTGCCATGGACATGTCCCGAAACATCGGCATCTCGAGGATCTTCTTGCTCAGTTGTTCAGATCTTTCAGAAGTAGTGCGTATGATGCTTCTTCGGTGACCTAATCTCCGCAAATCTGGTTGCTATTCGTAGCCAGCTAGCCACAGGGGCGGCGAGCGGCAGACTTCGCGAGACTTTTGTTCTGCGATATCTAAGTTATGCATCGAGAACGTCGTCTTCCAAGGGTACAGCCATGTGGACGTCGTGGAAGTTTAGCACCGTTTCTGTCCGGTGAACTGGATGGCAAACTGTGACATGGAGAAGACTACCGGTCATCAGCCACAGAAGTACGAAAGCCTTACCAAGAATCTTCATCGTATTCGCGGAGAAAACATCTCGAATTGTCAAGAAGGAAGGAAGCATATGGGCAGGTAAGACATATCCCAGTCGGGACACTTGCGAAAGTGGAGGACTACAGAATGTCCGCCTTTTGCCAAACGGCTCCGCAGACATGATGCAAGGAGCAGCCGGGGGTTGCCAACAGATTGGCTCATGGAAATCGAAGCAGCACGCGCATAAAAGGGGGGAATGCGTCCAAGAAAGTCCTCGGTATTGCGACAATACTCCGTAGACGGCACGGCGAACTTTTTTTCGAGCGCCGTGGTTGATCGACCCCCAGTACATAGGCGCCTAGGCGACATGCAGGGCGTAGACTGCCGTAGGGCGCTTCTAGAATTGCCGAGCTCCCAAGTCGGATGGTACTTCCAACATTGGAATGGAAGGAGATTGCCCTGCTGGATGTTCGGCCATGCCCGGCCGGTGAGTTTCGCCTTAGGACTGGAATGACTTACAGTGTGGCGTTTACAAGTGAATGGCTAGGTGACGATAATGTTTCTGGACGTAACAGCATAGTGATCGGCGTCGCTTCCAGGCGCCCAAGGAATATCCGTCCGACTTCCATACCCACCGAAAGCATCTGGGGTACATGGTGCTTCGACTAAACGTTATTTCGGGTGCAGAAATCGCACCGCCCCTTGAAAAGTCACCTTTGAACCAGAACTTGAAGTACTCAGGATGCCATGCTGGGATAGTTGGGCCATAGGGATAGCCTGGATTATGGGGTTGGAATCTATGAGAATGAAATTGCCAGAAATGTGAAGGGGTTACCCAAGGATGGTGAACGAGATGGGGGTGTGCACGAGGGGTACCCTTCAATCCTGCATTTCACAAGGGAACTTTTCCCAGCCGTCGCGGGAGTGACCCACCCTAAGGCCGGCCAGCATCGTGCGCAGGGTCGACGTGGACGTCCTTTGCCGTTCATTCGAAACCAGCATCCCGGCGGTACATGTACATCACATGCATACCACGAGTATAAATACGTTCAGGAGGGTCCTTGTACTCAATAGAACCTCGAGTCCACATCTGATTGATCGTCTAATGAGACCCATGTTGTAACCTGGCGTCTCTGTTAAATATACGCACGTCGTTTTCTGGATAGAAAGAGAAGAACCATCGTCGACGCGTCAACTTTGACGACGTCCACTAAGCTGGGCCGTACCCTGAATGGACCGTTCCTCGGAGAAACCGCGAGAGTTACCTAGGTTGAATGAATCATGACGACCTGGACGCTTCTATCTGTGATATGTATATGCCACACTCACCCAATCCTGTCGAACAAGCCTCGTGAAATGAGCTGAAAGGTGAAGACCAGGTGAAGATCGAGTGCACACAAAACATAAATGATCGAGGTTTTGCCGTGCGATACCTTGAACGGTTTGATTAGAACAAAAAAGCGCACATCTATAGTGACTATACCCCCTGTTGTGGGTCGGCGGCGGATTGGAGTTTGGCCTTATCTGTGACACTGATAGGGAGAAACACGCCTTTTTCGCATCTTCCGAGTCGCGACAGCCATCTTCGTACATTCCCTCACATTGATTCCCTGGGGGTGCTCCACGAGGAAAGTTCAAGCCACATGAAATTCCGCTGGCGAGATAGGGATCGAGCAGGAAAGACGCCATGGCGGCTGAGATTACGGGTGTAGCGATGATAGACTCTAATAATATGCGCCCTCGTCCGCGTCTAGGTGGGGGGATTAATTAAACAAGAAGGTGAGGGGTGATGCACGATGAACAAGGTCCACATGTACAGGATAGCGAAAGTCTAGGATGTGTGTCTATATGTCTATGAGTTTTCTAAAGTCTAGGAGTTGTGGTGGTAGCATTGACATACGGAGAACAATTCAAAAAAAGCTGGAAACGAAGACGAAAAGAAAGGAAAGGGAAAATACGTATCGTCCGGAAGAGAGAAAGAGCTGGGCGCTGTGGATGATTCAAACAAGAGCAGAGAGATTAGAAATGGAATGGACTTGAGAGTTTGCGATCATAAGCAGAAAACGACTGAGGGGTGGTTCAGAACCTGGCCTGAGCCCTGGATGCAGCCTCGAACTGGCTGAATCCCGGCAGTTCCACCTTTTCTCGTTCCACGGCGTCATCCCCGGCGCTCTTGCCCTCAGTACCAGCCACACCAGCCTCCTTATCCTGGGCCAAAGCACGACCAAGCCCCTTCAACGGCGGCAGCGTGATTGGTGGCGACCCCGACCGCGACCCCGGCATGGACATGGGCAGGTTCGTGAAATGCATAGGCGTAGACACGCCCGAATGCGGCTGGGACATGGCATACATATGCGAATGTGCCGACGGGTCACTCGGGAGCGGTGCGCTGCGGGGCGGCGATCGCGGTACGGCGAGATTCGACGAAGACGCAGAGTGCACGATCGGCGTCATGCCGAACGCGGCGCGGACGGAGTGGGCGAGGTGGTGGTGGGGATGGTGAGGACCATGATGCTCGGAGGACGCAGAGTGCGTGTGCCCTGTCGACGGACGAGAGCCAGGCCAGAGCGGGGGCGAGGGTGCCCTGGAACTCGAAGCACTGGCCGGGCCCATTCCGCGGCTCTCACGCGGGAACGAGACGCCCGGACTGCTGCCCCCGCTGCCAGGGTAGTGCGAGAAGATCAGGCTGCCGCCGTCCGCTCTTCTCTGCTTCCCCCAAGATGTGATCGATGCCGAGGAATGCGGAGGACTGCCACCATTCGTACTCGGGGCCCCGGCGGACCGGGTGAGGTGGGAGGAGGTGGGGGAACCTGGGGTTTCGTCGACCGGGCTCATGAGCGTCATGTGGGGTGGTGGGAGGAGGACCGGGGATGGGGCGCGGGAAACATTGGCAGAGTGGATGTTGAGCGTGCGAAGTGGCCCGAGGAAGGGGCTGGTCGAGGGTGTGAACGTAAACTCTGAGCGACTAGATGGGAAAAGAGGCGGGGACTGGGACATGTGTGGGTGAGACTGATGGCCTGGGAGGTCGGGACGCGAGAGATGGGGATGCTGGGCTCCATGGGGATGAGGGTGCCGATGAGTGCGCTGTGCTGGAGGTCGAGTCTTCATATGGAGAGGCGGTGATTCCGAGTCTGAGCTGATTGGTGACGGGGAATCGTCTTGTGGGTGAGGGCGACGTGGATGGACCGTATTATGATGCTGGTATGGATGACTCCACATCGGGGCGTGATGCATTCCTCCAGGTCGCGACATCGTGTCGACTAGATGTCCCGACGAACGAGACGACGTCAGTCCTGGATTCGGGCCGCCGAAACCTTGCGGCGGTACGACAGACGTCATGGACAACGCAGGCCCACTCAGCCTTCTTCTCGCTTTCATCGCCATTTCAGCGTCCCTCTCTTGTTCATGCCCATGATGCTCGCCCTCGGGATGACCTTCGCCGCCACGTTCATTGGAAAGACCAAAGTATCCTGGATCGGCCGCCAGGGACCTGTGGACACCTATGATGGGGCTGGTTGTGGCACTTTTGCTTAGCCTGGCCCAGCCTTGCCCAGGTGCACCCTGCCCAGAGCCGAAGCGGACTTGGAACTCTGCCCGGCGCAAGGCCTCCGCATGGCGCGCTTCGTATTCGGCTCGCCGCAAGGCTTCCTGACGTTCAAGAGCGTATAGCTCATCCATGGCGACGGTGGAGAGGGTGTTGAATGCCGAGGTCGAGGAGGTCGGGTACCCATGTGGTGGGTCTCGGTGAGGATATCGCGGGGGAAAATTGGGAGGGTGTTGGGAGAGTGTAGACGAGGACTGACTCCGCCGGGAAAGTGGGGTGTCGGAGGTCATCGTTGACGTGGGGCGGGCATATGACTCACCCTGCACGTAAGTTAGCATAATCTATAGGAGTACTGAAACCATGAAGCATCGTACCTCATCGTCGCTGTTCGCTCTGCTCTTAGCCTTCTTCTTGACTCGAACCTCCCTCTTAAACTTCTCTTCGTCATCATCGAACCGGGTCTCCCCTTCTCCGTTGGGACTCTCCTCCTCATCTCCATGGACCATGTTGATGCTGCTGCCACTCTGCGTTCGACTCTTGACGAGTTTCCGCGGAGGTGGTTTTTTCGTATTACTACTCGACGTTGGTGGGCGTGAATCTGCGACATGAACAATAGGGTCGTTATGGTGGTGGGTGGTTCCGTGTATTCTCGAATGGCGTGTAAGTTCGTCTGAGCGAGAGAAGCGCTTCTCGCAGGAGGGAAAGGTGCAGACGAATGGCTTCTCGCCGGTGTGTGTGCGTATGTGGCGCGTCTGTGGAAAGGTTGGATAAGGACGTAAGAGCGGTGCAGCGACATACCTGGTGCTCGAGACGACTGAAGGCCCGTCCACAGAGGGCGTACGGGCACTTATAGGGCCTGGCGATGACCTTCTCGCTGGGTGGGCGAGAAGGCTGGTTGTCGTCGAGCATGACGATGTCGAGATGATGGTGGTTCGGCTGAAAGAGGGGGTTGAGCACGGCAGAGGACATGGCAGGAAAGAATGAGACACGTACGGATTAGGAGGGCTGTTTATAGGCAGACCAGCCTAGAGCAAAGTCCGGGGAAGCACCGAATTGTGTGACTGGGGTAAGAAAGGCTGGAGAACACGAAGCAGCCCCAATCAGGTGCTGAAAAAGAGGGCAGGAATCAAAACAACTGATGATGGAAGATAGAAAGACAGCTGGCAGACCGACAGCTTCCCCACAATCCCTTGTGCAAAATTCCCGTATACCTGCCGTAACCCGTTGCCGCGCTTGTCGCAATGCCGAATGGGAACGACTACGGCCCGTCCCCCACTCGCCTTTTTCCCTTTTTTCATATCCGGCCTGCTTGCTTGATAACGAACGTTCCAATACGAGATAAAAAAAATTCTTCGCCGGCCAGCATATCGGCCTTGGGGTGATCGGAATATAGCTGAACGTGATTACCCCGCATCTGATCTCCTCTGCACTTCGCTACACCCCTGGCCAGCTTATCTTCACAAGCCTGGCGCTCTTATCTACTTATCATCCCTACCGTCCATGTGAGCTACTGGCGTCGCTCACAAGGGAGGTCGTGTATAGAAACAGTAACTCGCGAAGAGTTGCGTGATGATCGTGCGCATGATGCAAATTAGATCATCCTGCCGCTCCGGCCTACAACGGTTCCGACGCCAGGGTATCTATCACATCCAACAACATGCAAAATGTCTGAACCAGCATGCCATCATGATACCATGATACCACCGTCTGCGCACGTTGAGCTTGCGCGCTAAACTGCCATCTCGACCGCGCGTTTTCGGAGGCTGGGAGGGTCGCCCCATGGCCCCCCGTTTTATGTAAAACGTGCGGGCAGAGGTCCGGGGCATTGATATCCCACTTTCCTGATCCGGTTCTGGATTACATCCTCCTTGCCGCCCGTCGTCCTCGACATCGATATCGATGTAAGACGTCATTTCAAAACCATATGTCAGCTATCACTGGTCACTACTGCACTGACATCGACAACGGGACCTCCTATGGCGCTCAAACTGCGGACACCCCACCTCCTGGACCTCGACGGACCCAGATAACCAAGCAGCGCCCCGGTCAGGGGCCCCAGCACTGCCCCGAACACCCCAGACCGAGTCCCCGTATGATGCATGCTTGTCGCATGGCATTTAGGGGTTCATGAAAGACTCGTGGCAAGATATTGCTCTCGTTTGCGTCACCTTTTAGGGAGCTTTCCCAGTTGTAAATTCGTCGACCGTCACGCAGCCGTCATCTCCTGGTCGAGCCTTCGCCGTATGTCAGCAACATCAAAAGTGGATTTGTTTGGTCTCCGCCGAAGCCTTCTTTCAAAAGACCCAGACATAGGGAGACTATGCCAGAGAGCTTTGATCTTTCCAAGCGCTTCCCATCGACAACCGAAGACGACGCTCTGTCTCACTCCACTCGATCTACCATTTTTGTACATGTCGTA
Source organism: Lyophyllum atratum (assembly GCA_014905825.1). Taxonomy (NCBI): domain Eukaryota; kingdom Fungi; phylum Basidiomycota; class Agaricomycetes; order Agaricales; family Lyophyllaceae; genus Lyophyllum; species Lyophyllum atratum. Next base: position 711,456 of record JACGCN010000019.1, on the reverse strand, counting down.
AAAGTCTTCTTCTCTGTCAGTGTGCTGCCTCTCTTTCCTACCCTGCCCAGCAACTTCCTGGACCCCCAGACGTCAACGTTCCCATTCAACCTACTATAGCCAAGTTTTCCAACAACCTGGCGAATACCCGGCTCTGCTTCTGCTCTCTAGCCTGCGACTAAAGAAGACGTACTAATCGAAGCTGCAGTTGCAGCACACGACCGCAAACACGAATCAGGCCCACCCTCAACGCACTTGATGACTCACTAATCGCAAATTCCCCGCATCCCCACACAAAGAGTATCTTAATATCTTGCCACGTCCGCCGCCCCCTAGACGATGGGAACGCAGAGGACAATCGACCGCACTCCCCGCGCTCGTTCACGAGGACCACAAAGCTTCTTCTTCTGCCCATCCCTAGATGGCCCTTCCCCTTCCCCTCTTCTACTACGTTGTGGTCGCTTTCCTGCTGATCAACCCAGCTGGCCCTAGTGAACTTCCGTCTCACCCCACATTCTAATTTCGAAGCACAGTTCTCGCTGGGTAAAAGCTTGAACGACACAATCCAGCATACGTACAGCTCGCTAGTGGGCATGGTATACTCGAGAAGGCGCGCCCCACCGGGGTTTCCTCGGCGGTCCATCAAAATGGAAACGCGATCGGGGGTGTCGTCATGAGGCTCTCGGGGCGGAGTCGAAACGGACATAAGGGACGCTGTTAGGAGCTAGTGCCTGGAATGTCGGGAAATTGACTGAGGTTGGGTCACGCTATGTGGGGAAGAGACGTGTAGCGGACCATCATACACATTGCTACCATTTGGGATTGGCCTGCTTGGGGACGCCTCGTTAGTGTGGATTGGCACACGTTTGTTTTTAGCGAAGCACGCTTGCCTCTACCTTCTTGACTTCGTTTCGACTCGTGCGTCGCTTATTTTTGGGGCTGCCATGGATCGGTTTCAGCCGCTCGTTTGCTTCGTAGATCGTGAGGTTTCTCGGGGAAACCTTTCGCGAAGACTCAAGAGAGCCGAGATACCTTGCTGAACCGACATATGTCAGTGACGTCCCAGACGGTGCGTTGCACTAATTCGGATGTCACTCGAAGACGAGTCGGCGCTATACCGTGATGACACTGCAGAGGTTGATAACAAGGATGCCTGTCATCGATCGGGGAGTAGCAATTTGTTCTCTAGGGAAGGCTGCCGACACCGAACATATCGACGTGTAATACAAAAGGTATCTAGCAAATCTGTCCTCTTGTGAATAGATGATCATTTCACAAGCCCTCCACGTCTGTGAGTCGCCTTTTCTTCCCTATCTCTTTTCACAGAAGTGGTATATTATCTTCCTTGTCTCCATGTCATCTTCGGTTGCATTTAAGGAAAGAACGACACAGGACCGGAGACAGCAAGCATAATTCAGTGGTGGCGCACAAGCGCAGCCATAAATAGACGAGCACCGCCACAAACGCCATTTGAGCTTGAGGACTTTGGGTGTCGGAACTCCTCTCGCTCTGTGCTTCAAAGTCTACAGCATTTAAGCACGTCATTTTATATCCATGAAAGGTCTGTATTTTCTTTTTGCTATGAGCTGCGTGACATTAGATTATGTTCGTTTCAACAGATGAAGTATAGTGAATCAATTCTTTGCTGCTTATGGCAGATCGTCTTCGAGGCAAGCTGTCACAGCTGTTTGACCAGGTTCATCTGCGATCAGCTTCTTGTCGAAGTACAACCTTACACAACGCGAGATCTTTCGGTAGGTTTCGGATATTTCCGCACATGGTCAAGTGTCGAAAAAGTACGCAAGACTGTGAGGTCGCATGGTGGCGATTCCTCGGCAATGTATATTTAATCGTGAATGGAGGCGTGTGTACTCCTCGCGGGAGCTGAGCGGCTTCAGGATGGACATCTAAACGGGAGAATGCGGGCAATGACGGTCGTCAGCAAGGCAGCGGAGGCAATTATAACTTAGCTTTTGCTCAGAGGTGGGAGAGGGAAGGGGAGTAATGTTGCTGGAAGTGGTAACAATCGTTCACGCATCTGACTTGGCAACGCATTTTTGTAAAGGGTCGTAAAGCCTGTGCGGGATCGGGCTTAGGTAGAAGTTGAAGCGTGCACGCGACTTTGGATGCAGCTGCCTTGGGTGGACTGATTGTGCTGGAGCATCGTGTTGTGGTAGAAATTGCATTTATGGAGGCCGCAGATTGTCTTCAAGACGCCTCGACAATGATATGCGATTCACATAATTCGGGGTTTTAGGCTGTGGAAGGGTCTGAGTGGTGCATTATAGCAAGCACCGCCACTGTTGTCCACAACAATGAACTTGGGTCCGCACCTTAATTCTTATCACTACACTGCCAGGCGGCAGTCCCCCAGCGACGGACCATGACAGTGAAGGCAACGCATCTTGGGGACTCAACTGGTCATGGCAGTTGTAAATGATGGATATCAACGGGTCAGGCGACATCGGAGATGACCAATGATATCCACCAACTCTCACTGGCAGTAGCGGTGCAGGGACCGAGTTCATATGTCTCCTCATCGTAATGATCACCTTTCGCCATACTCATGAAGCAACTGCGACTACAACCACCGCGCGCGCCGCCCGATCACCTCCGCCTGCAGAGCTTCCAGATCCTCTCACGACTTGAGCTGATACAACAGTTTCGACCATGGTTGGAGTACACCCGCTACCACGTATTCCGGAAACACCATACACCGCTGGAGCTCCTCTGGGACTGCTTCTCTTTTGGAGCCCCACTAGGCACGCTACTCAACCTCCTCGGCTCACCCTCGCCGAGCCATTTGGTCGAGCATGTCGAATACTTCAATTTTGGAATCGGGGTTGAGGAGCGGGAGGCATATTTCATGAGCTTCATTCACCGGGTACAGTTACTTGAGATACAGAGGAGGCTTCCGTATGGCGAGGTTTTGCGGTGCGATGATTTTCTGAGCGACGCGAGTTCTGCTTTCGCCAAGGTACGTCGCGTCCTTTCTCGAGCTTTCGTCCTAACTAGTGTAACGTCGCGGCCGAATAGGTTCTGAGAACCGTGTACCGTCTCCTGGTTGCTCTGGAAGAATCATACCCAGGCCTGTTTATTGCACCCATTGGATCACGAGGAAGAAGACAAGAACTTATACAGGAGTTGGTCGACACAGAGCGGGCTCATATATCTATTCTGACATCGTCTTTGTGAGTCGTCTATTTTCAGCCGTCACTTACTCCTCTCACTGACGTTAAAACCTAGGATGCTGCGACCACGCTTTCTGATGGCTTGAAATTCATGGAACCATGTTTGGAATGCTTTATCATCAATCGAACACGATTGTTCCAATACCATGAGCGTCTTCTTAGCTGCGCAGAAGGCATCTTTTCAAAAACTGCTGAAAAGCAGTGGATCACGGTCTTTGCTCTTGATGTACGTTCTCTTGCTGTCCTGCGGCCTAAGCCTCCTAACATCGGATGCAGGATGATCTTACGCGCACAAAAGTCTTCGGCGCGTACAGGTCAATCTGTATTAACTATTTAGGCCTCATGGAGTTTTTGGAAATGACGACCTTCGAGGTACGTGTGGTCTTGCTCTTCCTCCCTTGATATCTAATGATTTTAACCATCTTTCTATAGCCTGAACTCGTCAACAGTGCTCGAATCATACTGGAAAACACTTCTGCCGTGATATCACGAATCTCAACATATAACATCATCCTCCAGGTACTCACCCTATGCTTTATTACAAACGACATCTAACTCGTTTCTTTCCCAGGACATCCTAGATGCCACATTACCATCGGATAACAAGGGCTACAATTCACTCTGCGAAGCCGTCTTTCGGATAGGCGACATTTCTGAAACGATGGACGAAGTCGGGTACCAACTTCGAACAATGCGCTCTGTACGTATCCTAAAAGGGCGGGCATACATCTGGACCGCTCCAGATCCAGAAGACCTGGGCATCATCCTCCTGGACGATTGCCTGGTGGTAGACTCAGTGAAGAAAGTTCAATATTCCATTTTCTTGTTCGAGACCCTGCTGCTCTGTTGTAAGGAGGGCTTCGACAGGAAAGAGGTGAAGCAGCCTATCCAAACCTATCCCATATATTCCTGGGAGATGGGACCTGCATTACGAAAGGCGAGCCCATTGGACATCGTGCATGCCATACCCGTTTCGCAGCTTGAAAGTGTCACATGTCCGGATACTAGTGAGTTCTGTGTCCATATCTATACTGATAATACTGTACTCAGTCTTTGGTATCCAGGTTCGATGGAGGTTAGTTGGATGGGTAACGATCATGAAGTACACTACTTGTCGTTCGTCTCCATGACCTACCCGCAATGGGACCAGTGGCTCAGTACCCTGGAGCCATTCGTCCCACCCATCTACCGTCCGCCTAACATTCCTCGTGTCACGTTCGGCGAAGGTGATGAGCCACTATCAAGTACCTTTCCGCCTGATTGAGCATAGTACTATAGCTGACAACATTTACAGAGGAAGAGGACGACAGTGGGAGGATGCTGAAGCACGCAAAATCTTGGAGTGTCATTGGGAGGAAAGGGCCCCGCTCTGAATCATCTTCATTTGTCAACGAAGAGACAGATGATGATCTCCTTATCAGCCCTGGACTCCTTCCTAACCTTTTTAACCCACCTGAGATTTTGCGCAGTCCATCGCCGTTGAGCCCTACCCATGCTCTGAGTCCGTATGACAGGCCTCCGACACCTCCAGCGGAGGATGGATTTGGTAAGGCGTTTGGTGGACTTCTCGACTCGTTGCTTCATAATTACACAAATACAGGCTTTCTGCTTGATCTTACTGGAAAGATCACGAGGGAAGGCAGGTATCCTTCTGCACACGGTGGTTTCTCGGACGTCTGGAAGGGTGTTTGGCACGATGGAGACTGTGCGCGAAACGTGCGTTTATCTTGTAGTGCATAATGTGTACTTTGATTGACGCCTGGCTTTAGGTGGCGGTCAAGGTTCTCAGGTCGAGGATCGACGATCCAGAGATGGAAGAAAAGATGATCAGAGTAAGCTGATATTCCTTTTACCCAGACTCCTAGTTCTTAGCTGAGTGGCTGTATAGCGTTTACGGCGCGAACTCAGCATCTGGAAAAACCTCGATCACCCCCACATACTTGGTCTGCATGGCACTGCTTCTGATTTCGGACACTATAGCTCCATGGTGTGCCCATGGATGGAACATGGGAGCGTCAGCAAACATATGGAAAGATGTGGAGATATCATGTCGACTTCGGACCGTCTAAAACTTGTGCGTGTGCTTTTCTTATTGTCAGCGGCGTGTGCCAGGTCTGACGTTTTGCATTCGAAGCTCTGTGAGGTTGCCGACGGCTTGTCGTACTGTAAGTACTTCCCAGCTCGACTTCCACCAACTCGGAGACGGATTTTCTGACTATTCTATTCTTGGACTCAGTGCATTCACGCTCGATCGTGCATGGCGATCTCACAGGTGTACGTCATCTCCGTTCTTAGTGGACATTGAAGATCCTTTTTTCACATTGCCTACGTGTAGTCGAACATCCTTATTACTGACGAAGGCAAGGCGTGTCTGTGTGATTTTGGATTGTCGACTATCGTCGCCGAGTTTCAGGGAACGTCCTATTTCACGTCGACGATAGGTGGTGCTGTACGTTGGGCCGATGCGCTACTTTATCGGATACATGAAGAGGGCGAGAAGCCCCCAGCGATTAGTACGCGGAGCGATATTTATTCCTTTGGAAGTGTGATGCTCGAGGTATGTTCCTCCTTGTGTAAATCCTCATCATATAGCCGATGTTGAAGGCATTTCAGGTACTGTCAGGGCGGATTCCATACCACTACATTCGGACAGACCCGCAGGTCATCATTGAACTGCACAGAGGCCACAAGCCACGCCGGCCTGCTCAGTCCTTCGTGTCAAATCGGCAATGGTCGTTTATTGAGAGTTGTTGGAGTGACGATGTCGATCGTAGACCAGATATTGAGGAGGTTTGCCGAACCATGCAGACGTTGTATGATGTGTGTTCTTCGGTGTTTTGACGGACGTTGTAAATACTACTAAAATTTATGAATAGGAAAGAGTGTCTGCGGTTGAGATATAGGAGGTGCCCTCCAATTCATTCGGACACCCAAAGTCCAAACACTAGGTGTAACAGTGCCGCGCCGGTGTTGTTTATAATTTTGGGGGATACTTGTGAGTTGTGGGTGTTTTCATGCCACTTACTCTTAGTTTAGCATGCAGAGGCACACAAGGGCTGCTCAAGTATTCCGGTCGCTCAGTCAGTTCTTGTCCCGTCTGGCAATCAGTAAATTTCGACATTTATTCTACATACAGTCACAAATGCTATCATATCTCTGTTACGACCTGGGCCACTCAACGTGACAGGCTGTGGCAGGCGGACGGGCGAGCGGCTCGTACGAAAATGAATCGAATGTTCCAAAAGCGTTGGCATAAAAACAAACTGTGCTCTAATCGCTTTATTCCGGCGGGCGGATTTTAATGAGTCGTACAAGACAATATAGATCCAAGCATGCAAACACTTCACACCGATTTATCCTTCCGCATTTCGTGTTGGGCCGCGCCGGATGATTTCCACCACTGCATCAAAGAAGATTAGCAAGCCCATGAGGGTGCGAGGATGTGATAGGCAATTCATACCTGAGCAGTTCTTCGCACTCCTTCTTCTAAAGTGACCTGCGGCTCATAGCCGAGAAGTTTCTTGGCCTGAAGGACGGAATTTACATCTGACCTATACACATACGTTGGCAGAGACATTACCTTCTCGATATTATACCACTGAATACCTGTAATAAAACGGATATTGAACAGATTGAACTCCGTCGGTGTTCCAGTGATTTTTGACCAAAGTTCAGAAATGACAGCCATGAACATGCCGATTGGTCGTGGGATGACGATAATCTTCTTCGACCCATCATCTCCGAGTTCCCTCCACACCAAACGATTGAAGTCCCATTGCCGCATGGGAGACTCGTCGTTCGTGATGAAGAAGACTTGGCCAGCAACGGCTTCGGGCTCATCAAGGAGTTTATCTGCGGCGAGAACATGGGCAAAAGCCGCATTCCCCACATATAGATAGTCAATCAAATTAGTATTATCGCCAATTTGCACGTTCTGTTGACCTCTTTCGAGTGCCTTCGCTAGACGCCAAATGAGTTGCTTGTCTCGTTCACTGCGACAAGTAGAAATAAGGATCCACATCAAAGAAGATATGGGAAAGATGATACCCAGTCATTCCACAGAGACGCAAAACGACGACTTGCATCCCGTCTTCGCCATTTTCATCTAGAACAAGACGTTCGCCTAGAGCCTTTGTGTGGTGGTATGCATCGTAGCCGACGGATGGGACCTTAACCTGGTCTTCTGCGACCCCTACGAAGTCTGCACCTGTCCACACCACGCCGGTCGAGGATGTATATACAAGCTTTCTGACTCCAGCAGCCCTGCAAGCGGTTAGAACCACCCGAGTACCCTCTTCGTTGACTTTATAGTAGATGGGAGGTGGTAAACCGTGGATGGGAGAGGCAGTGTGGTGAACGACGTCTGGCTGGAACTACATTTCTTTTCTTATGAGATAGCGAAGAGTATGACAAGAAAGTATCGTCTTGCCTGCTTGAGTGTTTCCGTCAATTTGGACCCGTCAACGATATCGCCGGATATATATTCGACACCTTCCACGGTTTCTTCACCGGATGGTTTGACGAGGTCGAAAACTGTGACTACATCGGAGCGTGCTTTGAGTCTTTCGACGATATGAGATCCCAAGAATCCAGCGCCGCCAATGACGAGATGCCGAGCAGGACGGTGGGCAGAACTGGAAACCTTGGACATGGTTGCTCCTACCAAAATGAGTTTGACACGCAAGTCGGGGATGAGGCACTTGGTTGCTGTCACGGTGTCGAAGAGGCACTGGAGGTCGACTGTGACATGAACATTTCCAGTCTCTTGTATGATGATGATGAGCGTCCATGTCCGTGCTTCGTGATCATCAAAACAGCTGAGTCTGGGAATGGCAGAAAGGATAATTTGGGAAGTTGGAACTTCAAGTTCTCAGTGACCTTCCTATAATCCCTCATGGTGTTTCAGGTCCAGCGCCTGAGCGCCTTCTCGAAGTCATTGGGACCTTTTTTGAAAGCTGGAGCAACATCATCCTGACATCCTCAGCATCCTGCGACGTGTTTTCTGATACTTTTCGACGTGATTCATTTCTTGTTCGTATCTAGTCCTGTCACCAACCCATCTTCTCATGATCATCAAACCATAGCAATCGAAACGGACCATTTCACTCACGATGATGATTCCCAACTTTGACTGATACGCCCACAACACACCTGGCCAGTTGACGCCCATTTCACTGCGTCACTCATGATGGTGATTCATGTGCAGCCCTACAGATCTGCGACGTGGCCTGTTTGGGACGCGTGTTGCTTGTATTTGTTATCTTTTGAGGTTTGCCAGTGAATGTCAGCAGCCATCGCACTTTCCAAGAACCAACACCCACAAGCATCCACGCCACTGTGCCTAGAGTCGATGCCTCGCATCGTGTGAAAGGTCCATCCAGTATACATTATCGCTCTATATGCACGCACTGTCCGCGTTTTCTCCTGCAGACGACACTCGCACCTGATGCCAACTAATCAACACCACACCGAATACGCGCCTCCAGTGCTCCGAGCACCATCGCCTGCAAGCTCCATAGGAACTACCTATGGCGAAGATCAGACTTCTTTCTCTGACTGTGAAGACCAGTTGAGCCAACTTTCTTTTGAGAGGAAGTGGGAGGAGCGGCTTGCGTTGGGAGTCCCGCGGCCAGAGGAGCTTGCGGCCAACCAAGAGCCTTTGTTGGCCCGCCCTCAGGTTGGCTCCTTCGAGGAACATCGTGAGTCTGGACTCTTTGTCATATTCAAGAGTGGATCTTAATGGGCTCGGTTGTGAATACAGAGCTATACCAGCAAGTGATGGCGAGTCTACACGAAGCGGTACAAAATTTGGAGGAAAACGAATTATTCGAGCAGACACTGCTCCGCGGCTCACAAGCTGCATTAGAGCCACAGCCCACTACGACCGACATCGATGCCCTCATGCGGAGTATGATGGTGACACCCCAGCCTTCGACCAGCGTGGTCCCAGAGACGACCCATGGCCGCGGACGATCGGATAGTCGTGTCACCAATGGTCCACGGGCGATAAACGGTCACGAAGCTCCAACGGATGCGGCACCTAGTGGCTCGCTGCTCACCCTCAGTGTAACGCCCGGAAAACGCAGCCGCAATGGTAGTAGACGAAATTGAACAGGATGAGATTAATGGGTGTCTACGTATGTATTGCATGATGATGTGTTGTACAAATGTGTTCTGAATCGTTCCTGGTTGTAGTGCTATGTCGCGCGCTCGATGATATCCCCGCTACACATCGTCCCCACCCTCGGAGAAGAAGTCCGGGAGTCCGTCTTCGACCTTCTTGATAACTTCCTGGATACCTTTCCGCGCCGCATTCCTACAGTCGTGATGCATGTACGGCGCGCTCCCCCATCGATCATATTCCTTTTGGACCTGCTTCAGCCGACCCACCACATCCGCGAGTCCTAGAGAAAGGACTGCATCCGTCCTCGTCTTCTCTTTCCAAAATTCGGCCCAACTCTGTGTGCATCCATGCTGATGCCAGGTGGCACCGCACGAGGAGGCATGGTCGAACGGCGCTGGGGTCATTCGGAGACGTTCCCAGGTGCCTGTGAGGCGGTAGTACCCTGAGAGGAGGCGAAGCTGCTGCGCACGATTGATGACCAGACGGCCCTCGTCGTCAATATCACCTTCCTGTTCGCCTACTACATTATGATTTGCACTGGTACTGGCATCCCCTGGACCTGCCACTGCTGGCGCGATCGTGTTTAATACAGCATCGATGTTCGTGCGTTTCACGACAACTGCTTTTTGCATCACCTCTAGATACGCCACTCCCCTCAGAGTCCGGATGTCCAGTTCGTCGGCTAGTGTCATAGCGAGATAAGCGTACTGCAAGGAAGAGCTCATGAGGTGCTTCAGGTTGTTTATCATAGTTGCCAATAATGGCTGATGGTTACACATCTCGGCGAGTCTGATGAGCTTCGTCAACTGCTCGGTGCTTTGGATGGAAGTAGTTGTGCTTGTAGTCCGGGGTATAGTGTCTAGTGACGAGAATGTATATGATTGGGGGGCAGGGACTGCGGCGAGGATAGGAGAAGGTTTCCGATTCACATATTCGTGGATGGTGTTAAGCGCCCAGGTTTCTAGATTCTTGAAGGCATATTTATTAGAGACTCGAGCGATGTCAATTAGCTGCGTAAGGTTCTCGCTAGCCTTGCTGATTTCTGGAGGTCTAGAATTTGATGAATAAATTGACCGTTGGAGAGCGGTTGTTTCCTTACAGTGCGTAGAAGGACCAGAGGAAGTTTCGAAATTCAGCAGCTGTGTCTCCACTTAGAACAATCGGGTTTTCGTCAGAACGACCCTCGGCATCGAGTCCCCCTTGCGGTAGAGTAAACATGGTGCCGAAACTCGACGAATCATTGCCCAGTCTTGTCCGATGGACCTATCTCATGACGTGCATTCCATAAGCTGACCATGCGCGCAGCTATGTCACCCACGTTGAACAACGTGTCCTCTACCAAGAAAATACAGCTCCCATCCTCGAAGTAGTACGTCGGATCCCGCTTTATTCGCAACGAGGCAGCCAGCGCCATCTCCGTATCCGTAGAGTCCATAGTTGATGATCGAGGTCTCTTCTTGATCGTGTGCGAGATCTCTTCTTCAGAGGTATATCTTTGGCGTTTCTTGGTCTCGTTTATGGTGATAGCAGAGGGACCTGCGGGAACTGGACTGGCGTCGACCGGTGGCTCGGACACGGAACCATCTGACATGGTGGGCAAAGAAGCCCTCGGAATTACATATTTCGTAATCTGGATTTCGGTGAGAAACGATTTGGGAACCCTAACCTCAAGTGCGTTGCTCCTTTAACCCGAAGTCTAAAATATCTCCCTTTCCTCGGTCCTGACTCGATTTGACACGCCCGGATGCGATAATGGCGTGTTGAATGATATCCCCGGGCGTAGACGCGTCCGTAACGTGAATCCCTCGCGTAGCGTGTTCCGAATTCGTTTTGTTGAATGCCAATGGGAACGATCACGCATGATGACAAACAACGTGTCGCTTAGTCAGAGATCAATTTATAAGGTCGCGCTCTGTTTTTAATTTTCCTCACCTCCTCCACTACCTGCTCCCCCCTTCCCCCCTCCCCTCTTGCCTCTAAAGGCCAACACCTATTGCCATGGCATTTGTTTTCAAACGAGGTAAGCATACCCCTCATGAAATGTCGTGAATGTTCCCTGATCATGCGATTGATTTGTCTTAGATGGGTATGTCGCCGTTGAACGCGTCGCGACGCGTCCATATGTCCGAAACTAACCCTTTTCTTGTTCCTAGACGCAAGGAGCGCGTCCAATTTGACAAGGTATGCATCTCAACCCCGTTGACGCGTCAAAGTCTTATCAGTCACCAGATCACCACGAGGATCGACAAGCTATGTTACGGCCTCGACATGAACTACGTGAATCCTATCGAGTATGTATCGCGTTCTTTCTGTAGTTCAACGATTAACATTTATTTCTTCTTCTCTTGCCACTAGAGTCACACAGAAAGTCGTTGCGGGAGTGTACCAGGGCGTGACAACAGTCGAGCTCGATGTTTGTCCATCATCTCATCTATTATCAATCAGTATTAACATCGCGATTAGAACCTGGCATCCGAGACAGCCGCGTACCTTACAACCAAGCATCCCGACTATGCAGTCCTTGCTGCTCGTATCGCCATCTCTAACCTCCACAAGGAGACAAAAAAGAACTTCTCCCAGGTTATCAAAGACCTTTATAACTATGGTATGTTCTCGCCAACTCATCGCCGTGGATATCCGCCTGACATCGATTCAGTGAATCCCAAGAATGGACGTCCCGCTGGAATGATTTCCAAGGAGACATACGACGTCGTTTGTGAGCATGCAGAGATCCTTGACTCGGCAATCATCTACAGCCGGGATTTTGACTACAATTTGTAAGTATTCCTCTGGAGGAATACGTCGAGCATGCTGACGCGTGGGACGTACAGCTTCGGTTTCAAAACACTGGAACGCTCATACCTCCTCCGCATCAATGGACGTGTTGCTGAGCGTCCCCAGCACATGATCATGCGTGTCGCTGTTGGCATTCATGGTGCAGATCTTGACCGTGTCATCGAGACATATAACCTTATGTCCGAACGATACTTCACACATGCCTCGCCTACCCTCTTCAATGCTGGTACACCCCACCCCCAACTGAGCTCATGCTTCCTAGTCTGCATGAAGGACGACTCTATCGAGGGGATTTACGATACCCTGAAAAACTGTGCCATGATCAGCAAAACAGCTGGAGGCATCGGTCTCAACATTCATTGCATCCGTGCCACTGGGTATGTGCATACTATCGCACTAATACTTTGGTCGTTGATCCATCCGTACTAGTTCTTACATTGCTGGAACCAATGGTTATTCGAACGGCATTGTGCCCATGCTTCGTGCGTACGACGCAACAGCTCGCTACGTTGATCAAGGCGGTAACAAGAGACCTGGTGCATTCGCTATCTACATTGAGCCATGGCACGCTGATGTCTTCGAATTCCTCGACCTGAGGAAGAACCATGGAAAGGAAGAAGTGCGCGCGAGAGATCTTTTCTACGCTCTTTGGATTCCCGATCTTTTGTGAGTGAGCTCGTCACCACGATTCTCAAATGTAAGGCTAAACCATTTGACAGCATGAAGCGTGTTGAGGCGAATGCCGACTGGCCGCTGTTCTGCCCTAACGAAGCCCCCGGGTTGGCCGATGTTCACGGAGAGGAGTTCGAGGCCCTCTTCACGAAGTACGAGAAGGAGGGACGCGCAAGGAAGACCATTCCCGCGCAAAAGCTGTGGTACGGTATTCTGGAGGCTCAAATCGAGACTGGTGGTCCGTTCATGCTGTACAAGGATGCTGCCAATGGTGAGTGCGATTCTCTCCCCTTCAGTCACGTCGCTCATATTTCCTAGGCAAATCTAATCAGAAGAACCTTGGTACCATCAAGTCTTCGAACCTTTGCACGGAAATCATCGAATACTCCTCGCCTGATGAGACCGCTGTCTGCAATCTTGCGTCTATGGCCCTACCTACTTACATCACCAACGGCGTGTTCGACTTCCAGAAGCTTCACGATGTCACCAAGGTCGTCGCGTACAACCTAAATCGCATCATCGATGTTAACTACTATCCCATTCCGGAGGCTCGTCGCTCGAACTTCCGCCACCGTCCCATCGGTATTGGTGTGCAGGGTCTCGCTGACGCATTCATGGCCCTTCACATGCCATTCGATTCCCCCGCCGCCAAGGAGCTCAACATCCAAATTTTCGAGACCATTTACCATGGCGCTCTCGAAGCTAGCGCTGAGATGGCTGAGAAGGATGGTCCTTATGAGACTTGGGCCGGCAGCCCCGCTTCCCAAGGAGAACTGCAGTTTGATCTTTGGAACGTCGCGCCGACTGGCCTCTGGGATTGGGCATCGCTCAAGGAGAAGATTGCACGCACCGGTCTCAGGAATTCACTCCTTACGGCTCCTATGCCCACCGCATCGACGAGTCAGATTCTGGGCTTCAACGAATGCTTCGAACCGTACACTAGGTATGAGAACAGTATTACGATTTCATCTGACGTTTGCTGATATGTTCCTTTCTTTAGCAACATCTACACTCGTCGTGTACTAGCCGGTGAATTCCAGGTTGTGTGCCCATGGCTCCTGCGCGAGCTTGTCGACCTTGGCCTTTGGGACGACAACATGAAGAACATGATCATCGCCCACAACGGTTCGATCCAGAACATCCCCACTATCCCCGACAACGTCAAGGCGATCTACAAGACGGTCTGGGAAATCAGCCAGAAGAAGGTCATCGACCTCGCTGCTGACCGTGGCGCGTTCATCTGCCAAAGCCAGAGCTTGAACATCCATCTGCAAGCCCCGACCCTTGGCCAGTTGACAAGCATGCACTTTTACGGCTGGAAGAAGGGCTTGAAGACTGGCATGTACTACTTGAGGACGAGGCCCGCCGCACAAGCCATCCAGTTCACGGTTGACGCAAGCGTGCTCAAGGATGCCAAGGCGCAGACCCTCAACGTCAACGCCGCTCGTGCTGCTGCTCGTGGTAAATCCCCGGGTCTTCCTACTCCCGTGTCTTCATCCACCTCATCTCCCGTGACCTCCCCTGTCCCCACACCCGCGCCTCAGCCTATCGCGTCAGCATCGTCGAGCACCACGACTGTCGCCATCAAGCAAGAGCCAGTGGAGCCGCCTGCACCGATGTTTTCTGAGACATCCGCCTCTAAGGAGGCCGCGACGGCAGAGGAGGCGCTCGCGTCCTTAACCCTTGACGACAAGGTTAAGAAGGCCGCTGAAGCCGACCCGGATTTCGCCGCTGCTCTGCAACGTCAGAGGGACCGAGAGCTCGAGGATGCTAAGCTTCAGTGCTCGCTAGAGAATAAGGAAGCGTGTTTGATGTGCTCTGGCTAAGGTTTTGGGGTTCTTGGTTTTCTCGGTACTTGTACTTCATATAGATGGACTCTGCTATCACTCTCATACGTACATCATGCTCACATTCCCATCGATACCTGTAATCTCGCCATGTTTCTCATATATTGTAACGTTGTATACTCACGTCTCATGAATCTTCAATCTCATCTGGTTGTTCCACATCATCGTTGTTTTGACCCTCAGCCGCGATGATACTGAGGAGGGCTGAGATAGTAGTTTTTATCTTGCTGCTATGAGTTCGATTGGTGTCTATTCATTCTGCACAGTTCGACCTACATAGGATTACAATTCTGAGCCTCGAGCGCTTGAGCGATGATCGGGTGACGGACGGGAAAGATGGCCCGCGGGCCGCTATGTACATGTGAATGTCCGATTCCATTCATGAGCCAATCATCACACCGTCTGCTCCCCACCGACCCACATCGAATAAGCAACCGCCTCGCATGCTATCACCTGGTGCTGCGCTCGTCCACATGAGTTGGTACGTGAGAGAAGCTAGAGCATTGCGGGGTGATATATTGATATCTCGACAAGCGTGTCAATGTACATTGTACATGGCTTGGCTGCATGCACTGATCAACCACAACTATTATCGCATAACCCCCACAGTCGCCCACGAGTCTTCGCCGGTGCCTCATCCCCGACCATCAAGCCACATCAGTCTCGAGCGAGAAATAGCACGTGTACACGCCATAAAGACGTATGTTCACGGGGCAGCTCGGTGCAACTGCGGCTGTAACTGTGACGTCCAATTTCAAGCGCCGAGGCAAAGAGTTCCGGGACGGCCGTGATAGAAATAATCTGGCATGGATGGTGGTGGAGTCGAAAGCCTGAAATCCGTTTTACTGCAATCGAGAAGGAAAAGAAGCTGTTACTGATCAGTTCTTCGGGGGTGCACGTCTTGACATATTCCCAGCCGACTTTCACTTGGCTCGCACGCTCGGAACTTTATTTTGAGCGGCCATGTTGACAGTGACAGCGCCTCGACAACTATTCTCTTATTCGCGTATTCCTACGCAAGGCCTCGGCCAAAAAGGTACTAAAGCACTTCTCGAAAAGATGCCCGCGTCGCCTCTGTTGCCATGAATTGTACATGGCCATGCTGTGGCTCCAAAACTCCTACGCTTCGGGCTGCATCCCTTCCTCATACACATCCAGACATGCCGAAGCCGCCGGTTTAGAGTCAGCCCGTCCATATGGTGCAAAGTTCTCATCTGGCATACCGCACATGTGCTACTTCTCCAGCTTTCGCTATAAGCTATGTGAATGCAATCACCGATGGCGACGTTTCGTGGACCCTATTTACGACTCCTTCCCGAGGCTTTGTCTACTTGGGTCCGATCCTCCACACCATGTCTACTAGCAGTCTACCGTCCTATGTCGCCCCTTCGTTCACGCGAACGCCGTCATATACAGCTGAACCGCACCAGTATGAACAGCGTATCGCTCTGGGGGACCGATTAAGGCCTCGGCCGACTGGTGACTTCGTCAAGAAGTCGAAGAATGGAGACGCACGTCTGCGATTGACAGCTCAAGAGAATAATGTTGCTCTCCCTACTTACGGCTCGCAAGGCTGCGTCGAAGGTGTTGTAGAACTGTCCAGGATCGACAACATTACAAGTGTCGAATTAAAGGTGAGTCATGACGAACGACATACAGCATCGGACTCCTCTGACGCCTTGATACAGATCGAGGGCAGGTTGAAGTTGCATGAGATTGCAGAAGGCGGCACGACGTCTGCTAAGCTATGTTTGGATACTGTGGTGCTGTGGAGGAGGGATTCCACCCAAACTGTGTGCCCTTCCAGTCTTGCGTTCGCACTGAATCTTCCCACCACGTTTACCTATGAGGAGAAGACATATGTCGGTCTCCTATTTATCGCTTGTCTTGCTTGGTGTTGACTTGATCATCACTTAGCCCCTCCCTCCGACATTCGGCGTCAAGCTCTCAGGGCTTCCTGGGTTCAAGGCTACAATCGATGTGAGTACAGTGATGTACTTGGCTTCCTTAGTCGTGACCAAACCACTTGCTTCCAAAGTATGCCGTGAGCGCCACTGTTGTTAAGCAACAATTTACCGCATCGTCGCGATTGGCCAAATCCAACATTCTCACCAGTTCCACGTACGGCCACTTCATCATTATCATATCGAATATGCTGACTCGCCATATCTAGTACAGTGGTAACACCATTTATCTATCACCCTCGGACACGGCCTGCCGCACCGCTCCCGCCACCCTTGATTCCCTCTCGCCGTGGCTTCATTGAGGCCCCCAATTGGGCCTGTTATACTTCTGAGATATCCGCGAAAGGAAAAGGCGATCGGCCGATTATAACAAAGTTGCACGTCCCGACCTCCCGTATATTTTGTATCTCACAACCCATCCCCTTCCATGTCACGTTCGAGTCGTCCGCACAGTCGCTCGTCAATTTCCTTCCTTATTGCCCGACCGTAGGCTTTATTAGGGCAAAGCAGGCTACGCGCGTTCAGCTAATGCGACAGTCCACGGTTGACGTTAGGTATGTTATTCAAAAAATAACACAAAATAAAATCCGCCATTCATCACTAATACTATCGCTTGCAGGAATACAATTGTCTCAGGCGCGAAGACCGATATTTGGAGGGTAGATTGCATTGGGGATGGATCCTTTAGACACGCGGTATGTAAGGGCATTCACTTGAGATAGTTCACCGCTAAATTTCGCATGACAGGGTGATGGCCCGACTTGGACTGCATTCTCTGGAGAGATAACCATCAACGACTCAGTGAAGGTCCCGGGGTTCAAGGCATCTGGTCTAAGCGTTAAGGTTGTGCCTAATTCCCTCTGCTGATCTTTCTATCCTTACACCCTTCCATCTAGGATTGCATACTATTCTCCATGACACCGCCTGATCCCCAGCGATCTCCCTTCATCGAGCTGCGGCAGGTTATCCCAGTGCGTCTCACAACCGACGTGTGGACGGACAATGGTACTGGTGTTGGGGTTACGCACCGCCGGACCGGGTCAGATTATTCTGTTGCGTCCTTACTCGACTATGCAGAGAATGTCCGTAATTAGGTTGACCTATGACGTATGCCACTGATGACGTCACTTTGTGCTTACTCCCTGTATAAAGACAAGTTGCAGCAAGCTGAATTCTCGTTTTGCATTCATCGCACCATGGCCCCAGTCAAGAACCAACCTAGCCCAGATCAATTCACAACGAACGATCCAACATCTAATCATCAGTGGCACCAAGCCGGGACTCCAGTAATAATGCCTTCGGAAGTCGTGCCACCGACGAGGACTGACTCGATACCTCAACAAGGTAGGATGTCTACTCCTGGCAGCTCATTCGATTCCGCTGGCTCAACCACAGCCACGCTCTTAGGAGCCACACAGCCTGGTGGCGGCAGCGAGCTGCATTCAGGGCAACAAGGTCCCAACGTTGTCCAGATACCATGCGAACCCGCCAAAGTCCCGTTCAAGGAACAAGTAATAGGTACGCACAATTCCAGGCTCTTTGCCGCAAAACAACTGAAGATTTTCCACAGGTGTTGCAAGGGTGGGTTTACTTTTTCGTCATTTCGCTCAGTATTACTCACACAATTTCATGATCAGAAAACACGCGGAACGGCAAGCCCACATTTGATCTCCGAAATATATCCACTGACCTTCTAATCTTTAGGTCTTAGGAAAGGTGTGTTGGGTATTACTATGCTTTTGGGTTTATATTCATCTAATTTCGTCGCAGCCTGAGCTCAAACAAGAGGGGGAGATGATCCTTGAAGGCAAAACGACGCACAATGAGCCGAAGCCTGAATGATTCTGTCTGTATGTACCTTACTGTCTCAGAGGGAGCTTCCTTCGACTAATTTTGACGGTCTGGTAGATATCTCCACAATGCGGCCCAGCTATTGCAGCTGGTAGCGGGTCAGTGTAATTCGAAGCCAACTTGCCACCGAACGATTCACGCCTGTAACTCTACCTTATCATCCATCTCGTATGTACATGTACACTACTTATATGCAATGTTAAAACAGTTGCTTTCTACACTCGGTCTGTTTGCTACACTTAGTCTGGACGAATTTACCACGATGATGGTATGGTGGAAGAGACTGTCACAAACCAGAACTTACCCATAATCATACAGCGCTTGCACTTGACTCCTCGAGTATAGCCCGGGGGCCAAGTCCACCCAACGTAAATCGCTTCTACCATTCTCCTGCATGTGTCAGAATGGCAGTCTCGCTTTTATACTGACAGGAGCGCTGGGACATAGTATCAGCGCGGCAACCAGAATCTCTGGAATTCCGTTCACCATCGCTGGTCAGAACAGATTGAACGTGAATCATATGCTTGTGCAGCAGCATGGAGGTTTTTCTATCTGTGTACAGCTTCCACATTCTGCACTTGCCAATATTGATACGTGATTTCTGCTGGATCTAGCCTAGTAGCCCGTTTGTAGGAGATCCTACATCTTTTTTACCAGGATATTCCTGTAATGCGTAACTTCAGTTGTCGGTTTGAGTCCATTGCTGTTTTCTCCTGACATTTTCGCTTTGGTCCTGTCGAACCCGGTGTACGGCGTACTTTCGGGCTACTTGGCATTTCTGAGCCCTCCCGTGAGTGGAGATTGCAGGGTAGACCGGTGACCGTTCCCTCTATGAGACAAGCCTATATCGCAGACTTGTCTTCATTATAACGGCTGGTAACGAGTCTAATTGCAGGGTATGTGATCTAGATTTGCCAGGCACCGATCGTACGAAGTGTTATCTACTCGAGAACGCCTATAATCTAATCTAACACCATTTGTTGGCAAGGAACCCAAAACTTTTTCGGAATTCTTCCGCATTCCGTTCATACCGTTACTCCTGACTCGACTGTCACTACCTATCTAGACGATATACGGTCATATCTACATCCACCTCTATCCAGTATCTTTTGGTTCATTTGCGCCCAATGCCTCTTCTACTATCCGATATGCCCGTCTTGGCGGGTCCGGGCCCGCTCAACGAAAAGGCCGGTTTTCTGATGGAAGACGCGCAGGAGTTGAAGAATCCAGTCATAGAGAGCTCGGAATTCGTCTATAAAGTAAGGCTATAGCCCAAAGACCGATGAAACACGTCCGGCTGGAGCTTATATATACGCTTCTTCTTTCCCTTTAAGGCCACCGACATTGTGCACATCAACGATGACGGTGTCAAGATGGCGGCGAAGCATGTCAGTATCCAACATCTGTATATCGTATTCACTCACTAGACGAGTCCCTATGTCCTATTAGATACGACAGAAGCTACTGGTGGAATCATACACGCCTCGTACGTGGCGTACCCACCCCCTGCACATTGTACCATCGGACCCCTACATCGCTTCGGATCCAATGAATAAATCCATAATGAACTGGATATTCCTCATTTCTGCTCTGAATTTCAGCTTTTGGTCTGAAAAGGAGGGGCTCCCCGATCGGTATGGTGTTGAATGGCAGGACGGATGGGATTTTGAGGGGACGAAGGTGTGGACCGGCTACTGGAGTCTCGTTGCTTCTCTCAATAGGGGTGAACCATTTCCACACATTCTTCTGTCCCCCGCACGTCTCACAATCTATTTACAGCTCTTGCTGATGACGATATCCCAATTACGGATCCCAATTTCTACTCTTCGGAAACCTTATGCCCTGACTCCTTGATTGAACACATATTCCGCCCAGCTGAGCAGTCATCAGAGACTATTCCTCTGCTGCGGGAGCGAATAACGGTCATGAGAGAGGTTGGGTCGATCCTTTGTAACGTACGTTTTTCGAATATCGTGATCTCATGTCGACGTCACTTAACCATACATTATAGAACTTCGGTGGCTCGTTCCAAGGATTCCTTGAGGAATTCCACCGCCGGAACAATGGGGAAGGCACCGCACTCGAACTAGTACATATGATCACCGACACATTTCCTTCATTCCGTGACGAGGTGATCTACAATGGGAAAAAGAGTAGGTTGAACGCAACTACACCTTCATACAGCAAATTAATCTATGTCAATTCAGTATGTTTCTGGAAGAGGGCCCAAATACTAGTTGCCGAAACATGGGCTGCCTTCTTCCCTGCCACACCTACTCTTACACACCCGATCTTCCCTGGACCGCGCGGACCCCAGATCCAGCAGCTTACGATGTTTGCAGATTATCGGGTGCCGCAAATCCTACACCACCTCTGCATCCTGACCTACCCTCCTTCTCTTGTAAGTCTGCTCAAAGCAGGGACGCCTTTAGAATCTGGATCCAGTGAGGAAATGAGTTTACGATCTGCAAGCATTATCGCGGTCGAGAGGGTGAGGGAAGAGATTTTGGCGTTGTTTGCAGGAGATGCGGATGCAGACGAGTCGAGGAAGGACAGCCTTAGCAGCGTCTTGATCGATTTCTATCTGTGGGATTTGGCGAAAAAGATAGAGAGCGGAGAGGAGAAGATAGAGGGTATAGAGACGGCCGACATGGCGCCCATCCATCGTACGAGGAGCATCTGGTACTGATGTTTGAGTTGCCATCTAGTGGGCATAGTTTATTTGTTAAGTTATGGTATTTTTCGGTTGTCGTATGGGTACAGGTTGAAGATCTTGTGGTTAGATTCGAGGAATAGATGCGTTTTGGGCGGCAACCCTACACTAATATATCTTCAATGTCATCATCGGAGTCGCCATTCAGTTCTTCGTCTGACGAGTCCGAATCCCCTGACCACTTCCGTAGACTAAAGACATCAGTTTCCCCCTCTTCTCGCAATATACTGTCGCGACCGTCGACCATTAGCAACCTCTTCGCCAAGTCATGAATAACACTTACTGGTCGAACATCATAATCGTCGCCATCTCAGCGTCGCCGTCCACACCAGGATCAAACCCTGCCAGCGTACGGAAGTACACCGACCGAGCATCGTCGTCATCGCTCATGTTCCGGACTTCTATAGATGTGCGCTCGAGGTTGGGTACACAAGGCGAAGCGGGTGTCGGGCTATGAAGAATGATGTCTTTCTCTATTCCACATGTAAGGATGTGAGGAAGGTTTGGATGGAAGAGGGCGGAGTTGACAATCGATCTATGACCTACGGGCCAAAGTTCAGTGCAAGTCCAATAAAATAAATATCATGTGTAGACAGTACCTGTCAAACGGCAAAACGGGGTGGAAAGGTCGACGGGGATATATCGTGGCTCTTCCAGGCCTTCCGCGAAGGCTGGAAGTAGAGTTTAGGTAGCCTATTGATCGTTTAGGATGTGAAGGTACCTACCAACGGTATTTGCCCACTCTTGAGACGCCCAGTCACCAGCGCTCACCACAATCCTCTGGTCAGCAAGTTCCGCAAGGGAAGGGATCTTCCAAACATAAGCCCGGAAATCCTCGGAACCAGCAGCGTAGAACCCGTCGGTTTCTAGTCCTGGGCCTCCAAAAGCACCGTGCTGGGCGATGGGTTGGATAGAATTTACTTTCGATAGCTAACATAAACGTACTTTTATTGTACAGGAGTTAGAGTATGTTCGCTCCGGCGGAGAAATAGGCGTGCCGTCCGGGTGGTTCCTTCCACTGCATACAGCTATTGGGTTGGGGTCTGACAAGCCATAGATCGTGGGCAGGTAATGCTACATTGCAATCGTCGACGGTATGTCCCTTCAATGATACAAAAATGATAACTCACCAGCATGGTGACAGCGAGTTTAGCTCCTATAAAGCAAACGGTTATTGGGTATTTAACCTCGATGAACCTTATTGTTAACCTTCCCGGTCAAATGTTACACTGCTTGCTTCTGGATTGCTCAGATGCGGACTTGCTTTTCGATTGACCTTCGTGTTATACTGCGATAATGTATAAGTAACATAAGAATGACCTTGCCTCGACTACTTACAGTTTGAACGATTCCTTCGCAGGTCCTACTTGAAAGTGGCCCAAATGCCATCCGAGTATCACGTAGGCAGACATTGCCATGGCTGTCACTTGTAACGAAGATATGTTCCATGATGGGGTGGTATTGGACGCCTGTTGCTTCCGAGGTCAACTGTAGGGTATCCTGGGCACGAGTTGAGCGGCCGTTGATACGCCCATCGCGGAGTAGAACACGGCCGTCCTGGCTATTGAAGGGTGTTAGTCAGACTCATTCGTGAGCTGTTAGGTGTGTGGCAGACAGTACCCGGCGCTTATAAATATGTCCTCCTGATAAGGATGGCAGGTAATTTCTCGAACGGAGTCCTTTGGGTAAGATAAAGGTTGTCCGTTATAGCGAACAAATTCGAGGTACGTACGTCATGTACACCGAATACTTGAGTCGGGTCTTTGGTAGTGTGTCTATCGAAGCGAGAATCAAACGTCGAGATGTCATACTTCAGTACTGTTTCGTCTGTGCCTCCCCTTTACCATGTCTGTATCATCGGACTAGACTTGCTGGAAAGATGATATTTCACGAACGAGTAAAGATAGCGATTTTTCGCGGAAAATGCCAAGGTGAATACATTCCCCTAAAGCACGTTAGATGTTAGATAGCCTCTTGACCTGGGACCGCGGAAGACGACAGTACCCTGGGACCGCTGAAGGAAGCCACTGGCGTGGTGCCGTCTTCTTGATGAAAATCCCAGATAGATATTTGGAAGTCTGAGGTTCAGTAATCTAGAGTCATTATCCAGTTCTCTTGTAAATTTGCAGGCATACCATCGCCGCCAGTTGCCAAGAATTGCCCGTCACCAGAGGAAAATGCAAGCGCGTTCACGCACGATGTGTGGGTTGATAGCTTGCTATGACGTCTGGTCTAGCACTGCTGATATATCGTTATTCGGGAGAAATTACCTTGAGTAAGGAAAGCCGTTGGCAAGGACCGTTTTCATAGTCTCCTCCCGAACGTTTCTGCCATGGGCCAGAGTGAAATTAGAGGCTGAGGACGCATGTTTCAAGTATGATAGCATGCTCATAAGAGCGTGCAGCGTATTCTGGCAGTTTATTTGACCGCTTGGCTGGGGCAGGGTATCATTTTATCCAGTGCAACCAACGTAAAGGGCAAGATGTTGACTCTGTTCGGCAAAACTTTCAGCTCAAGTAAATGTCATTGTTTGTCCTTGTATGGCGTGCAGTCTTATAGCGGCTGGTCCAAATAAATGCAAGGCAACCCCTCCAATCAGCAACGGTAGCGTGCATTACATGCGAACGGGTGCGTCGGTGCCCCGGCTCCTCTTTCTTCACTTGATTCATCTCACAAGATCGTTGTATCACCGAATGGACGCGTAAAACGCGTAAAATACCTGTCCCCGATCGTGGTCGAACCAATACATGACATCCTCGACCGCTGGATATGGGACAACCTGCTGCAAGCTATTTATACGACTCCTACAGATGATGTCAGAGCGCAGATCCTCGCTGTCCGACGGGCTATAAAGTCCAGGCGATCCTTCGAAACTTTTTCTTCCCTCTACCATCGCCCCAAACTCTCTACCTGGCAGTGATTGGAATGTCTCGTTTCGTCATCAACGCTATTCCTTTCGAAACGCGTATCACCTACGACGCCAGGCAGATCCTCGCTCTCGACAAGGCTCGTGCTCAAAAACTTCTCGCAGGTTTTCATCCCCATGGGCCTGCCGCTTTCCATTCCAAGAAGACGTCACCGCAAGCCAATGGCTCTGATGTCTTGGAAGACACGATTGATGTGACGGACGCAGGTTTGTTTTCCTGGTTATTATATGCGCATTTCTCGAGACGCTTTCCCCTCTAGGTATCGCATACACCATACCTGTTAAGATCGGCGACCCTCCGACTACATTCTCAGTCCTCCTTGATATAGGTCTGTACTTCTTGCAAGGTAGTGTATAGGTAGCGCCTTGCTCATAGTTCTATAAAATATCAGGCAGTTCCAACACGTAGCTTCAACTTTACGTTCGCTCGCGTGTGGTTTTAAACAAGTTCCATTGTTTACAGCTGGGTCGGCGCCGATAGGGACTACCAGCCAACTCATACTAGCAGGGAGAGCGGGAAAACGATCGTCGGTTGCCCTTTCCCTCATATTGCCAGCCTTGGATTTATCTTCACGCCGTAGAATATCACTTACGGCTCTGGGACCTTTATTGGTACTGAGTGTATGCGCGTCACCCAGTCCTTCCATAATTCTACCTCACGACCTTACATCATAGATACCGACAAGGTCACTCTTGGAGGGAACCTTGTGGTTACAGACCAAAGAATCGGTGTCGCTTCCAGTGCTCGAGGATTCAGCGGCGTTGATGGAATCCTTGGGTAAGGCTCATGTTTCGTCGATTCTGAGAGATGCTGAATTAGGATCTATAGGATTGGACCTGTGGACCTCACGACAGGTTAGTAGAACAATGCATCGAACAAAACTCACCCTTGAATCAACGTGTTCTCCTAACAGAAGCTAAGGCGGCCGGACCAAGGCAATCCCCTGTAACCGAAAACCTTTTCAACTCGGGAGTCGTCCCCACTGCGTCCATCGGAATGTCTTACAACCCCAATCCTAACAACGTCGCGAACGGCGAGATAACCTTTGGAGCTATAGACACTGCTAAGTAAGAGAAACTTCACAAACACCGTCAACTTTTATTTTGGGCTCACGAATCATGTAAGATTCACTGGTTCGATCAACTATGTCCCAATTACCTCCATAACGCCAGCGGACCAATATTGGGGAGTAGACCAAGATCTGATCTACGGAGATGATATGCAGCTCCTGGCGTCGTCCGCTGGCATAGTGGACACTGGAACGACGCTGTGTCTCCTCGCTTCAGATGTGTTTAAATCGTATCGACGAGCGACTGGCGCGGAGGAAGATGAGTAAGTTAGGTGCATTCAGCATCCTGTATCTCCCCACGCTGGAACTATTCTCAGTGCAACTGGGCTTCTTACTGTCACGGAGGCTCAATTTACGGAGATGGAGAGCCTGTTCTTTACGATTGGTTCCGTGAGTACAATGTTGCATCCATAAGCTACTGTTGTTGACACATGTCATAGGAAACTTACGAACTCACACCCAACGCCCAAATTTGGCCGCGAAAACTAAACAGCACGATAGGTGGCGAGGAGGGTAAGATATATCTCATCACAGCCGATATGGGCACCAGCAGTGGGGCCGGTCTTGATTTCATCAGTGCGTCGTCATCGAGCCTACGTATCCCTCATTTGTGACAACAATTTTTGTAGACGGCTTCGCGTTCTTGCAGCGTTTCTACACCGTGTTCGACACGACGAACAGCCGAGTCGGCTTCGCTAGAACGAAATTCACAAACGCCGAGATCAATTGAGTCCGGTTCATCATCTCGCCTCGTAAATTTGAATTGCGGACTCTTGCTGTTAACATGTTCATGGAATGCTATTTTTCTTTCTGCACCAATCTAAGGTGACCGTCTCACGTCCTCTGGCTCGACGTCCAGACGTTCAAGGTCATGTGTTGTCCCATGTGTTCTCCAATTGCAACCAGGATATAAAATGAATGGACCATACATACATTTATGACTTGCTGCGCGCTGCGATACGTCTATCCTTGCCCGGACGTTTGCTGCCTCCACCACGTCCTCCACCACGTCCTCCACCTCCACCTCGTCCACCAGCTGCACCTCGTCCACCACCCCTCCCACCGCCTCTAGCACCTCCTCTGCTGCTCCCGCCTCTCCGTCCTCCAAAGTCATCCGTGGAATCCCTGGTATTTGATTTTGATCTTCTGTTAGCGCCTCCGAATCCATATTTCGAATCTCGCGCTTGGCGGCCGCCCCGGCCACCTGATGCTCCACGGCCACCTGACGCTCCAGCACCCCTACCGCGTTTAGCTGGGCGATCTGCGATGGCATCTTCGACAGCAATATCGAACTCGTCGTCGCCTGCTTGAGGATTGTCGAGGATATCCTTTCGTTCTAGAGCATCCCATTAATGACCATGAAAATATTTAGATGAGGAAAGGAAGAAACGTACTTCGCTTGAGACCCTTCAGTCGCTCCTCCATGTCCTTTTTCGACTTTTCTCGCTCCTTGAGCTTCTCGACTTGTACCTGCTTGCCGAACTTCTTTCCTTCCCGCTCTTTCCGTTTGTCTTCGCTCTTCTTGATGCCGGCGCTCTCGTCTAGCAAGCGCTGCCGTATTCGCTCCATATGGGAGTCAGTTTTTACCATCTCTGCGAAGTAGTCGGCGGGGCGCGTGAAGGGGAACTTATGCTTGGCGGCAAGTGTGCGAGCAGCATCTGCGCTGTGCAGAGCTTGTTTATAACTTGAGTATTGGTGAGTTGGGATACCTTCGAGGTCGACAACGGGAAGTACATACAAAGCAAGTTCGCGGTTCAGATCATCATTCACGTCGACGTCGATTGTTTGGGGGTATGACAGTACCAGTGTTTCTGTCCAAGGAAATGAGGGGTCTAATTGAATAGTTTCCCGAATTCGCTCGAGAGCAATCTGGTTTACGGAAGAATGAGTACTGTAGGGCTGATTGAGAGTTTCGAGTAGAGACGTACTTTATCGTCAATTTCAATTTTTTGTCGAGGCACCGCGTCGTCGTCAACGAAGTCGACGTCCTCCAGCAGGACATCCGGGTCTTGCTCTTCATCTTCGCCCTCGCCACCTTCTTCTGCTTCCTCCTCGTCTTCATCGTCCTCCACATCGCCCTCTTGTTCGTCTTCGCTTCCGCCCTCTGACACCTCTCCATCAGCGTCAGACACGTCCTGTTCTTCTCCTTCGTCACCCTCTTCATCCGTCGACCAATCCTCCTCGTCACCCAACGCAACGTTCAACTGTGCCCGATCAAAGTCGTCCAGCCCATCGTCTCCGAGGGCCTTCATAAGGCGTGCCATACCCTCCTCGTCAACACCCTCGTCGTCGCTGCCTTCGTCTTCATCCTCATCTTCGCCTTCTGAAGTTGACTCCACAGGTTTTGCTGGGGCCTTTGCTTCCAGTTTCGCAATCGCAGGTGTTTTGATAGTTTTTTTGGGGCTGGCCTTCTTGCTTGAGCCTTTAATGGCTTTAGCTTTAGTAGTGGAAGGCATTGGAAGGCTGGACGGTGGTTGGATCGCTCACTATTGTCGCGAACTTTTTTTCGGGAAAGGCTTTGATCGTAACAAGACCAAACGCCGGTCCCGGCGGTCCGAAGACCGGTACGCCCAAGTTTGCTCAGATTCCTGTTGCTTTCCACTGTTAAACTTTCTAGCCCAATACCACGAGAAGAATAAAGGATTTTTGTGTGTGAACAAGTTCTATCGTAAAGCTCCCTTCATTATGTACTCTGAGGGCAAATACCTGTGGATTGTATTTATCTAGCAACAGAAAATGACGTCAGTAGAAATACCACGGTGAAGTATGCATAAGGGCCTGCATGCGTGAGGGTCTTGAATATTGGAAAATGAGGATGAGGTGCCATACGCAGAATAAAAGCATATGCATGAACCGGCAGTAAATCACTGATCCAAAGAATAAAATAGAGAGGTTAATTCGCATTGACAGCAGTGGACAAGTGTTCAAGATCGATATTGTTGGGACTTGAGAAGGTAGCAGTAGGCGGTCAGATGAGATAAGAGAGTCAGGAGTGCCAAACTACATTAGACACCCCTGTACCTGCTGAAGAGAAAATGTGTATCGCGGTCCGACAGAATGAGAGAGGATGTCCGATATGTGGCAGGTGGTAAGTATGTCCCTGAGCCAGCCAGGGACATCTACCTCTGTGTTCCTGCGTTCAAGTGTGTAACTGTCAGTTTAGTTACACCGTCCCCTTGAGATAGTGCATCAGGATTCTGGGATGACGTTGTAGCATCGAGCCGCAATAATGGATTAAAGAAATTGCAATTG
The DNA here is from genome assembly GCA_014905825.1 of Lyophyllum atratum. NCBI lineage: Eukaryota > Fungi > Basidiomycota > Agaricomycetes > Agaricales > Lyophyllaceae > Lyophyllum > Lyophyllum atratum. The sequence goes on along the minus strand of JACGCN010000019.1, from coordinate 683,071 downwards.
CCAATTAGTAGCCAATTACAAGGCGCAGACTCCAGAGCTATCATTTTGTGTCCATGTTGGATTTATATCTGGTCCTCATTGCACGATAGGGTATGCGGAATACGGAGTGAGTGCTGTGACCTGAAGAGCAAGTTCGAATCCAAGAACGGGCCGGGTGGCCGATGCGGGAAGTTGTTTGGCAAAGGTTCCTCAATGGAACAAGATGTGCCAAGACGCTGGCGCGATCTCATATTAACACACTCTGACCATGTCCTCAACCGCCGATTCACCACAAGAAAGCGAGGCAAGCTCGACGCCAGTTGGAGACACAGCGCTCCATATCCCCGAAGCACGAGATGGGTTCTATGGGTATCCAGAAGAGAAAACCTTCCAACAGGTACGTTCAGCTGCCCATACATGACTACATTCTTACACCAGGGTTAACATCGCGGCCTTGCCTCCTTCTTTATAGATTGGGGAGAGGTATCTGGCACAACGACGCGGCTCGGATGCGCATTCAGAGGCCTCCTTCGCTGGGAGTCTCAAACACGCTGCACTACCGCCACCCTTCTCCGAAGAGCAGGCCAATCTGTCACCCGGTGTCCTCGACGAGGATGAGGCTGTTCTAACGGCTGAGATGCATGCCTCAGGTACGATTGCTACATCATAGACCGATATGCGTGCTCACCACGCCACAGAGGTGCTAATCAACAGTGAATACGCCGGCTTGTTCCAATCCTTCCAGAAGTGTCTCGATCTACGAGATAAGTACATGGCCAAGTCCCTCCAGAGGCTCGGAGACAACCCTAAAGATCACGACGGTCACCAGCCAAGCGTCGATCAAGAACTAAGGGCCATATCGGATGAGCCGACCAGCCAATTCGAGCCGTGGAACATATACCCTCCACCGCCCCCACCACACTGGCATTGGACAGATGAAGAAAAGTTCGTTAGTAATGATGGGACCCCAGGAATTCGTTCAGGTGAATTCCGCTTTGAGGACTGCCATATTCCTGGGGCACATCCATGGACGTTTAGGCTCGACGATAAAGGCGTATATCAGGTGTATGACGACAAGAAAAGAGGTATCCTCTTTTTCTCCTATCTATCACCCGTGTGCGCAATTCTCATCGTGTATGGTGATCGCTAGACTCTGATGCCGCCGAGAAGAAGCCTGCATTCGATATCCCCAGTATCCGAGAGTACTTTGTCGATCTTGACTTTGTCCTGGGCGTTATTGCCGATGGCCCCACGAAGAGCTTCGCTTTCCGGAGGCTCAAGTATCTCTCTAGCAAATTCACCATGTATACTCTCTTGAACGAATTCCAGGAACTGGCGGATATGAAAGTTAGTGCTCTTCATATGCCGCCTTGACGCTAGTCTGACGAGCTGCTCGTTCAGCGTATCCCGCATAGGTGAGCTTCTTGAGATGAGGTGAGAGGAGCGTGGTCGATGTTAAGCTTGCCATGTCAGAGATTTCTATAACGTTCGAAAAGTGGATACGCACGTCCACCACTCCAGCTGCATGAATCAAAAACATCTCCTTCGCTTCATCAAATCAAAGATGAAACGCAGCCCATACGTACGTCCATGGCGTTTTTCTTCCACCTTCGCATCGATAGGACTGATTTGAAGCTATCATATAGGATGTAGTAATCAATCGCGATAACGCGGATCTGACACTCGAGCAGGTCTTCCAGTCACTTAAGCTGACTGCGTATGACTTGTCCATCGACACCTTAGACATGCATGCGCACTATGATTCTTTCCACCGGTTCGATAAGTTCAACTTGAAGTACAACCCAATTGGCGAGTCGAGATTGCGTGAAATCTTCCTCAAGACGGATAACTTGATTCAGGGGCGATATCTTGCCGAGCTGACGCGGGGTAAGTTCCTTGTTTGACCTAAGTATTGTATGTATCTGAAAACCGGCGCGTAGAGGTAATGACTGATCTTGAGCAGAGCAAATACCAAGTACGCGCCACTTTAGATATTTCCTGCTTATACTTGACTCATCGTAACTTGTATCAAGAACTGCGAATGGCGTATCAGTATCTACGGCCGCGACATAGACGAGTGGGATAAGCTGGCGAAATGGGTTATCAACAATAAGCTCTTCTCGCACAACGTGCGCTGGCTTATTCAAGTCCCAAGACTTTACGAAGTGTATAAGGCTAACAAATCAGTGGCGGTGGAAACTTTCGAGGACATCGTCGTCAGTATGTTAATCTTTCACTTTCACTCCATCGTCTCTAGGTTGATTGAACCTGTCCGTCAGACGTGTTTCAACCACTTTTCGAGGTTACAAAAGACCCGACCAGCCACCCCGAACTCCATATCTTCTTGCAGCGTGTCGTAGGCTTCGATACTGTTGACGATGAATCGAAAGTCGAGCGCCGCATTTATAAAAAGTTCCCGTACCCTCGACTATGGAACACGGCACAGTCGCCGCCTTACTCGTACTGGTAAGTCTTGTCTCGTGCTCCAACGATTTCATGGGCGGATATCAATTGTCCTTTAGGATTTACTATATGTTCGCTAACATGGCAAGTCTCAACAACTGGCGTCGCCTCCGAGGCTTCAGTAAGTGGCCCTTCGTTTTGTCAACCCTCTAATCTCTGACTAGCCCTACCCAACAAGACACATTCGTCTTCCGCCCGCACTGCGGAGAAGCTGGCGACACGGATCATCTGACCTCCGCCTTCCTTACGTCGCATTCGATCTCACACGGCATCTTACTCCGTAAGGTCCCTGCACTGCAGTACCTGTTCTACCTGAAGCAGATTGGTATTGCCATGAGCCCGCTGAGCAACAACGCGTTGTTCTTGACGTACGAGAGGAACCCACTGCCGGACTTTTTCAAGACGGGTTTGAATGTTAGTTTGAGCACCGACGATCCCTTGCAATTCCACTTCACAAAGGTCGGTCCTACTCGATGATAAGCGTATGCAAAATATGTTTTGACGTGAGTATGACCGATTCCAGGAACCGCTCCTGGAGGAATACAGCGTGGCAGCTCATGTTAGCAACATAACTTATCTTCTACGACAAACTGACCATACACGCAAAACATTCATAGATATATAAAATGCCCCAGAGCTCCCTCGCGGAGCTCGCACGGAACTCAGTCGTCCAGAGTGGCTTCGAAATGGCGATCAAACGACACTGGCTGGGTCACCATTGGTACCTCCCAGGCTCCGCCGGAAACGACATCAATAAGGTCTGTCCCCTTCCTTCCTTTCCTATTCTACCTGAATTCCTCATCCCTGACTTTTCGTGACGCAGACGAATGTACCAGACATCCGCCTTGCCTACCGGCACCAGACTCTCGTTGCCGAGCTCGACATGATTCGAGGGAAGAACCCGTTTCCGGGCCACAACTACAAGCCGACGCCGGAGACACGCAACACGATGCTGCCGACGGTGGAGGCGGTTGCGGCGCGTGCTATGTCGAACCACCCTTAACTTTGTTTTGGAAATTATTTTGCCAATGTGAAACGGCTGGTATTTCCGTCGTGGATTTCCCGTTGTCCAGCTTTGGTATACTCTTTGTAGACTCCAGTAGAGTTAGGGTATCGTGTGCGGGATGTATATTATCAGATGATGTGGCTGGGGGAATGTATACGCAGGTGTAGGGAGTTGTTCTCTATGCCGCCAGCCTTCGTCGTTCGGAGAGCACATAGATGAGAGGCAATAGACCGGGTCAGGAAAGTGAAGGTGAAATTGTAAATATCTGATAGCTTCATGAAAATGATCCTTTCCACCATCCATAACAATGTGGTCGTCTGTTACTTCTCCTGCAAGGTAGACTTTGGGTAAAGATGAAGACTGGTATCTTTCCGTGGTATATTATTCGCCTGTTCGACTAGGATAGAGCTTGGATTACAATGATCTATAATGCTATCGGGATCCTATGGTGCGTGTGAAAGGGTATCAATGCTGTATTACGAACGGCGCCTGGTCCATTGCCTCTCTAGGACCTCTCTCTTTTTCCACAATAGGTGCATCTCGGGATCCTATGGTGCGTGTGAAAGGGTATCAATGCTGTATTACGAACGGCGCCTGGTCCATTGCCTCTCTAGGACCTCTCTCTTTTTCCACAATAGGTGCATCTCCAGAGGCCGCTTAGGGGAGTGATACTTCCTCTGTGCGCTCGTACGAACAGCCGCCCGAAGCAGCTCCGAAAACGCCTCCTTTCCAAACGCCAACCCCCGCGCATATTGCACGCGATGGAAGAAGCCGGTCCACGTATCAACCTTGTAAATGGCTTTAATCTCTTCTACCATGCGCCCGGGTATGCCAGGCTCTGGGAAACCGTAGTTATCGTCGAGGCGGCTGAGGTTCGATGCGTAGGTATTAACGAAAATGTCAAGAAAGGCCCTCTGGAACATGATCAGGCGGAGGCTGACTTTGGATTCGATGAAGGTCTGGTGGAGGCGGTAGTCACTGGCCCCAGTCTCCATCGCTTCGAGCACGGGATGGGCTTGGAGGACCCAACGCACATTGCGCACGATGGCTTCTTCGAGGAATGGACCGTTGATGGTCGCCCAAGTCACGGGATTACTCGCGGTGGGTGGGTAGGCGAGGACGAGTGTGATGAGGATGATGAGTTCGCCGAGATCAGGGACCTCAGCTTTCACCCGTGACTTGGGCACTTGGATGAAACGGTGGAGACGATGGAGGGCTTCTTGTAGAATGAGGGGTGTTGTACGAGAAAGACATAAGAGGAGGTGGAAGAGATGTCCATACGCCGTCACGGCCTTCTCTGATGCATGGAGGAGGGTTTTCGAGGAAGACTTGTTGGTCGGAGAATTCTCGATGACATCGTCGCAAGCTTTCATCAACGAGACAACAATGTTGTTCATCAACTTGAAGACGACGCTAACGGTTTGATGGGGGTGCTTGGGGGGAAGCGTCCGTCGGGAAGATACCTCTTTAGTTCGTTTGTTCCGCTGCTTTTCACATTCACGAACAGCCACATCAAGAGTCGCGAGATGGTCCCAGATGTCGTGTTCGACGCGCTCGAAGTGCCGACGATTAAACGCAAGAGGCAGGAAATATTGAAACTCCCTTTTCTGTATGCTTAGGCGGACGCTGTACGTATCGAAGGCCTCTCTACTCAACCAATCAAAGTCAGAGGTGAGTTGGCGGGCGTTCGGCTCCAAAGCAATCCCAATCCCCAATGTTGAAGTACGCAAGGGATTGCGAAGAAAGAAGCAACGAAGTTCTCGCTCTAGGAGCACATGCGAGGAGGTGACCAGACGGCGAAACCGGCGATATGCGGTCGAGAAGGAGACAAGAGATTCAGAGGATAAGTGTCTGGACAGTTCTAGAAGGACATCGTCGTTGAGGTTTCCTAGAAGACACGGAGGTGAGGACGGGTTGGATGAGGGCGGGAGAGTCGCGCCGCGATATGTCTTGTCGGCTGAAGCGCGGCAAACGGGGTGAGCGTCGGAACCATATGGGCATCGCTTGCACCTCCATTGTGAGATTAACTGGAATGTAGAATGCCACGTTGGGTTTACACTCTCGATTCGGCGCAATGGGATCTTGACATGTTTTATCTTTTGGCCCGTTGTCGTCTCTCTGGGAAGTCGAGTGTCAGCGATTTTGCCGTTGATGACAACTTCCGGTGACGAGCTCGAAATCCACAATTGGTGGAGTTGGTCTGGATCTAGAGAGTCAAGCTCGTACCGCACGAGCAAGTAATCACCGATTTCGACAACTCTCCCGTCAGCTTGCTCAACCTAGAGATATCGGTGTTTTAACAAGAGCACGCAGACGAAGGATTTGGCTTATAGACCTTGGTACTCGAGAAGAATGTGAGGAATTGCAGGAAGAGACCACGTAAAGTCAACGCTGGCGTGTATCTAAAGTTTAATGGAAATGAAAACTCGAACACGTGATATAGAAACGGTGCACTCACCCTCCAGTGTAGCCTCTCTCCAACTCGTCCTGCTCTTTAAGCAAATCACAGCAGATCCAATTTCCTGAAAGATTCGGGTGCTTGATTCCCGCGACGCTAGAATATATCATCGGCGGTGAGGAAGGCTGACACCAAACGTTGATTAACTATCCCCAGTGAAGCATAGTCGACACTTACCCAGTGGTTAGGAAGCTCCACATCGAAGTGTAGTGCTAGGTCCTTCCAAGGACCGCTGGGTGGGGTAAGCACCAGGCAAAGCCTCTGTAGGTTCGCATCGTCGAAGAAGACATTCACTCCGGGGTATGGGGACTCCAAAAGCTCCTGCAAGTCATGATAAAGGCGAGACAGAAGGGCCCGGGGGAGGGGCATCACGGAACAGAAGAATTACTAGTCGGCGATGGTTGGGTTTTCTAGGACGGTCCCGGCGGTGTCAAAACATCTCGTGACAACGTGATGAGAAGCTGTGCGTCAAAGAAATTAAGAATACACTGCATCAGCCTCGCTTGACATACATGAAGTTCCAGATCTTACAGTAATCCTGCGCTCTTCGCTGTCTGCTGAGTATCTTCATTCTGGTGCGGGATGAGAAACAAAGGCTCAATGGCTCCCGTTGAGTTGCTGTTGTTGACGTTGCTGAGCACGAGGTCGTAGTATATTAATAGCCGGATTTCTCCGGACCGGAAATACTAGTCGACTGCCATCACCAGCAACATGTACACCACCTGGTACTCCGTGTTGAAGTCCATTCGATTCTCTAGGCAGTGCATACTCACGTTGAGCTATCTCTGGACTTAGACACTGTATCATATCGCCTCCATCCATACGCAGCTCGATCGGAACGAAGCGGTATCAATTATTCCTTGTCCTTCAGCTGCCTACCCTATAGACTGGAAGCAGAGCACATGAACCGTAGACCTGCACATCTAGGCGAAAAGACATCTACCTGTCCAGGAGACTATGCTATGCACCGCTTCCTCGATGCACTGTCATTCTTGGTCCCCATTCGATGGCGGGCCTGTGGAACTCGAGAGTCATGCACCCATCGCAATACGATTTGTTGAATCCGGAGTCTCACCAGCGTTGACGAGCTTCTCGAGGTCTTATCGCAGTTTGCTATGTTGATGGCCCAGACCTCGTATAAACTCGAAGGCGACCTCTGCCTATACCTCCCATCATCTTGAGGTCCACTTCCGTCGTGCCGAATGGAAACCTACACTCAAACAGTTCGTATACTGCTGGGTAGTGCATCACAACATCATATACATTGTGTCGAACGCATCACAACGTCTACTCCGCCGCTGCCGATCTAGAGCATAGACGCTGGTTATTGCGCCATGCTCGATTACCCAGCACGAGATCCTATCGCAGTTTGCTATGTTGATGGCCCAGACCCAGTATAAACCTGAAGTCGACCTGCGCCTATACCTACCATCATCTTGAGGTCCACTTCCATCGTGCTGAGTGAAAGCCTAACATTCCACGATGGACGGTGCATCACAACATCACATACATCGTGAGCGAACGCATCGTAAGTCGGCAATTGGGCACAACGTCTACACCCCGTCAACAATCTAGAGCATAGACACTGGTCATTACGCATGCTCAATGACCCATCGCCTTCCTGGCATGAAGAATTCCATCGTGCTAAGTGGAAACCTATAAAGTCAAACAGTTGGCATACTGCTGGGCAGTGCATCACAACATCACATGAACGAGCGCATCATAAGTCGGCAAACGGCCACAGCGTAGATGCTCAACGACCCAGCACCTTCCTGGCATTAAAAGAGGGCTGATGATGCGGAGCGATCCTCATGTCCTTTTCTAAATAGCGGTAAAGGGGTGAAAAGGAGGTCCATGGCCCAGAGGCTTACTTCGCATCTTGTGGATTGAACTATACCACGAACACCACTCTCCCATCCTTCCCAACACTCAAGAGTCTCCCAGAAGCAACATACATCATACACAACAAAGTCTAAGCAGATTGCATTGCCTTCCAACAACAACACTCGAACTACACGAATAAACCAAACACGAGCGATCGCGAAGGAGTAGTAGTCGGACGAGTATGAAAACTACACAAAAAACGAAATCAGGAATCAGGAATCAGTAGGGGGTACCCGTGTAACTCGTAACTTGTATCTGTACGTGTCTGTATATGGATGAGGGGGTAAGCATGTATGTTGTATCTCGTATCATTGTAGCACCGGTGCATTGTATCATGGGTGATGGGTGATGGGATGGTGTAGAGCAGAAGGGTAGGGTGGTCAGCAGCTGGATCGAAAAACATATACAAGAAGAAAACAAAAAAAGAATCAGCATATACACCCCCCCCCCCTCCCCCTTCCCCCCACCCGCCCACCCGCCCTAAGTCGGCTTATAATAAATCGTCGTCAAATACTTCTTCCGATACCTTGTCGTATTCCCCACCGCCAACACCCCATTCCTAATCGCACTCGTCGACAAATGGTGCAGCACCACATGCGACGGCACCGGCAGCACGCTCGCGTCGTCCGTCAGCGCAGGCGTGTTCGCCTCCAGCCCCAGCGTCAGCGGCCTCGTCGAGCTCACTATGTTCGTATTAGTTGGGGTTGGGGTCGCAGCAGCTGTCGTGGGCGAGCCCGGCGCAGGGGTGGTTGGGGGCAGGAAAGATGGGACGAAGGAAGGGATGACGGGGGTGGTGCTGTCGGTGGGCGAGGCGGGGGAGGAGAGGGTGGGGCTGGTGGGGGCGGAGGGGTCTTCCGCGGGTGGGGCGGTCACCTCCACTTCCAGTGCGGGCTCAAGCTCGACGGTGCCTGCTTCGCTGGGCGGAGGCGGCGGCGGTGGGTTCCCGCGTCTGTCCCTCTCCCGATCACGGTCCCGCTCACCCCGGTCCCGGTCCCGATCCCTATCCCGTCTCCTATCCCTATCATTATCCCTATCCCTCTCCCTCTCCCTCTCCTTCCTCTCCCTCTCCCTTCCCTTACTCCTCCCCCCCACACTATTACTCGCCCCCGCCTGCGCCCCATACCTCCCCGCCCCACCCCACCCTCCCGCGCCGCCTTCCTCCCACTACTGCTCCCACTCGGCACCGCCCCCACCGCGCCGCCCGCGCCCCCAGTCACAGGGCGCGCGTTCAGGATGAGCTTGTCGAGGTGGCGCGGGAGCCCCGGGGCGGGCGGGATGTTCGGGGCGGGGACGAAGCCCGCGACGCGCTGGTGGCCCGAGTGCGCGTGGGACGGCTCGGAGGCGGCGAGGTAGGCTTCTTCCTCGCGCGCGGCTTCGATCAGCTCGGGGGGGAACACGTCCGTCCACGCCGGGGCGTGGTGGTTGTGCCCCTGGGGCGGGTGTTGGTTCGTCTGCGGGGCCTGGACGTGCGGGGACGGGGAGGGGTGGGGCGAGTCCGGGGACTCGTCGTCGGTGGAGGAGGCGGCGCTCCAGAAGCTTTGGCCGGGTTTGAGTTTTGAGACGGGGGCGAAGGGGGCGGGTGGGGAGGCGGGGAGGTGGGTTTGGTGTGGGGGGGAGTAGGTGATGGGGACGGCGACGTAGTTTGCGAGGGAGCCTTGGTCGTCGACGGCGGTGGGGAGGTCGTCTGCGACGCGCCAGAGGTCGTCGATAAGGAAGCGGATGTGGTGGGTTCCGGGCGGAAGGGGGACGGTGGCGTGGAATGTGGAGGATCCAGCGGATCTAGAAGATTGTGTGAGCTGCGATAAGGGAAATATGAAGTAGGACGCACTCGGGGGTCATTGCGAGACGGCCTTTCCAGTCTTGGTCGCCTGCGCGGGCGAGAAATACGGATTTACCGCCGCCACGCCAGGTGATCTTGACAGGGCATAGCACAGGCGAGCCATCGGGTGCTGAGAGCGGGGACGAGTCATCGAGAACTTTAGTCAGCACAATGGGGATACTGGAGTGGACAGTCTCTGGAACAAAGACGGGGTGCTGCTTGGTGGGCTGGGGACTGGGTGCCTGGGACTGGTTGTAGAGCTCCTGTACGCGCTGCTGTTGTAGTGCCTGGCGGCGCTGTGCCGAGCGGCTGTTGCGGGAGGGGGGAGGGAAGGGCTGGTGTGTGGAGGGCTCGTGGTTGGCGAGGAGCTGGACATCGGTGTTGGACGGGAGGGTGATCGGGGCGCGGATTCGGCCGGCCTCTCCGGGGATGGCGACGGTGGGATGGGCGCTGACGGGGATGGGGATCGAAGCAGACTTTCCGGGGATCGAGTGCTGTCTGCCGCGAGTGGATGTGAGGCTGAGGGAGGCCAGATCGGGGAGCTCGAGGGACTTCTTCTTTGTGCGGAGGGAGGAGTGTGGGTTGCCGGGGGATGGGGAGGTAGAGGGCTGGCGTGGACGGGGGCTGAGCGTCGACGGCCGCGTTCCAGTCGCATTCGACGAGGCGTTCCCCATGGCAAGACTCCAACAATCAACACAAACTACAATATTTCATTCACATCCTGTTGCACCCTGTTTGCCACTGTTGACGTCATTCCACCAAAAAAATGATTCGGGTACGGGGAATCGAACCCCGAGCTGCCGCGTGAGAGGCGGCAATGTTAGCCGTTACACCATACCCGATTGTGAAATCATACCACCACTCGCGCATCACTACCCTCTCTCTCCCCACAACACTCACCACGCACCACCTCCTTCCCCATGGCTCACACCACCACCAGCCCCGACCCGCCCACGCGCGCCCTCCCATGGGGTGCCCCAGAGCATTCCGAACGCTTCGCTGAGGCCGTAAAAGCCCTCGACACCTACAAGCAGCGCGATCCCTCCAAGGGTACGCCCCCCTTCCCATCTCACCCCGTCCACCGCTGACCATCCCCAGTCATCGTGCGCTTCAAGGCCGTAGGCAATGCGCCCATCATGAAGCAGAACTTTTATAAAATCACATCCTCGAATCGCTTCCAGGCCGTCATACAGTTTCTGCGCAAGGAGCTGGGATGGCAGGCGGGTGAACCGCTAGTGAGTTGTGATCCGTATGCCTTCCTGGCCTGTCGCTGATTGTCTTGCAAGTTCACGTATGTCAACCTCGCGTTTTCGCCCGCGCCAGATGATACTGTCTCGAATCTGTTCAAAGTTCGTCGTGCTTTCTCTCTCCTTGCCAAGCATCTTGATCATCTTCCCGCATAGTCGTTCGCCACCGAAGGACATCTCATCGTCAACTACAGGTCCGTGCTCCCCCGTCTTATACCACCCTCCTCCTCACCATGTCATCTTTACAGCACAACCGCAGCATGGGGCTGACATCGCGTCCACAATAACATGTCAACTTCTCGGATTACCGCGCCCGAACAAGAAGCGGCTTGCGACGGGCTAGACGCAGAAGCCAGAGGAATCCTAGAGAGGGGAACGAGATACCCAGTCCCGGTATTGTATTGTATGTAACGAACGCTATACCCTGATAATGCACCATAATCAGATCAGATCCTTCCGACCGCGTCCTTCTTATCAACGACTGCCTATTCCCAATACATCTTCCACCCTTCAGCTGTCACTACGCTGGACACCTCCACCCCCACGCACAAAGCAACAGGCACAACGTGCCCCATGAGCATAGGCGCGCACTCCACATCCTGCCTACATAAGAGCAACAGCCCACGGTCGTGGACTTGCGGCGTACATACTTGTTCCCTTTTGCAGCATTTCCAGCTTCATCTAGGTCACCGATTCCATCTCGTTCATACTCAAGTCCACGTTTAGCCCCTGCTCCAGCAACCGAATTTCTTTCTCACCTCATCACCCCAGAAACTTACAAAATTATAGTGCCCACTGCCGCGTGCGCTTCGTTGGTTCAGTCAAAGCGACGCGAATGAAGGAAGAAAAAAGAATTCGGCACATGTGTGTCATACATTCGGGTACGGGGAATCGAACCCCGAGCTGCCGCGCGCTTTAGACGAGTCCTGATGCATGAGAGGCGGCAATGTTAGCCGTTACACCATACCCGATTGTAGATCTGACCTGCCTCCCAGTTTTCAAATTAGTGGTTTATCATGGACACAACAAATTGGCTTCTGCCATTCTAGGGCTCCCAATTGACTCCGGTTTGCATCGTATTCCGCCCTTCCCTTCGACCTCTAATCAACGCGCTGTATATCTGCTATGAAGTTTCCCCAAGGCTTTAGTTTCAGCCAGTCAGGCACTGTCGGCTCGTTGCTCTCATCTCTGGCTCTTGTAGTTACCACTGGCAGCCCCTTCCGGAGAGGACATTTTGGGATTACAGACAATGTCAAAACCGAGGTTTTTGTGCCCGAGGCGCTGCCCTACTGTTCTCTATGACCAGCAGGCTACACGTCATTTTCTGTCGGGTTAACTGCATGCTGAGGAGACTTGACAAAGAGTGCTCACGCTGACGGAATAGGATATGATCCACGACTGGCAACTGATTCCCGCTTGTCACCGACATGAAAATCTGGGGTTAGGCTGAAGGGACCCTCAGCAATATTCGTGAAGTACTCCTTGTGTCGCATACTAATCAATCAGAATGGTACTTGGATCAATGGGTTTCAGGATACCGTCTGAGCCCGTATGATTTACCTTGGACAACGGGTTTACGTCTGTCCTGCACCTTGAAGACACAATATGGGACATGGAGCGGGAAGTATGCTTCATGCGAACTGGTTGAGACTCGGAAAAGGACCAGGAAGCTATTGCACTCATCACCGTCGCAGCTGAGGACTGTCTCTCTGCGTTTAAGAGTTGCGCGAGTCGGACCTGCTTTCTCATCGACGACTATGTATATGCCGCACGATGCAAAAAAAAACACGACGCTTGGCTCGTACACTATATTCTCATACTTTATTCCAGTCGTTCCCTTTCCCTGTCTCGGCGTAACACCCACCACCACCACTCTATCCTGCATGGCACGGCCCCGACCCGTATACGCGCACCCTCCTCTGGGCGCCCCAGAGCGTTTGATACGCTTGGGAAGTCATCGACGCCTACAAACTGGCCGATTCTTCTAAGGGTGGAGCCCCTCCCGCATCCGCCCCTCCACACCAGTGACCATTGACAATTCGCAAAAATATCGACTACGTCGCGAGTGAGGCCTTGACGGCAGTGAGAAAAATGTGATTCGTGGCCAAGACTATTCGGGTACGGGGAATCGAACCCCGAGCTGCCGCGAACCTATGAATTATCACAAGAACAGATGAGAGGCGGCAATGTTAGCCGTTACACCATACCCGAGTCGGATGGTGGAGAAAGTTTGCTTGTTTAGCTCAGTGGCCTCTCATAGATATGACGAGTAACTCCTATCGATTTATGATTGGTACTATCTTCTTATCTTCCTATTTCAAAATTCAGTATTCCCACATAGGACGCGGTTTACTGGTGGCGTTGGAATGGTAGCGACTTGAGCGCTGAGCTTGTAAGCCGATTTCGGCACGATCTAATACGAAGTGCGCTGCTTACGTGAGGTGCATTATTTCTTCCCTCCCCCCCAAGTATCGACTCCATCTAGAGGAAACGTCCAATCTGGCACGATCTGCGCTTTCAACAATCGCAAGGAATCCTATAGTTCGTAGAATGATGAACGGAGGACTCACACCCATATCCACGCAACCTCAACACGCGAGCCACGTCCCTCTGCGAATCGCCGTCGTCCAGTTCTCCCCCAAGGTTCGTGATAACTGTTCACCTGGAAGGGATAATCCCTGAAATCTACATCCAAGCTCATCTAGTCAGTAGATCGGCCAGGTGGACGCCAACATCGCGAGGGCGCGTGAGCTATGTCTCAAGTAGGCACCGGTTCCATCGTCGAATGGATGTCCAGCTGAAGGGCGTGACTTATCGACCATAGGCTTAAGCCGCACTCCATCGACCTCCTCTGCTTCCCTGAAATGGCCTTCACTGGTGAGGTACATCCCCAACTCTGCCCCTTCGTCTCATGCCGCCAACGTTCCTTTAACATTGTCCTTTTAGGCTATGTCTTTGACTCTGCGGAAGCTATTTCTCCGTACCTCGAGGAACCGCGGACCGGACCCAGCTCTCTATTCTGCCAAGAAATGGCGAAGCAACTGGGGTGTTACGTTGCTGGCGGTTATCCGGAACGCCTTCGGGAGGGAGAACGCGGGGTAGTAGAGGAAGAGCCCGAACCTGAGGCGAATGGCGTGATGAAGAACACTTTGGCTGGAGGGATGGAAATTCCACCTGTTGATGGTTCTCTCGGAGTCACTGAGGAGCTGCCTTCCAAATTATTGACCGCTGCACCGGAGCCTGAACCGCGCACTCAAGTAGGCGCCAACAGCGCTGTCATCTTCGGTCCAACTGGGGAATGGGTTGGTGGATACAGGAAGGTCAATTTATTCGAGACAGACAAGCCATGGGCTAAGCCAGGTGCGTAGCTCCCCAACACCTACTAATATGCGCTAACTTTGAAGGGTTATCTCGCAGGAAACGGGTTTGCTTCATTTTCTCTCCCGCTTTCTGCAGCACCACTACAATCTGCCTCCTCGGACGGTGCTCCCACCCCGCACACTTTGAACATTACCATTGGTATCTGCATGGACCTTAACCCTCAACCTCCGGCTCTTTGGACGAGCGCTGAAGGACCCTTCGAGCTCGCGGACTATACAGCTACGAAGCGATCGAGGTTACTCGTGTTACTTAACGCATGGCTATATTCCGGTCTTACAGAGGATGACGAGTTAGGTGAAACGGGGGAGAAGGAGGACGAGAAAGAGGATAACAGCGACAATAGCAAGGAAGGAACTGAACTCGAGGCGGAGGACGACGAAGATAACGAACCAGATTGGTACACGCTACGATACTGGGCGGCAAGGCTCCGACCACTCTGGAGGCGTGACGGACGACGGAGGGGGAGCAACGAGACCATGTACTCAGACAGCTCAAATAGGTCCGAGGGCAACGATGCGGAAGCAGTCGAAGATGCGGTCGAAGACGTGGAGGAAGAGAAGCCTCCCCATGAAACGATTGTCGTGCTCTGCAATCGGACTGGCAAGGAAAACGGTAAGCTGTCCCATTATATCTAAAGCCCTGTTCTAATCTTTGCGTCGCATAGGCAAAGTCTTCGCAGGCTCCTCGGCGATCTTCAGCATGCGCGCTGGATCTGGACGGCCGAAGCTGCTTGATATGATGGGTAGGCAGGAAGAGGGCGTGCGGGTATGGAACCTGCTCGTGTGAAGCTCGAATGCATGTTGCATTGTCTATATGTCTATCCATCACCTCTATACAAGCGCTGTACTAGATGTGATTACGCCGCCCTCTGCTTGCCTACTTTTCTCAGATGGCTCTTGCACAACCTCTTCATAATATTGATGACGTCTTGCGCATCCTCCTCATCTTCCACGCTAGCACTCGAGCCACCCAACATGTGCCGCACGTCCTTGCTGATCATAACAGCCGTCTCATCCGTGCGTTCCGTATAGCCATCCTTGGTGCTGCACATCGACAAAGCAGAGAATTCCAGCTCTTTCGCAGCACCAGAAATGACATTCTCTCTAGAATGTGTGGATGTCAGCAATCCTCCGATAATAAGCGTCTGCGCCGTTCACCTCGTAGCGATACTTAAACATGAAGCATCTATAGAGGCCCAGGCCTTATCGCTATCTATATCAAGCATGAAAACGCCAAACATCGCTCGGCGAATGTTGTTGAACCCGCGGAGTCGAGCGTCCATCTGCAAGTCGCCTAGAATGAGTACTAGTAACAACTGAACGGAAGAAGTTCTTACGGCTATTTTGCCCGAGTACGAGACATCAAGCTCGACCACGATATCAGGCACTTCTGTGGAAGACGCTGAAAGGACACGCTGAGTCAATAGACAAAGTCAAGGCGTGAAGACGCGACTGACGCATTGTGCCAACATGATTTGAGCCGGATTCGGTCCCATCCGCCATGTCGACGTCTTCGACAATCTCCACCTCCTCGTCATCGGATAAAGAGAGTGCCTCTGGTTTGGGCGAAGGAGGCTTGGGTACCGGTAGCACGCGGTCCTTGAAAGGTGTTTTAAAAGGTGTTTTGAATGGCGTTTTGAAAGGCTTGTTCAGGCTCGATGTTGATGCAAAAGGTTTCGTCACTAAGTGACCCGAACTTGGTATGAGCGAGCGTGGAAGGTGGGTTGAGTGGGTGTCCCCTTACCGAGAGCCGGGGCGTAGGAAACCTTGGGTTTCTTCGCATTGGGTTGAAGCTTGTCACTCTCGGGACCGGCTCGTTTCGTCATCCCATGTGAACGAGGACCTGAAGAGGTCCTCTGGCCTATCGGTGGTGGATCCCGGGTCACTCTTCCGTTTTCTTTTGTCGACCATCCGTTAGCATCGCCCGGTCCAGGTCTTCGCGAATTACTTTCAGTGGGAACCTCCAGGGATACCGTGACTTGCGTGGACAACTTCTTTATCCGACGCTTAGTTTTGTCAGGATATTTGCAGACCTTGTGCCATGTTCGTAAACCCAAGCTCGAGTGATTGATCAGAGGCACTTACGTCGCACATGTTGTTGCAGTATTGCCGTACTATCTCTGCATCATCTGCGTCAATATTTTCGCCGAAATAACGACAAATTGACTACGAAAATGGTGGCCGTAAGTATTTCTTTTGCAAGAGGGTTCAGCGCAGACTTACAACATGTCTGCATATTTCTGGGCTTTCGGCGAATTTGAACAACTGATGAACTAGTTAATAATGACAAGCCTTCGAGCAATTCTCCCCTGCTATTCTCACCGCGGTCAGGCTATGAGCTGCACGTTGGCTTGGCGGTGGTCCATCCTGCTCCAGCCGTGCTTCAAGAGTGCTCTTGATCCAACCCTGCACCTCGCGGGCATCCTGTCGCGCTGCGGAAATGCGTCAGTTCGCCCCGATAACGGGTTTTAAGTCATAATTACAATAGTAGAGTATGCATTTGGAAGGCTGAAAAGAGAGTTGAACAGCGGGGTGAAGTGAAAGGCAATTGCGTGACTCACCAATCCATCGCGTCCAGCACGGCCTTCTGGATGGTAAGAATATTTTCTCCGTGTGATTTTGCAATGGGCTCACCCGTCTCTTGATAGTAGCCTATTGAGAATTAATATGAATACGCACCAATGCGATGCCGACTAAATATCACCTTCAAAACTTTTGGGGATGTCATAATGTATAATATATCTTGTTGGTCGATCAGAAAGATTTGGAAAAGAATCAGATGTGTAAGCAAAGACATACCTGACATCGCCCTTGTCGATTCCAAGGCCAAATGCGATTGTTGCGACGACCTGAGAGCCCCACTTCAGTGTTAGAACACCCGTATGGACGAATTTCTTACAACATCGACACCGCCATCTCCAGATCCTCCGATAGTCCACTCCTTCAAAGTTTTATCAAGGATGCCGTTGCTTCCACGCTTGATAAGCCGAGATATAGTTGTCCCAAATGATTCAATTCACCTTATTCCTCGATGGTAGGGCTTCGAGTTGAGACCTTTTGTCCGTAAATACTGCGATAGTTCATTACAGGTCGAACGCAGTCTGCAATAAATAATGCCCGATGAGGGTCGCTTGCGTCTTCGATACAGTGTGGTAATGTATTCAAATATTGTGGCCATCTGGGAGACTGGGTCGGGATCAGCAAGATACTGAATCTAAGTGAAAGCAATGTCAGGGGAAGACATAAAATGATCAAGTTATGCGCACACCTCATAAAAGAGATTTTCGCGATTGAACGGGTGTAGGGCGAGGAACATCCGGTCTTCAGACATACCCAAGCTGCGAATGATGTCAGTCTGGACTCTACATTTATGAAAATGTCAATAGATCGTATCGCATCGTATTTATTGTGAAAACACACTGGGCAGTGGCGGTGGCAGTCAAAGCCATGATAGGAACGGAGCTAAATCGCCTCCTAAACATCCCAAGGCGACGATAATCCAAACGAAAATCGTTTCCCCATTCCTAGAAGGGAGAAGAAATTGGCATTATGGAGAGTAAGATACAAGAGCTACGTACCGAGATACAATGAGCTTCGTCGACTACGAGTCGATTTAGCCCGCCTTCTGAATATACGCAGTCTAAAAGATCCATGAAATCCGGTTTACAGAGTCTCTCAGGTGTAGCTGATTGAGTTCAGTCCATCAGATGAACGTTAAAGTCCTCAACGACGTACTGTATATCAGGCGGTACGAGGGGTGGCCAGATAGCAGCTCATCGGTGATCTGACAACTATCAGGACGGGAGACTAGGACTAGTTCTGCCGCTTACCTCTTGTTTTTGGAGAGGCGGCGTTTCAGACGCCAAGGACACGACTGGAATTCTCTTCTTAACCAGGCTTTCGACCTCTATGAAGGGAGTTACTCCGTTTTACAAACCATTAGCGAGTGTTGATTTGTCTCACGATTTTTCATCAAAGCTGGTCATCGCAAGTCAGAACACCGAGAGGCTTGTTTGATTCGTCACTGACCCAGAAGAGGTGAAACGACCACGGTGATTCCAGACTATAATCGATCGTGTTAGCAGGGCCGCGACTCTGATGACGTGGCTTAGACTGTGTAACCACCTTCTCAGCCGCTGCCGGAACTTGGAAACAAAGACTCTTCGGTTCCGTGATTGAGACTCGAATTGAAACGATGGTCTACGCGGAAACTCACTTTGCCCATTCCCGTAGGTGCGAGGACGAAAACATCTGTGCCTGAAATAACAAGATAAGCAAGATTACGTGTGGGTCACGGAAGACGTACCCCTCGCAGCAGCCTCAATGATAGCCTTCTGTTTTCCTTTATATCCCGAATGGCCAAATACTACGACTACAGTTGATGGACTCAGCAACATTGGAGGAGCATTATCAGCGTACCTTCGGTCAAAACACTTCACATAACGTTAGAAAATTCAAATGAGATGAGAAAAGAGACGGACCGATGGCATTCTAGTATAGCATTCTCTGCCACCTTGCCGCTCCTGATGTTTGGATTCGTAAATGGAGACGATTCAATTGAAGTCGAAGAGGTATCATCGTCATCTATAGGGTATTCCATTAGATATAGAAAGCAGAGCACGAAAACAATGAGGAGGTCAGGACACAGATTTACAACATGAAAGGGAAAGAGAGTTGAAAGCAAGTTGAAAGCTGAGAGGGCAAAGCTCGGAGCGTCACGGTGATGGCTTCGCGTGACAGACGCGTGACCGATCGCGTCGGTTGTCCCATTTGGAAAGGGGACATCTCACTTGTTCAGTAACTTGTAAGTAACTCGCTGGTAGGCTTAAGTTACACGGACATTGAAAAGGAACTGGATAGTCTAATTGAAAGACAAAATTCAGAGAATTGAATTGTTCTGCTTATATATGATAGCCAGTGAGTCGTTCATGGCATTCTCTAAGTATCAGGAACAGCTCAGCTGCAGAACTAAATCTCCAGTGCAGTTCGAGTGTCCTGAGGAGACTATAATATACTTATCGATAAGGATACAACCTCGAAAGGAAACTCTAATTTAAAACGGTGGGAAGGCCCGCAAGCTTCATCTTCACTCCAATCTCAAACAGATAGTCAAGGCACTACAGGATGTTTGCGTTGGATCCATAGTAAAAAATGATGAGAACTCCTCACCTCCGTCTGTGTCTTGGCCTTCTCCCAATCTGTACCTATAGTCGATATGATAAGCACGAAAGAGTTATCATCAACGTGTTGTTCACAAACCCCAGACGTAAACGCCGTGCCTGCGAACAAGGACCCCAGCTGCATTTGGATATTTGATCATGGCTTCGGCCATGCTATCTTTGAGGTCCTCTTCGTTAGGTGTGTTTTCGATGATCGGGAGCTCGAGGGTATCGAGATAAGATAAAGTACGACCAGTGCCGGCAATGCGGACACCTTTGATCATCTGCAAACGACAGGAGACTGAGCCGAAACGAAAAGGCATCATGCAAGTATAAGCACCTCCTATGAAGTAAAGCATCAAAAAATGTCTAACATATGAGTTGCGCGGGTTCTCTAGGGCTTACTTGGTGAGAGATTGTAAAAACGGGACCAGTCCATAGGAGTGTAGCCATTACCGCATGTTGGGAATGGGTATGAATACAGCTCCCCGCGTCACGAAGATCGAAAGAATTCCAGAATAACGGCGTGCAGGCTGATTCTTTGAGATTTAGAGCGGGCCGTCGGAGAAATACACGATCGGTGTGGGGAGACGCTTCAGGTTGCGGAAAAGGAAGAACGAAAATATGTGAAGGTTCAATCCTTTCTTTCTGCACTCCTGAGGGGGCGATGTAAACCTTGTCGCTGTTCCTTGTCACCCACAGAGATCAGTATTAGGTGACCTGACGTACCCATCCCGGATACAAATACCACCACCGGTCCCTGTAACCCATCCAAGCTGTTGGGTGCTATAAGCCAATGCTTTTCAGCCAAGCTTCAGCCTCGTTACCCACATTATAGAACGATCGACATAATTCAGGGATGAGATTTGCAGGCTAAGGAGAAATCGATTCAAAAACAGATTGAACCTCTAGATATCTCAACACTTACATGAAGAGGATCCGAAGATGCTATGAGGCTTTCATCTGTAATCGAAGGCATCTAGCAGGGAGCGCCGTAGGCTTCGGGCGAAGATCTAAAGGGAGGATGGAGAAGGGCAATCAAATTTGGAATTGGTCGCCAAAAAATGCGCGTGATCCATGACGCTAGATTCCGAGTCGGTGATTCGCATGAACGGCCGCACGGAATCAAATCTGTTTCCACCCCCTCACATGCCTCTAAGGTCTATAATTCTCCACGATTTCTCCTATGTACTACATATGTTTCACGGAGGTCGACTTTTCTGGATCTCGAATTGACTAGCCAACTACCATCAAGCATTAACGCGGCTGAAGGCGGCGCGACAATCCCATGCCTGGGTCATGCGACAGTCGTCGAGAAGACATTTGGGGTCTCCGAACGGGCCGTCGGGAAGTGCTGGCACCAAGTGGGACATCCTAGAGGATAAAAGCGGCCAGGAATCTGTGCATGGGACTGTTCGATCATCATGATGTTCACCTGGCCTTGGTTCTTTGCTGCAGTGTTCGCTTCGACCTGTCTAGCTCTCAACAATGGGGTCGCTGTAACACCTCCGATGGGGTGGAATCCTTACAATGCGTTTTTGTATGATCTACACCGGATCTGTTTGACTTCGGGCGTCCTGACCATTCTCAAAGATGCACGACGACTGATTCTCAGTACCGGGCTGCTGCTCAAAGCCTCATTAGTTTAGGCCTCAGCACGCTGGGATATAAATATGTCAACCTGTGAGTTTATTTGTGACGTGTGCTTTCATGTTTCCTGATACGTTCTGGCGACAGTGATTGCGGGTGGCAGGGGAAAACACGTAACTCAACTGGCGGCTTTACTTGGGACACGACCACGATCCCCGGTGGTATTCCGGCACTCGCTACATTCATTCACAACCTGGGGCTCAAGTTTGGCGTATACTCTGACGGGTGCGCTCTAACCTTCTCTGGTGTCCATGTCCTTCAACTGAATCCCATCGCAATGCCAATAGTGGTTTCTTCGCTTGCGATTTTGTTGGCGGAACGGCCAAGTACCTAGGAAGCCTCGGCCATGAAACGTCCGATGCGAATACGTTTGCATCATGGGGAGCAGATTACCTGAAGGTGATAACTTGTTACACTCGAAGACACATAGATGGCACTAACTCACTTGTAAAAGTATGATAACTGCTACGCAGGTAACCGGGTTTATCGATCCAAGGTCATGCGATGTTGACAGGCAATTCAGTCAGCGAGACGGATTTCGTCAATTTTAACCCTCCTATCCAGGTTTGGCCTCATTTTCATCCTGTATAATTCGACCGAGATTCATCGATTTTGACAGATTCAGGTGGTTACTCACTCTTAGGGAAATGCTGAACTGCTCTGACGCAAAGTGTTAGCCGCATTATGTGACCATGAGAAATGCTTTGGCAGCTACGAAGCGCCCTATCGTTTTCTCCATCTGCGAATGGGGGGTCCAAGGTTTCAACTCATTCAAAAGGTCTTTTTATCAGCTACTGACCACAATTTTTAGACCCTGCCAGGTGGCCAGCCAGCGCGGTTGGAAATTCGTAAGTTCAAATTCTGCCATAATCCTGACTCCCCTGAGCTCTTACCCATAGATGGCGTATCTCGTCAGTTCTCCTACAGTAATTGGACCTCATGGCTGTTAAAGCAATGTTCTTCAATAGGAATGATATTGGTCCACCAGCTTCTTGGGATAATCTTTTCAGAATTATCAACCAACTCGTCCCCATTACCCAATTCGCAGGACCCGGTGCTTGGAATGGTGAGATCCAATACGTCGTGCCGATAGGCGGCTCCTGACATTGAAGTCTGCAGATTTGGATATGCTGGAGGTCGGAAACACTGGTCTCAACGCTGCGGAACAGCAAACACACTTCGCATTCTGGGCAGCTACAAAGTATATCCGGGCCTTTCACACTGCCTCGCTTTGTTGCTCAAATACGCCTGTCTAGATCGCCCTTGATCATTTCGACCGATCTGACCAGCCCTTCGACCCAAACTCTCAACATCCTCAAAAATCCAAGGATAATCGCTCTGAATGCAAGTCCGATCGCACTCTTTTTTAGATGAATCTCATGGCTTCCTGCAGCAAGATTCTCTTGGAAAATCTATCAGTTTCAAGCGCAGATACGCTAAGGATCACGACGTTTGGTCCGGACCTCTGGCAGATGGGTCCACCGTTGCATGTACGTCATAGGGATGGAGCTTTCATCCCCAGGCACTCATCGATCGTCGAGCAGTTATCATCAACTGGTCAAGCTCATCCCGATCCCTCACATTCAATCTGGCCGATGTTGGCTTCGCTTCTGCAAACGCTGTGGATCTCATCACAGGCACGTCTCTGGGCAAACTCACAACAACGTAAGTAGCACCCAACCCTGAACCTAATGCTCCCTGTCTGAATCGGTGCTTTCAGGTACACATCGACTGTGGCAGGCCATGGCTCTGTGGTCTTGAAGCTCAGCGGTGCTACTACCGTCGCCGCCCCGACATTCACGTTCTATAATGCTGCAGCCTCTACGAACACTCTTGCAGGTGGCGCCGCTACGCGTGTGGTCAGCTCTTCAATGACGGTCGTAGGCTTCGTCGGCAATGGTGGCACCTTGACGTTCAACGGGGTTGACGGCGGCGCTTCAGGGGGGACAAAAACGTTATCCTTGGACTACATAAATGGCGACTTCACCTTTACCAACGTGGCCTGCTCTAATTGCCGTAACGCATTCATCAGCGTCAATGGGGGTACCGCCGTGCAGGTACAGCTGCCGATTTCCGCGCAGGTGAGGATATCGTAATCTCCTGATGCTGGTGATGTGACTGATTCATTTCAACGCAGACCTGGGATATCTTGCTATCCGGCTTTCTTGTGTCAATCGCCGGCTTCAAAGCGGGGAAGACCAACACAATCCAGATCTCAAATCCTAATGGGTTTGCGCCTGACTTTTTCCGTCTTGGTGTTTCTGTTTGAGTTGAAGGAAGGCACAGGCTCCTGCTTTGTACTCGTCTTGGGGGCTTGGTGGTTGTTGTTCCGTAGTCCCTCAGATTCCTCGCACGGACGATGTACGTAGGGAAATAAAAGCGTCAGCACCCACGGTAGTGGCTCACATGGGCAGTTCTTGGACTGCAGGGTCGCGATGTGTGCTTATGGCACGGGAGATTGCGTTTTCCTTACATTGTCTTCTCAGATCTGGCGCTCACGCAACGAAGGAACCTTATACGCTCCCATCAGATTTCATTGTCAGATTTGAAGGTCTCCAGATCTCGCCTTTTTCTACACGGGCTCCACCCCAGCGCGTGGTTTACCACACGTTTGGGAATCTCGCGCCCAATTTCTGGGTACCATTGACGCGAATATGACGACTCGAAGGTACTTTCAATCTGGATGTACATACGATAATGTATCAATGAGTACACACAAGATGCGGAAGACTCTAGAACAACAAGGTACATAGGAAATACACGGTACATTTGGCCTTGAACAGTATAAGGGTATATGGACTTGCTAGGAGAACAGTGGCCACGGAGAACGACACAGCAAAAAAGCGAAGAGAGGAGGGAGCATAATATACATAAGTAGCGCAAACTTGGACATCAAGATAAGGTATCGGGATTTGGGAGGGGGATTCGGTCGAGGTATGAAATCGGGGAGCGGCTGGGGAAAATTGAAATGGACTCGGGAAACGATTATGGATCAGATCGAGATACGAACATCGTCTACGAGTTCTCGCTTCGGCGGAGGATCACCATGAGCCCATCAGAGTGAGCGGAAAAGATGGCATCGACGGGCACTTGGGGCGATAGGCCATCCGCTGGAGGCAGTATGGACATGCTACCAATATGCGTACGGCCCGGAATGTGCGACCCGCGGCCTGCGTCTCGGGCATGTCGCGGTGCTCGATTCCTGCCTGCCCTGCCATGGCGCGACCCAACGGGTTCAGGCACCCGCTCGCTGCTTGGGGCATCAGTTTTACTAAGAACGGTGGACGCTTTGTGGGGAAAGGGGTCGACGCACCTGGAGTCTCTGCCCTTGGTCAACAACGTAAAGCCCCCATAGCCGAAACCACCGTCGCTCGGCTGGCCGAGATCGTTCACGCCCCAGCCCTTGACTTGATCAATCCATCTCCTCACGGTCTCCTCGTCCTTCTCGTCCACGAAGTCAAAGAAGCTGCGGCCCATCGCAGATAGGGTGGTGACTAAGTAGTCGTTGGAGCAGTACAAGATCGTCCCATTCTTCGTGAAGCGATCGAGGATGAAGAGGGTCCGGAGAGATTGATTGGGTAGGTGGTCGAACGTGATCGTGTCCTGTCGTCGTAATGCAGGCAGGGGACTCATGCTGTCATGTTCCTCGGAATCGCTGCTGTGTGTGCTTCTGGGACTGGACCCAGACTTCCATGATGAGGAGGGCGAGGTAGGGCTGGGGAGGGGATTAACGCGGCTAGAGGGGCTTATGGGAGATGGGTCGTGCCAGCGCTAGCCGGGTATTATATGTGAGCGAATGTTTGGGGCGTGGATGAGGACTCACTTTGAATTGGAAGTTCGTTGCGCTGGGTGTAACCACCTCTATCTCTTGAGCGGTCGATGCATTGTGCATAGCTTTCCCGGGACTTGCGAAAGAAACACTTCCAACCAATACGTTATGAACGACGGTCCTTGTGAGAGAGTCAGAAGGCAACTGTCGCGTACGCTCGGAGCATATCGACTAACCTCGACTGGATAAGACAAAGCAGCGATATAAGTAAAATGAGGAGTTACAGGAACTGCGTCCTTACCACTCCACATAAAATATATCCACGGCTAGGTATCTTGTGCTTCATACGGAGGTAGAGGACAACGGCGGCCTTGTCTTGCCGAATCGTTTCACTAAGGAATTGTCAGCCTATGTACATTGTGAATGGTATAGGATTTTCCACACTAATGAACCATTTTGACTCTCGGGAACTCGTCTGGGTGAACGAGTTCCAGTGATGGCCTCCCGATTAGTTCATGAGGTTCGTAACCTGATGTACTTCAAGGTGAACTTGCACGACTTGAAAAAACGCAGGACGGTATCTCACCTAATAATTCGACAACAGATTGGGTCATGAAAAGCCATTTCGCCTGATATCAAGACGATGTCAAGATCGGCACGGTCAAGGAAGTTCATATTAAGGTTACCTGTTCCGAAAAATCAACGATTCCAACTGTATGGATATGCTCACTTAAGTGTTGACAACTTCCTATTACAGGAGAGACTCACTGAAGGACACGCTTGGAGGGGCACGGTCTGGCATGATGATGGGAGAGAAAGAAGAGGGGGGAAGAAAAAAAAGAGTCTTCCAGACGCCTAGGTGTCGTTGATGGTTAAAGGCGGGGTGTGCGTAAGCTGAAAGGAACAGAAGCTTGATGCATTGGGTGATTATATGGAGTCTTCTATCTATTAGTATACTCCGATGGATGGTAGAGCTCCTGATGGGGCTGAATCCTCGTCCAACGACGATCTGACCGGGCCTGAAGCTTGTCAGTGCCTCCGGCCTCCGGCACTACTCTATAGATCGAAATGTGAAGGAAATGTCAGCATTGTCTCCGGGTTTTTATAATTGAATCAGTTTACTCACAGTCTCCGAATCCTACTGACCTGAGTCGATGACAGCTTCTGCAAGATAATACACACCACTGTATAGTAAACAAAATTCGCGGGATCTGATTTTTTTCGGACGGCGATCTAGATTTGATTACCTTTTCGATCGCTCTGTTCCTTACAATTTACCACGATGTGGTCAACTGCTCGAGAAATTGCGGCTGGCGATGTGGTTATTATCTGGCTTGTGAGTACCATGCCTCTCATCCTAGTGGCCAGGCTAACCCGACTACTCAGACTCGCGACGTGATACAGCCTCTTCTCATAACTCCAGGCAAGGATTTTAACAGCAAGTTTGGACATTATCGACATGCAGACTTGATTGGCACTCCCTATGGCTCCAAGGTGGCTTCACGCAAGGGGAAAGGTTTCATTCATGTGCTGCGCCCAACCCCCGAACTCTGGACCATGGCGCTACCGCATCGCACACAGATTCTGTATCTAGCAGACATTGCGTTCATCACCTCTCACCTCAATATCAAGCACGGCAGTCGTGTCATAGAAGCAGGTGCGTATCCTTGTGCCGTTCCGAATCTTCTTCATAAAACCACGGGGTCATGCGATGGATCTGTATCCATCAAACACATTTTCGAATGATTACTCGTCTTTCTTCCCTTCTCCTTGTCAACTGTCTACGTGCCACTCGTGCTGAACAAACAATTGACCACAGGTGCGTGGAACTGGACATCTCCACAGTTTTTCTCGGCTTCTCAAACCTTGTGTGTGGAGTAAAGGTACTGGATCGGGGTCGTTCTCACATTCAGTTGCACGAACCATCGGTTCGTCAGGACATCTCTGGTCATACGAGTTCCACGAGGTAAGGGCAGGTAAAGCGAGGCAAGTCTCATCCGAATAGTACCGCGTTTCTCAACGTCATCTCAACTGACAATCATTGGTAGAGAAGAATTTGAACGACATGGGATGGACGACGTCGTCACACTGACCCACAGAAACGTCTGCAAAGACGGATTCACGGTAGCAGACACTGTCGATGCCGGTACAGATCTATTTTTGCTGCAGTTTCTCAGAAGTTCAACCGCGTTCTCGCAGTATTCCTTGACTTGCCCGCGCCGTGGGAGGCTGTTGAGCACGCTAAGCAGGCGTTGAGAGTATGTGGTTCTATCGATCCTATCGATACGGTCTAGGCCTTCGTTCTTTCTCACCCTGATCTTTTCTTCTTGCTTTTTAAAGAAAGATCGCACCACCCGAATATGCTGCTTCAGTCCGTGCATGGAACAAGTCCTTCGAACTGTCAACGCCTTAAATGATGCGGGCTTCATAGGTCCGTAATACCCAACGCCAATCCTCAAAGGGGCAATTATTAATCGATTCCACCCTTTGACCCAAACCCGAACAGAAATCACGATGTACGAGACCCTTATACGGCCAATCGATGTATCCCACGTCCCCGTTCTCCAACCTATCGGCGAAATCAGCGAGAGGCTGAAGCAGGCAGAGCGGAAGCGTGAGGACAAGCGGTTAAAGCAGATCGCCGCGGGTAGACAGAGCACCAGCAAGCGAAAAAGGGATGACGGCACGTCCCTGCAGGATGAGCCAGAACCAGAACAGCCTATGGAGACTGCCGCGGGAGGCACCAAACGGATGAAAACAGATGAAGAGGACGGTGATGCAGAGCCTGAGCTAGTGATGGACCTCGATCCGCAGGATGAGGCTGATACCGCCAAGCCCATACCAGCGGGCGCGCCACCAGATCCTCACCCTGCCGTGGTTCCCCCCCAAAAGATGAGCATCTCCAAGGTCATGTCCGAAGTGCGGGGGCACACCTCGTACCTCACTTTCGCATCCCTCCAACCGTTTGAGCCCCCTCCAGAGACCGAGCCATCGACAGCAGCTGCAACACCTGCTCCTGAACCAGAAGTTTAATCCATAACAGGGTTGCAACATTTATTGATTACAGGGTAGACGGGTACTAGGGGTATAGATGTCTGATACGGTAGAGTGGTGTATCACAAGCAACAAAAAATTACATCTGACCTCGGGTTATTGCCCGATGGCACGTCGATAAGCCATCTCCTGCTCCTCCGCCTCCTTCACCTGAGCAGGCGTCTTGGACGCCCGCGGCCTCAACGTTCGTGTGGACGGTGTAGGTGTCGTCGTCGTGCTCGCTTTAGCCGCAGCGCCGGTAGCGCGCCTCTTTGGCGGAGACTCATCCTCGCTGGCATTAATCATGTCCTCCAAGTCATCATCCCTCGCTCTCTTCTTGGTCTTCCCTCGAGTGGACGCACGACGGGCAGGTGGGCGCGTATGGGACTTAGTCTTCTGCTCCTTCAGCGTCGAGGTTGGTGTTGCGTCAGCAAGACCCGGGTTGGTGGCAGTGTTGCCAGATAGTTTCAGGTTCACGCGGAGTGGCCGAGGCCCTATGTTTGGCTTATACGCCGACTCGGACTCGATAAGTGCTCGGTCCCTTGTGGGCTCAGATGAGGGCCGGTACGGATCGATGTCCAAAATCTCGTCACCATCACTGTCATCTCCAGCAGGCCCTAGTCTAGCAGCGTCCTCGGCGAGCTCCCGCATCGTCTTCGGGCCAGAACTGACGTCGATTTGGTCCATTGACTGGGGTTCAGCGATGGGGACTTCCTCGAGCTCGGCATCCGAATCCACGTCCATGGTTTGCAGGTCATATGCCCCGGTATTCCTATCTGGAGCTGTGTCTAGGCCACCAAAGCCTAGCTCCGACCCCACGGGCACATCGATATTATCGTGGGGAATAAAACCCCCCGTGAGAGCCGCTTTCGACGCGGCAGGAGGCTGATATTTATATTTCGGCAGATGGAACGGCTGAACGACGTCGTCGGCGCCAACTAGAAAGCCGCCGCCAGCACCCACGCCGGGGTGCGACATCGTGACAACAATGTCCTGTTGATTTGTGTCCTAACATCTCGTCAGCATACCGCAGCAAGAAGCGATAGAAGCAAAGACTAAAGAGACAGACATTAGAGGTTCCCAATTGGGCGTCTTCAGTGTCATGGCTCGTTTTGAGTTGAACATCCTGAGATGGTTGTTCCCCGTCAGGCTTCGTTGCGTACTGTGCTTGGAGGCGCTGGCGAATCCGGAGGCCGTGGACTAGCCGCGTCCATTGCTTTATAACACGCTCTTCTCTTTTAGCTCGAGCTTTCTCTTCCGCAACTTGTTCGGCTGACCAGTACGCCTAGAAGAGTGGTCAATGAATATGTCATGTCAAATCTTTTTCACGTGGGTCCTAGCTTACTTCCAGCAAAGCGGCTTCGTTTTCCTGAGCTACCACGACGCCTTCGATGACTGGGAAGGCTCGGCGTTTCTTGAACTCGAAGCCAGTCTGGTGGACCATGAGGAAAGCGCATTTACACCGAAATGAAAGTAACCACGCACTACCGCCTCTGCGTAATCAAAGCCCAGTTTCCTGGCTATCTTTGCAACACCTTTGACTGTCAGAGTATATCGATCAGAAGCCTGGACAGGTAACAAAGTTCGTAGAATCACTCACAGGGCACATGCACCGCCCCACGTGGAAGCATCGAGGGAACATACAAATCAATGTTCCCAAAGTTGTTCTTGGGAACTTTACCCTGAGCCACAAGCAATAAACAAGATGACGGAATAACGGCGAAAGTACACGTAATGGAACCCAACAACAACCAAAAAGCACAAATTAAAGGTATTTTCGTTAGAAAGTGAGAAAACTGATGTAGAAAGAAAACTTACGTTGATGATTGGATCGGGTTTATATTGCTCGGTCTGGCTCCTGGCGTACAGTCCTTGCATCGTCTCTTCAACGCTTGCACCTGGGTCCCCCGCCGCCTGAAGTTCATCCTTCAAGACTTCGAGCTCGCGCATACGGCTAATCGTACCCGCGCGGATCTTCACCATCTTGAGCGGCTGCTCGCCCTCCTTCACCGTCCGACCCTCGCTACGCATCCAGTTCTCGGCTGTCTTGAGAGAGACGACAGCAGAACGCGGGTATACGGACTCGCCACGGAACTTGCCAAGTTCAGGTGTATCTGGAGGGGGAGGGTGGATGACCTGGTTTTGCTTGAGATGCCGCGTAAGGACATATCTGTTCGTCGATCACTTGTATATTAGCTCGTTGCTGCAACTATTCAGAAGAGAAGAGACGGACAATGCGTGATCCTTGAAGCCAGAGATGGTCGTTGGCATCCCCTCCATCATTTGCGCTGTCTCGAGCTCTTCATCCTCCACATCGTCTCGGTGCTAGATGTCGTTGAGATACCAGATCAGCATTTTAGTCTTGCAAAAGCGAGGACATAAGCATACCAGTCGATAAGGCCGGCTCACCAGACCCACAACTTTCTCCCACCATGCTTGTCTCCCCTTGCCACCACCAATCGTACTACTCCCCCCTTGCACCTTCGCGATCTTAGCGCTGAACTGCTTCGCATAGCGCCTCGTCACATCGCGCGCAAACCCGTCCTCCTCGAACGCCATCACATACATCATCCTATTCTCCTGCCGCACAGACCTCGCATTCGCAACGACGGGGCGTCGGTCCAATGCAGCCGCATACGCCTGCGGGAAGAGTGGCGAGTGGGCGGCGGGCGCGTGGCCGGTGGTGGAGGGCGCGGGGTCGAAGACTTTGCGTTTGTTGACCATAGAGCGAATGGGGTCCACGGGGATCCATCTAGCATCGGGACGGGAGAAGACTTCAGTCCAGAAGACGGGTGGAGTGGTGGCAGGATCTGGCGCGGCTGTAGGGTTGTTTCTTCACTTTCAAGGGATGTGATGATAAGTATCAACTGGCTCACCAAGTTTGCTTGAACTGGCACGAGAAGGTCCGGGGGTACTACCGAGGACGTTCCCTTTGTTCTTGGTCTTGCGGAGCGTTATGACAGGTTTCGCTTTTTCCTTTCCCTTAGCCTTCTCGCTCTTAGGAACAGGCGATCCATCAAGACGCTGCCCTTCGCCTGTAAAAAACTTCCCTTTCCCACTGTCTAACGCTTCAGAAGCGGCTCTCGAAGTAGAGGCTGACTTGTTGACGTCCTCCGAGCCTAAGTCACCGTTCTCTTCCACCCCATTCTCTTCCACCTTGGCTTTGCTCTTTCCCTTGCCCGCTTTCGGCTTCCTAGTGTACGTTGGCTTCGGCTTGCCCACGCTCGTTTGCCAGGGTACACTTTGCAAGCTGACAACTAATCGTGCAGGGATACCCAAGCCGCGACATAGCGCCGTGAACAGTTGGGCACTGACATCCCGCGACCCGTATCGCATGAGACCGTGCTTCATGAGGCTTTTAGCGCTTCGTATGACCTCGGGCTCTCCACCAAGAATGTCCTCGACGTCGTCGATGTCGAGGACGGCATCCGGCTCTGTTGAAGGTGCTATTTTCGCAAGTTTAGCTTGGATGTCGTCGTAGGTCCTGTTCCGGATGTGACCGTCCATAGTCACCTCAAAATATATATTTGACCACCATTCTGCGAGGTTGTTGACTGCAGCTTCGAACATCCGGCCACGTTGGTGCTGTTCTGGTACTCGAGACTTATGGATCATGGCGAAGGCGTTCTGCAGCGGCAAAGGTGTCACTGAGAGCAGACGGGCCTGAATTCGACATAAAGATTAGCGCCTTACAGATGAATCCAGACACGTACATGTAGTAGAGGGTCATTTATCCATTTGTTGCGGACTGACGCGTTCCCGAGCAGCACTACCGTGTGCACCTTGTGGACTTCTATTCGTCTAATGCGTTCCGCATGCGATATCCCCTTGAACCTGAATCACGGCAAGATAAACACACGTCTAATAGTCAGACAACAAGAGTTGAGACGGACTTGCTGGCAGCTTCTTTCTTTAAACGTGAACCCGCTGCTTGAATGGTGATCTCGAGATGTTCTTGCTGCTGTTCGTGTTCGGGAACTTCAACTTCTTCCCAGTCAAAATCATCCTCGCTGTCTTGCTCGTTCAATGGGTCGTTCTCTGAAATGGATGCCATAAATATTGAGGACTCGAAAGCCCTAGCTTGTCTCCAAGCAAGGAGGAGGCTGACTCTTGGCTGACTCCAGGAAATTTACACGGTACGTCACGGGCCGCTGACCAACGTCACTGTAACGGTGGTATTTCGGTGCCGAGTGAACAACCCTGAGGCAACCCGCTCCGAGCTCGATTACGGCTACATAGCTAGTGGACGACTGTGAAATGGAAACGGAGGAGCTACGGGGAACATCAGCACGATTTCGACCTAGTTATTCCCACAGCAGATATAAACATTCTTACGATAACACAACTAGTAATCACTCTGACAAACTCTGATAGGATGAACGTACAAGAGTTTGACAATTGCATTGTATTGACGTACATCATGATAGGATGTCGAGTGCCGCAGGGAAGTATTTTACTTGCATTGCCGGGAAGTCGAGACGAACTGGAAGTTTACACCAGATAAAATACCTGATGGTTCAATTGCACCGGAAGAGCAGCACGATCTTTGAGATGTTTTTCTTTTTTAAGGCGAGTCGTCGGAGGAAACTGCCGAGCGGGTCTAGGGGCGCAGTTCATAAAGCATGTTACCTAATCGGGATAAACCTGTACTGTAATTGAAGTCACCACCTCCGCTAATTGCGCAATTGTCACTTCTTATAAACCGAATCGCTGACTGATGCCATGGCCAATCTTGCCCCGCGCGCATCTGGCTTCTGGACCGACGAGAGGATGACCAGCTACTTTCCTGACGACGACGGAGATGAAGCGGACGTTGAACGACAGAACCTCATCGTAGGCGAGGACGTATGCGACGGACGCACCCCGGTACGATTGGCAGCACTTGTGCGGTGGAAATGGAGCAACCTAACTTTTGATTATAGCTCGACAAAACTATAGATCGCATTGGAATGGGGAGTTACCAGTGGACACTGCTGTCGTTATGTGGATTTGGTGAGTGTTGTCAGACTGTATCAGACATCGACGTGAAGTTTACTCAAATGCTGCGAAGGCTGGATGGCGGATAATGTACGTAGACCTGCCGTGCTTCTTGGGCATTGTTGACGATGCCACAGATGTGGATACAAGCAGTGGCAATAATCCTTCCCCGTATACAAAAGCACTATGACGGTTGGTCGTCTAGTCGAGAGACGTCATCACGCTGAACGTTATATGTAGTACCGGACAGCTACATCGGGAGTGTGTCTTCGTCGATGTTTGCAGGCATGATGTTCGGGGCGATAGGATGGGGTACCTGTGCGTATTGAGCCATGCGATGTATTATAACGGCTAATGTCTCTGACAGGTTCCGACATAATGGGACGCAGCGCGGCCTTCAACGCAACTCTATGCTTCACAGCCGTTTTCGGCCTCCTAGCATCTTTTGCAAACTCCTTCCCTACATTATGCGTCCTATTGTTTTTCCTTGGGAGTGCTGTCGGAGTACGTGCTTACCTTAGAATATGCCGTCCTCCATTTACACCCCTTTCTAGGGTTCTATGCCCACAGACGGAACATTACTACTCGAGCACATGCCGAAGGCGAAGCAATACCTCGTCACCGCGTTGTCTGTCTTTTTCTCCGTTGGCGCTGTCCTCTCAGCCGTCGTCGCCCTCTTAGTCATACCCCACAACTCGTGTCTTCCTGATCGACCCTGCAACGTAGATACCGAAAATCAAGGATGGAGATATCTTCTCATTGCCCTCGGGCTCATCGTATGTCTGCCCCTTCCTCTTTCATATGTCGTAACTAAACGCGTCATACAGACTCTCTCAATGTTCATTGCACGCATCCTCTTCTTCCGCCTACACGAATCTCCACGTTACCTAGTTCACGCCGGTCGACCTCTTGAAGCCATAGAGTCACTTCAGCTGATATCCCGCTTCAACGGCTCCGATCTCTCCCTCGAAATCGAAGACGTGCGGGACCATTATCACAATCCTACCCCCATCGTTGCCTCCCCCGCTGCCGAAGCCCCACGCTTCCCCATCCCGCGCCCTAACTACAAAAAGCACGAACAGCGCCCTCGCGCGACCTCTAGCACCATCTTCAGCGCCTTAGATGTTGATGGCGAAGCATTCCTCGCCGTTCCCCCCGTTCCAAGCGTAGTAGCATCGCCTGCAGGCAGCGGCCGCCCCGCCCTCATCACGCAGTACAACTCCACTGACGCGTCGCCCACCGTCCTCGACGGCCACACCTTCGCTACGCCCGCAGTGGAGCACGCCTCTGCCTTCCCCGGGCTCAACGGGCTTGAAGATCAGTTACATCCTGCGACGGACAGCAAGCCTTCTTCGCCTGTACAGACCCCAATCTCACCTCGAGCAACTCCCCGTCCACCCCGATTGGGTCCCTCGCTGTCGAGCCGCCGACGCCTTTCGGGCGCGTCGTCGCGTCGTGCTGAGTCGATCTATGAGAAGCGCGTGTGTGGGGTACTGCCTCGGTGGATGAGGAAACCGCTGTCGGCGTGGCGGGACCGGGTGATGATGGTGCTGTCGCCGGAGTGGCTGCGGACGACGGTCTTCGTGTGGGCGACTTGGTTTGCTATGTCTCTAGGTATGTTTTGTATTCATTCTTCTTGCTTGCAACTTGATACTGATGGTGTTGTGATCTAGCGTATACGATGTTCAACGTGTACCTCCCGAAACTGCTTGAGTCTGGAAAAGCGAGCAAGAGCATGGTTGCGTCTGAGGCGAAGACATTAGAGGATTCCCTGTGGGATGTCGTGATTTTCACCATCGGTGGATGTCCTGGAGCCATCGTGAGTTCCTTTGCCTGCTTGGCCACTGCGACAATCTGACACGACCTTCCACAGCTCGGTGCATATCTGATAGAATCGCCCGTAGGCCGCAGATGGTCGCTAGCGGGGAGTACCTTCATCACCGCTTTCTTCTGTGTTGTTTTCGTGATGGTGGAGTCGACGTGGGCTGTGAGGGCGAGTACGGTTGGGATCAGTTTGAGTGCGACGGTGGGTCTTCTTGCTATACTTTGCAAGTAAATGCGGGACTTATGCGTGATTCCTTGCCATAGGCCATGTGGGCTGTCTTGTATGGGTGGACCCCGGAGATCTTTGGGACGAAAGGTGTGCCCACCTCCGATCCTTCCATGCCACTGACGCTAATGCGAAACTTTCCAGTTCGAGGAACCGCGTGTGGGATTGCCTCTGCCCTCTCACGAATGTAAGCTGATGAATTCACCCATTCCGGTGTCCTCCATGACTCACAACTCTCCTTCAGAGGCGGCATGATCGCACCTATGCTCGGTGGAGGCCTCCTGATGATAGACCGTTCAATCCCCGTGTACACCAGCGTCGTCATTTTTACTATCGCTGGCTGCTGTGTCTTGATGCTCCGAGAGGGTGAGGGCGACAGCGGGGACCGCACCAAGGGTAGCGAACGTGCCATCGTACACTAAACCGTGTAGCAATAGTTTAAAGCCGTGTGTTATACACATAGATACACATGTATCCTGCAATCCTGCCCTGTATCATACGTCGTTTACTAGTTCTTTACATCCCGAGTATAATCGCATTCCAGAGCGTTTGCATTCGCGTATTACTATCGTCTGACAAGTGGGGTGTTAGGCCTGGCGGGATCGAGAATCTTTGGCGTGTTTTACTGATTATAGCACCCATGCATCTGCCTCGATTTCGACCTTCATCTCAGGGCGCACGAACTTCGCGCCTATGATCATCGTCGCGGCTGGCTCGACCCCGCCGAGCGCGTCCTTCATCGCGCGCCCCACGTCGCCGCTGTCGTCATCGGCAGTCACGAACATCCTGACGCGCATTATGTCGTTACGCGTCCCGCCCAGCGCTTCGATCGCGAGCACGATCTCGGAGAAGATCTTCAGTGCCTGATCATACGCGGACTCGGGGTGCAAAACGGTGCCAGTCGCGACATCAATGGAGGTCGTGCCGGAGACAAAGATAAAAGGCCCGCGACGGACGGCTCTGGAGTAGCCAAACTGCGATTCGTAGGGGTTGGTGGTTTTATGTCGCTGGGTTGTCGACGCCATCGCGGAAAGGTCAGAGGAGGAAAAATAAATATTGAGATCCGTAGATCTACCACTCCGGGAAAGCGTGTCATCCTTGTGCAGGGGCCATGCTAATCTTCTCTGTATCGTTCCAATTTTTTCGTATGTCACCCCGAAGGGGACAATGGTATGTAGGGAGTTTCCGTGGCCACAAACGGGTTTTTGCTTTTTGTTCAGCCCACGGGGTGGATATTTGGCGCTATTTGCATTGACTCTCGATCGCTGCTTGGTTGATCAACCTCTCTGGCCACTTCGAAGCACTTCGACTATCCAAGTTCTGGGCTTCGGGTTCGCGAGCTACAAGCTTGGAAGCATGCCAAACGTTCTTGTGCGTCGTTTCGCGAGAATGCATTAATGATAGACGTCCTGCTGGACTTCAGGCCGGGCTTCATGACTCGTATGCCGCTGTGACGAAGAAGAACCCGCCCTTTTCAATACATCTTCCTCCTTTCTTCATCTTCACATGAAAAGCTGTTTGTCCCTTTCCTTCGTAGCTTTTGCTCGAAGTACTGCCGGCACGCCTGTCGCAGCCCACTCTTTACCGAAGCTGAAGTCACACGAGCGAGCAGCCCGCAGGGACCTCCAGAAATCCTCAACGATTTTGATACAGCTCGAAATAAGGACAGAAAGGGTGCTATGTATTCAACTGGAAATCAACGACCCGGACTGCGGAGGGCGTCGTCCCACTGCTCTTGACCTGATAGAGCACTGAAAGCACCCCACTTGCCACCCTTGCGCGATCGACCGTAACCTCCCCAAACGCATTCAGGCCCGCCGCTGAACCATCGTACGCGAGTGTCCAGTCAGTCCATCCCGATGACTTGCTCGCAGTGACGATACGGACGTAGGGTAGGACGACGTAGACGTTGTCTGCGTTATCCATCACGATCTGGGAGCGCCCGACAGAGTTGATTGCGAAGGGGATCTCGACCTTCGTGAAGGCACCGCTGGAGGAGCGGTAGACGTGGAAGGGGCGCGCATAGCTTGTGCGATCGTTTTGGTAGCTCGTTACGCATTGGGTGAAGCGACCTGGTATGGCACCGGGGTTGGTCTGCTTTCCGTCTGAGAGAAATAGAGGGCGAACATACCTGGGACGTAGGAAATAATTGCGTGGATCTGTCCACCGGAATCTACGGCTTGTGATTCTTGGTTCATCAAGCCATGGTCGGCGTTCAGCGAGTCGACAATTATTCCCGCTGTGTTGACATTGACGGGGCTCGATCCCGATGTTCCGATAGAAGAGCCTGCGCTATTCTTCCATGTGCGACCTTAGGAAATATACTTGACTCCAGTGGCGCCAGACAAATAGTAGGATCGACGCACCTTTGTCGTCTGAGTAGAAATACGTCGTGTCATGGTTGGTCAGCCCTCCACTACTGCAGGAAACACCTCCCACTTGTTCTCTCCACGTCCCCGTAACATGTAAGCGACTAGACCTGTACGTGAAACCGTGGATGTAGAGGTTGCGTGCGGCGCTCGTGACACCGTTAGTTGAGGTATAAGTTCCCGACGCAGAAGCCCAGGATCCAACGTTCGACCACTTGCCGCCACTGTATTCAGCAAGCTGTGTGGCGCCATTTCCAGATACGCCAGACCGGTAGACGAATTGCAACAGCTTGTCGGGGGTGACGACAAACTGGGGGTAAGTGACGGTCCTATGTGGTGAGGCGATCAGCAATTCGGATCGCCCTGTCATCAGAGAATGTGAAGATATGGACGTACGTCCCGATATTCAGCCCCGCCAAAGTTGTGGTAATCGCAGCGAACCGGCTAGTAACCCATGTTGCCCCATTCGTAGCCAACCCCGCCTCTGAGCTCGTATAATATAGCGTCGAGCTATGACAATCCATTGCTACATGAATCTTCCCATCGGCAGGCGATACGCCCAGTGCAATTACGTTGTGGGAGTCGCTTGTTGATAGCGTATGTGGCAATTGCAGCGTTGACCAAGCGCCAGAAGGAAGTTGACGGCGCGCGAGAACAGCCGTGCGGGAGGAGGTGTACCAGGCAGCAAACTGGTAATTGGAGTATGTGAGGACACCAGAGAGCTGGAATGAGTTGACATTGACGACCCCGTCGTATGAGATGAAAAAGACGCCATTCGCGTCGAGAAGGGTGTTTGAGGTGAGTGTGACTTTTGGTGCGGCCAAGCAGAGGGTGGCC
Source organism: Lyophyllum atratum (assembly GCA_014905825.1). Classification (NCBI taxonomy): domain Eukaryota; kingdom Fungi; phylum Basidiomycota; class Agaricomycetes; order Agaricales; family Lyophyllaceae; genus Lyophyllum; species Lyophyllum atratum. The sequence continues at coordinate 644,991 of JACGCN010000019.1, read as the reverse complement.
AGAAGACTCGCGAGCGAGACAAGGACAAATTGGAGACGCATCGTCCCCCAACCAAAATCAGCAGGAGTACAGAGGCACAGCGTTTTATACTAGCTTGATGGGGGTCCCATGGCCACGAAGAACCGCCAAAGAAGACTAGGCCGCGTGAACTCCGGAAGTATTGAGGCGGTCCGCTTCGACGTGCTTCGCGTGATGCGTGAAGGCAGCGGGCCCTAGTGTATTGTCAGATGGGCATATTTCCTTGCGATGTCGGACCGCCGAAGAATAACACAGTATCATCTGTGTTGTGATGTGCGGAGTGACTAGCTAAAACAAAACCGTACTTTCGTCACAGTGCTGACAGTATAGTTCGAAAGATGGCGGTATGGGTATTTTAGGATGGGTCCCCCTGCAAATCTCTGAGAGCCATAATTGAAGACGTCAGTAGTGGATGGGCGGCTAAGATGCCATGGACGCTACATCAACTTTTGCGGCTCCGCTTCATCTGATGTCACTCGCATGAGCTCCTCGTGCACATGCCTTGTGCCACAGTGGGTGGTATACAGTTACGTCACCATCTATGCTACTACTACTAGTCTACTACCAATATTCACTAACCTACTTTCTGAACCCCATTTCCGGCCTCCGTCACCATACATATGTTTACCGTCATGGCCTTTATGAACTTAGACGCCACACTCTCTTGGGTAGTTAGGGATTGGTCTAGGACCGAACCTCTGTAACCAGTACAGAAGCGATAAATAGCATTGCGTAAGCTCCGTATACGTTATTGATACAGGGCGCCGAAGGGAGCGTAGTTGGGATAAGGATCTAGTACAGAGGACAGTGAGAGGATGAGAGTCCAGTTCTGTGGCATGATATACATAAGTCGAGAATAAGTTATATCCGAGTACCAACAAGGGAATCGCCGTCGTTAATGGTCATCCAAATAGGCGTGTTGTGACGAAGGGGTATCACAAAGGTATTACTGGCGGCGGACGGTCAGGACGGCTACCCGTCCGTCTTGGGGAATGCCATGATTGACACCTAGAGCTCTTCGTCAACGGAGCGCCCATATTAAATGAGAAAAGTCTGACCGTCGTTTCCTGGGGTGAGTAGGTCGGTCCGCCACTCTACATCAGCCTTCCACCATTTGCCCTTCCACCTGCCTCCAGAAATAGCACGGTCTACGAGCCAATCGCGTCCTAGGAGATGTGTCAAGGCATGGGTCGTGAGTCTTACACTTCGATACCCACCTAGATTATAGCCATTTGGAACAATCTTGTGATGCTTGCGCGAGTTCTGTGACGACAGGGATCCCTGAGTATCGGAGCAGAGACATTAACACGTTGTGTAATCACCTCTTCTTTCGAAACGCTGTGAGGAAGGAGCGGCAATTTAGTTTCATCTAATTCGGGGACATGAGTTCTATTCGTACCCAAGGAACCACGCCCCACTGTTGGCCTGCGTGCCGTTCTGTTTCCATGCCCGAAAGTGATTTCCTCCTATTCATGCACAATATATAAATAACTCTCTGGCATGCAATTCAAGAACGCACCTGCAAGGCTCTCCCAGCATGTTCCCCACACGGGGAAATAATACTGCCGAGCTAGGTATTGTTCGATCTTGCGACCGTCGCCGTCACCGAGATCTGCATCATGAAGTTGGCCATAGTGGAGTCCGAGACATTCCTCTGAAAATCCGATGGACCTCAAGTCCAATAGGGGGTCAGAGATGCATTATCATAGGCTAGGCGAATAAGGTTTACTTCGCATATTCATGCAGACCATCCTCGGTGAGGATGAACGGGTCAGAGAGGCCTGAGAGAATGACGTTCAGCGGCTCTCCGTGCGTCGGGGTCGCAAACTGATAGGTAGTCAGCAAGGGATACTGGGAAGCATGGCAGACGTTAATCACATCCAGGAAACGTCCACCATTCAGCCGAGGGTCCAGCCATCCGGTTATCTCTGCCCGATTCGATTCACTAGACAAAACCGCCTGCTGCACGGGTGATGCCACGGTATTGAGCAGCAAGAAACCAACGATAAATAGGTAGGCTGCCATAATCGGAGGGGTATAGGAAACCTTGGCCAGCCAATGAACTGGGGGTGCAGACGATGCCGAGGGAGTGCTGACACCTGCCCGCTCTGGCGCAGAGAAAACCTGTTTTGATCGGCGGTCCGGGTGATGGCAACACTGATCGGGTGTAACGTCGCGTGACATATCTCATCTGCGGGTGCTGCGTGCAACCACTGCCCATCGCTGTGGCAAGAAATCCTATGGCTTCGTTCCTCCCAGAACCTTCTCCGGCTCCTATCCACGACATCCACCATTTCCTCAGCCACGATGCAGACGACGACGACGCGGATACCGCCTCCCAGCGCTCTATATCCCTCTCATCACCCGACAAATCCCCCCGACATTCAGCGCTGAGTGATTTAGCTAGTGACACGGATTTTCGCAGCTCGGGATCGTTTTCAAAACGTGAATCAAATCCGTATACGGTGGACACAGAGTTTGGGTCGGATGCGGACAGCAACAGCATGTTCAGTCGCAGCATCGAGACACCTGATTCCTCCGCGGCACCATCCGTCTACGAGGAACCCAAGGATGCTGACCCTAACCCTTTGCCGACTTATCCACCGTCTCTTCCACATAGAGATGATCGTGCGTCGGTGTCTTCGTTCGCCTCTGGCTCCTCGAGGAAGACACGTCCAGAGTCCTTGCTTGTAAATCTGCCTAATGGACCGATCATCCATGGTGTCGCTCTGGTCGATTTTAATCATTTGGTATGTATACACTCGTCTTCAATCCGTCTCCTCTTTTTCTCATGGGCATTGCTGTCGTAGATCGGACCCCGGATAGAGTATTCGCAGGGCGAAATATTTGAGGATGAGGAGGTGGCCAAGATTCTTCCATTCTTGGCGCTCCCAGATGGTGCTCATTTGGTGTGTACCCCTTGCCTCGGGAAGTCTTTCCTTTCCAACGTGAACTCCAGAGCTCCGAAGATTATTCTTACTTCCACCTTGTCCCTCCTGGACCCAACCCGACCACCATCTTCGGGATATCGTGAGATCAATTCCATCTCTCCCAGTTTCACCATTGACGTATATATCACGCCAGATGTAATCAGCAAATAGCAGCCTCAGCACTGCTCGTAAAAAATCCCGATGTGACGCGTTCTACAGTCCAAAAAGCTGTCGTGGTGTTGGCCTCTAAGCCTGTTTTTGGCCCAATAAGGTTTGGCATTGCTCGCGACGCGTCTCGCTGCTGGCTTGGTACTTATGGTTGCTCCCAGAGCTAAGCTGGGTGTTGTAACAACTGCATTATTCAACCAGAGGTACACTTCGCTGCCTTTCCCTCTTCATTCGATGTCTGAGACCGTTTCAGGGACTTCACAGACGCAACCATCCTCGACGACTTTGCCAGTTCACTTGAACTCTCATTACGGGGTCAGCTGACCGAGAGCGGGTTGTACATGGGTATGTTGCACATATTGCCGCCACGATCAGTTCTGACTTTGTTGGCAACAGGCACAAGTCTGTATGTGACAGCGCTCAAACTTTGTGAGCACTACTGATACGTACCAGACGTGAACTAGTCCATGTCTTCCGACAACGGACGCTCGTTCTTGTCAAGGCATTAATGCTGCAGAAAAGGGTAAGCAAACACTTTCCCAGTCTCATCATGATTTTGACCTCGAATGCACAGATCATGTTTTATGGACATCCCGTCGAGCGGCTCTGTACCTACCAATACTCACTTGTATCATTATTGCCTGGTACGTTTCGTTGTTCTCTATTTTTGTCGGCCTCGACGTTTATATTCTGGGGCTAGGCCTTCTACAAAACCTGGATGATTGCGGCTCTCCACCACTTGCTTCCCGGGCACCAACGCTTTCGCGTCCAACATCATTGCGTACCTCAGACCACAAGAGTATGATGGCGTTCATGGGTCTTCCACTTGATATATTCGGGAAGGTGTGTGACATTCACCAAAGCCAATAAAATGAACACGACATAATGCTTGTGCAATCTCCCAGGACTCCTTTTTCCAGCCCTACCTTCCCCTGCAGCAGCTAGACTTATTGAAAGAAACTACTAGCTGGCTCTGCGGGAGCACCAACTCCATCGTAACGCACCAGAAGGAGATCGATCTTCTCGTCAACGTATGTCTACTTTGCCTTAGCTCTGCCACGTAACAAACCTGACCTCCCGTCACCCACAGATTGAGACCGGGACCTTCGAGTTCCGCAACCCGCAATTGGAGCGTGCAGCAGGCTTGACAGCAGCTGACCGCAAGTGGATGGACGACATTGTGACTGACGTTAACGAGGGCTGGGATGACGAAAACCCCACGCAGAGCATGCAGTGAGTGGTCCCTCTGTCTTGGTTAGTTGATCTGTGTGTCCCGATTCAAGAAGATCTCTCAGGTTCAAAGGGGGCGACGACTACTTGAGGACTAAGGTTCGTCTTACATCTTACCCTCTGGTGACTGAACCTAACAAGGACTCTGTAGTTCGAGGAATATATGTCGGCTGCTTTGTCGACCGTGAAGTACCAGGATTTCGTCTCGAAGGGAGAGGGAAGTGGTATAATGATAACCGGCGGATCAGGTTGGTTGTCACCATAACGATATACATGCAGATGCTAACAAACATTCAGGAGGAGATTCGAGCTCTGCCGAAGACTTCAATCCCCTCTGGATCTCCGAGTTCAAGAGGACAAATGCATATGAGGTGTGGGACCGAATAACCGATCCGCTTATCTTTGACATCGTGGAGCCTCGGTAAGTCCTACTCTCATGTACTTTGTTGTTTCGGAAGTCTGACAACTGTACTCCTTTATAGGCATCCATGCAACGAGAAGCCCTCAGTCGTCGCTGACATCGGTCTGCGCCTTCAAGAAGGCATTCAAGAGCTGAAGCTCGAGCAGCAGCTCGCGCCAGCCCGGGAAGCCGTTACCCGTGCTGTCGCCGTCGGCTCCACCAACTTCTTCAAGGCTGTGGAGGGCGTGCGTGACCGGTGGGCCCAGCGCACTGACGCAACCTCCTCTGGTAATTCTCGCTCGAGCACTCCTGTGGAGGTGTCCAAGGCTGACCTGGACGGTGCCGATGGCACAGCGCCGCCGCCTCTGACAACACCTGGTGGCCTGCGTCCGTTCTCGCTCCTCTCGAGAAACACATCTCCAGCTTCCACGACCACACCAGCAACCACAGCCGCACTGTCACCAGGAGGCGCAACTACCGCCGCTCCACTTCTTCCACCACTGGCGAGCCCGTCGAAGAACATTGCAGCATGGGGTGCGGGGATCGGCTCCTTCCTCAACACGCACGCATCCAAGTTCACCATGGCACGGCGACCGTCAGAAGACGGTAACGCAGCCGCAATGCCGCCCCCGCCAGCCGAGACGAAGCCTGTCCCTGCACCACCCCCCGAACCCGTGCCCAAGGCCAAGGCGTCACCGCCGCCGCCCCTCCAGGTGGTGGACCCTGCGGATGACTATGAAGATCTGAATAGCGGCCCGCTGACGCCCATGCCCTTCAAAGCTAAGGCTCCTGCGATTAATATCACATCCCCGGGCGGGACTACGCCAGGTGGGAAGCAGGAGCTGCCGACCCCTACTGCGGCGAGTGCGACGACACCTACGCCGAGGGCAAGGGTGGTGCGGCGCCCGACTCTGAGTGAGAGGCCGGCGGCTGGGGTGTGGGAGGACCATGGAGATGCGTTGGATGAGGTGCCTAAGAAGGTGGAAGTGGTGGACGCGAGACTTGAGAAGGAGAAAGTGAATGTGGGGAAGGAGGACAAGGAAGTGAAGGGAGGTGATGATGCGCACTCGACACATCCAAAGGATGAAGACGAATTGGAGGATGCGTATACTGGGATGGCGGTCTGACCCGTGTTTGTTCACGATGATGATGATACCACTGGCATGGATGTTTTATGATTTCCTTCATTGAACCTTCTTTCTCATCTTTTTTTTCTGACTGGGCTGGGCCTGGCATGCGATATAGAGTAGAAGATGTGCGCACAATTTGTACTTGATACCACCATCAGCATGAGTATTTTGCATGGCTACTCCTGAGTCCTGCTGTATCACTGGTCGGACGCGTCTTTCTCATGCCAATAGAACCACAACAGGATCTGCGTTGCTTCCACTTCGGATGAATGGAATGGAGTCAATCAAGTCTTCTCTAAAAGCTCACAAGCTGACAGGTTCGCACCCGAGCATGTTTCCATTGCAAGTTTCGTCATATGTAGTCTCAAATGCGCCCTTGCTGTGCCCAACAACCTCAATGTGGGACCTCCCATCAAGCGCAGATCAGAACCGTCACAACGTGGGCACCTGCGCTCCCAAAACAGTCAAATAGACGAGCCGCGTGATTTGACATTCTCTCTGGCAATAAGCGACTCGTGGCTTCTTTTGTATGACAGTGACGACGAGATGCCACTTCGCAACAGTCCGCGACAGATTGCTAGAACGATTTGGCGCGTATGGGAACGGTCATCCATATATAAACACGGTGACTGGCAATCTTGAGTTCTGATTGCCCGCACACTTGCTCTCATGACGGACGCTGGAGAAGTAACAAAGGCCGGACGGACGCTCATCCTCTGCTTCGATGGGACCTCGGGGGAATATGACGGAGATGTCGGTGATCTTGTTCTGCTCTCCATAGCCCCACTGATATTCTGCACGAACGTAGAACACAAACATCGTCAAGCTCTTCGCTCTGTTAAAGAAGGATGATTTCAACCAGCAGTTATGCTACTACCAGGTATACGTCCCCCGCATTCTGACGCCATGGTCCTAATGGCAACATGGCCACACAGCCCGGGATAGGAACATGGTTCAACCCAGGTGTCGTCGCGCCTATCTTCCTCTGGGGTGCCAAAATCATGGATGAGGCCTTCGCATGGTACGTCCGCGTGCCCCCCCCATGCCGTATTTATTATGACGCCCAGTGTGCCCCACAGGTACCTCGACGCACATGTGATCGAAGGGTACAAGTTCCTGATGAACAACTATCGCGTCGGGGACAAGATCTGCATTTTCGGTGCGCCCATTGGTTCCCGTCTTTCCCTGGACGACGTGTCTGACTGTGTTGTGCACAACGCATTGCAGGATTCTCTCGAGGAGCGTACACCGCGCGGTGAGGGGATCATATCATCTGACAGGCGGGATGTGGCTGATGTATTTCAATTCAAGGGCTTTGGCAGGGGCGCTGCACAAGGTTTGTATCACCCCTTGAATTATGACCAGATGCACGTACCCTGACAGGGTCCTCGATGACGTCGTCGCGTAGGTTGGCCTTCTCCCCAGAGAAAACGAGCAGCAGATCCCGTTCGCGTACAAGCTATACAAGCGCGAAGACAAGGATGGCCTCAAGCTCTCCGCCGGTTTCAAGCAGACCTTCTGCCAGGATGTCAAGATTGACTTCATGGGGGTCTGGTGAGCATTGAGGCGCTAAGATATGACGAGGATATCCTGACCGCTTGGCTACGTAACAGGGACACGGTGTCAAGCGTCGGGGTGATAATGGGGCGGACGCTGCCGTTCACGAACTCGAACAAGACCATTAAGACCTTTCGACATGCCCTAGCGCTCGACGAGGTATACTTCACACCTTTCCTTTCCCCTATTTTCTCCGGACTAACCTCCCTGCGATCGAAACCCCGTAGCATCGTGGAAGGTTCCGACCCAACAACTACCACAGGCCCGCCCCCGACGATTCCGCAGCCGCACTCGACCCGGAGCACGGTAGCCCCGTAGTCAGCAGTGGTAAATCCGACACGGCACAACTGGTGTCGCCGAAGCGCAGTGGTCTCTTCTCCCGAATGTTCAAGCGGCCATTGAAGATCTTCCTCGACCCCGTGGAGGAGGAGGGGGAGGACACGGATGTCCTCGAAGTTTGGTTCAGCGGGTGTCACAGTGGTATGTTCCACTATCCTCTCCCCCTCTCATACTGCTGACGCGGTGCGCAGACGTCGGAGGCGGCGCCGTTGACGATGCGGAGAAGCACAGTCTCGCGAACATTAGCCTGCGGTGGATGGTGCAGGAGGTACAACGGGCGCGCTGTGGGATCCTGTTTGATGACTACGCGCTTGAACGGGCGTCGATCTCGCGCTTGATGTTCGCGGACACGCCGTTGGAGGTGTCACCGGGGGAAGCGGCGCTGGATCTGGGAGATGCGCTGCAGCCGATCCACGACCAGCTCAAAGAGAATGTACTGTGGTGGCTGCTGGAGATCATCCCGTTGACATACTCGTGGCAAGATGACAAGGGGGTGTGGCATCGCGAGTTCAAGTGAGTCCCTGCTTCTCTTGATATTTGAGCTTGCAAAGCATTTGACCGGGTTTTTATGATGACAGTTTCAACTTTGGAAGAGGGCGCCAGATCCGGGATGTGAACCCATATTTCCACGAGACCGTGAAGCAGCGCATGGAAGACGCGAAGCTGAAATATAAACCTAAGGCGAAGTGGACAGCTGGGAGCGAGAAATATACGCACTGATTGGTGACGAGCTCCTGGTGATGTGCTCCCCTGATGAACTCTTTCCTCCTTCCTCTGTATGGACTTTTACACGATACCACTTTCCGTATTCTTATTTTGGACACAATTTTGTACGATGGATTTGCGACGACACTTTGAGACGAGTATTAGCTTTAGGTTCATTTAGCATGTGTAATGATTGAAGTTACTTGTCTCGAACTATCGTACACTTGAGACGTGATGCTTTTGACCATCAAATAGACTTACAAGGCGCTGTAGATATTATGGGTCTCCCGGCACGGCCAGATCATGGTTTGAGGCGAACATAGAGAGGCGTAATGGGAATCCCAACAGATGCGAGCTTCCAGGGGTATATGTCATAACAATGTCAAGGCCACCATTGATGGGATGTTAGAGGTAGTCGGTTATATTTGAAACGGAATCCAATGGACTGCCCAATACGCTCTCCGACGGGGCTTGACATCAGACGGGCGTCGCGTTCACAAGATAGGGAGCTGCGATATGATATGGTGGGACTGGGGTACGGTTGGTGCGCGCCGCATGTGTACTCGTATTCGAGTACTGCGGGCGTGAGATACGCCATAGTTCCAGCTGTGGATTCCTGCGGTAAGCCTATCAGACATACGAAGCGCTCGGGGGATGACCTTTGTGGAATCCAGGACTGCGTAAATGATGTCCAGAACATTTAATGCTCTCGAGGGAAATTAGAAGCTAGCCCGGCCATCTTAGCCAAGTGACATGCTTCTCATTCTGTGTTGAATCAAGTGCATGCAGAGGTACATCCACCCAACTGGTTCCACGTGAAAAAGCCCCGGTTGCATCGTCAGCACTGAAGGCTGAGGGAAAGCACTAACTCTGCGAGCGTGCTATTTTCATCTTCTGCGTAGGGGACTTGGATCAGTCGTCATGGAACTGAGTCGGGATGACGGAAAGCGGCGAGAAACCGAGCAGTCCCGCGGTATGTTCCCCTGTAAATCATATGTTACCATGACAGGCACCGTCCAGGACTCCAGGAGGAGGAGGTGAACTTGGCGAAATTTGTTCCCACGTGGTCGCGTCGATAAAATATGATAAACAAATTGAGCAGTTGGACATTGCTTTCACCGACCACATTCCTTCCTTTCTTCACCCCATCATGTCCTCCCCGCTCTCCCCCATCTCTCCCATCCGCAAGAAGCGCAACTTCAAGGCCCTCCAGCTCGCCCCGCCCCCGAAGCCGGCAGCCCCGCCTCCACCAGCACCAGAGCCGATCGCTGTACGCCCGGCACCTACTACGGCGGGGGTGGCTGGGAAGAAGCGACCGCCCCCGATGACCTTGAAGGCACCCAAGATTCCGTCCAACAGCGGCGCGGTCTCCGCGATCGAGCAGGAGACGCCCAACGTCCTTACGGTGGTAAGCAACGGGCCCAACTCTGCACCCAATACGGCGTCTCCGTCTATGCGGCGGAACACATATCATGCCACACTCTCGACTACCCTCGCCAACCTGGACATGAATGCGGAGATGAAGTTCGACCTGCGGAACGAGGACCTGAAGGACCTGCACGAGCTGGGACAGGGGAACGGCGGGAGCGTCAAAAAGGTCGAACACACGCCGACGGGGACGTTCATGGCAAAGAAGGTGCGTTTGTACTCCTATCTCCCATGTGCTCATCTCATGCTTCTTTCTTACATCTCAGATTGTGCTCATCGACGCAAAACCATCGGTACGGAAGCAGATCCTCCGGGAATTGCAGATCATGCACGACTGCAAGTCCAAGTACATCATCTCCTTCTGGGGGGCCTTCCTCGCGGACCCCAATATCTGCATCTGCATGGAATACATGGACAAAGGCTCGCTCGACGGTATTTACAAGAAGATTGGGCCTATCGACATCGATGTCGTCGGGCAGGTCGCCCTGGCTGGACTCGAAGGCCTCACCTACCTCTACGACGTCCATCGCATCATCCACCGTGGTACGTCGTGCCTTCCATCAGCACCACCACACGTGATGCCACCGCCAGTGCCGTTCCATCGCTAACGAACTGTCACTTCGCGTAGATATCAAGCCGTCGAATATCTTGTTCAACTCGCGCGGAGAAATCAAGATATGCGACTTTGGTGTCTCCGGCGAGCTGATTAACTCCATTGCGGACACTTTCGTGGGCACGTCGACGTATATGAGCGTGAGTCCCATCTCGACTTCCCTCCAACTCGTACTCACGTATAATCCCACTCGGCGTTTCAGCCCGAGCGCATCCAGGGCGCGCAGTATACCGTCAAGTCTGATGTCTGGTCACTCGGCGTTTCGCTGATCGAGCTTGCCCTCGGCCGCTTCCCCTTCTCCGAGTCGTCCGACTCCGATTCCGACCTCTCCGACTTCGAAGGCACACTCTCCCCCGCACGCCCTGGCTCCCTTATAATCCCGCTGATGCCTCGCATCAAGACACAGAAGAAGGATAAGAAGGACAAGAGGAAGAGCAAGGGCGTTAGCTTGCAGGGCGGGGGCATGACGATGAGCATCTTGGAGCTGCTGCAGCATATTGTGAATGAGCCTGCACCGCGGCTGACGCCGGAGGGTCGTTTCCCCCGTGAGGCGGAGGAGTTTGTGGATAGCTGCTTGTTGAAGGATCCCGATGCGAGAAAAACGCCGAAAGATCTCCTGGTGAGTTGACGCCTTGCTGAGCTACGTGGCGCGGTATTGATGCATCTCCCGCCATGTCTTATAGAAGGATGTCTGGATAGAACAGGCACGTGTCTCGCATGTCGATCTCGAGACATGGGCCAGCACCTTCTAAACGCTAACACCCAAATACCCCGCCGACCACCCACATCTTCGGTGTCCTGGAATGACAGCCGATGTTTCGCAATGATACCACTCCCGGCTCTCCCCCCCCATACCAGACTCCCTGTACCACCCACCCCCACTGTGCCTCCTCCATATCCGTACGAACAGTGCTTCACCGTGTTTTTGGTGTTGTGTATGACGTTTGTGTACTGCTCCCGTTCGCCTTCTACTTGCTTTCTTCGATCGATGACGGAAATAAAATGTATTTTAGACGCCCCTGCTGATATGAGAAAGTCAAAGATACGATCGTGGAGCGCAGCAAGCCTGTTCATACACAGAGGGCATTCGTCGTCGGGGCTCCAGTAGGACACAGGTCGTCGCTTCCGCTAAACTAGTAGTGTGCGTATAGGACCGAATCCCGCGAGTCGGGCCGCGACGCGACATTCAACTCAGTCCACTACTGGGAAAGCACATCCTTCAGTAGCGACTCCATCCCCCAATCCCTAGCCTACACATTACTCTGACAAAAATACACCACAAATACCAATACAACGTGCGACCGAACCCGAGTATTCCACCATCACGCACGCAGAGCCTCCAGCGGATGTCCACGCAACTCCACCATATGCTTCTTATATCTCTCAGCCTGTTTCCAGATCCGTTTGACGCGCCTGTCGACTGCGTACCACTGCCGGTGGTCGGCATAGACAGGGCGGAAACGGCGTCTTGTCGGCGGGTGGTCACCATCGCTCTCGTCGCGGTCTGCCGGGGGATTGTTCGTAGCGTGATCGACGTCCATAGGGATCACCTGGGGTTGAGAGCGGGGAGAAGGCTCGAAGGGAACTTGGGGTGACGGTTCGTCATCGTCAGCGTGGTTATTCAGAGTTATGCGGGAGGATGAGGCGACCGGGGGGAAGATGGACTTCCTAGGCGAGGCTGGGTGGGCAGACGGGGCAGGTTTTGTAGATGACTCTGCCTTCCTTTTCTTGCTAGGTGTTTCAGGCAAGAGGGCGTCTGCAACTTCCGCGTCCGATTCATGCTCGCTCGGTGCTTCTTCCGCTTTGCGCTTCGCGGGAGAATCCCTGGTAGGTAGGATTCGTGTGGGTTTCTTCGGGGATCGGCGAGGCGTCATGGCGGGTTTGGAGGGTGAGCGCTGGGCTTTGATGTCGTTTTGGATCCGGGCCTTGACCGAGGAACAACATCCTGTGACCTTGTTAAGTAGCCTATTGAAGATCTTCAACGATATCTCCTGTTCCGCTGCGAACTCTTGCTGGGTCATCAGGGTCTTGCTCTGTTCACAGAACAGAACTTCAGCGGATATTCTGAATACCAAAATGGGGTGGGGTGGTACGTACTGTGGCAGCGTTGTACGCCCAGTAGAATATAGCATATTTCACGAGCGGGTCGTCAGAGTTGAACTTGTCGTCACTCTGAATGAGGGCTCTGTTCGCTGCGGCTGTCCAGTCGTGGAATTGCTTCCGGTCGAGGGTAGGCGCATAGTCGCTCATGAGCTTCTCGTAGCTGACCTTTTGGGGGCGCTTCGTCTTCCGCGTACCCGCGATCGCAGCTTCGACCGTCTGGTGCGCCTTGTCGAAATCGGTGGCCTTGAGGCACGACGCGACTTGCGCGTTCTTCCTTGTCACATCGCTGTTGTTTAACCTGTAAAGCATATGTACCTTTTCAATATATCGAGAAAGCAAGTTTTGGGGGCGCACCCCTTCGACGCGATGTACGCGCAGATAGCTGGCAGACCTGTTCTGTGAGGGCCGAGTTCGAAGCCAGATCCGGCTCCGGTTTTTTGCTGTGCTAGACGAAAGACGGCTTGTGCCTCTTTCAGAGTCTCTTCTGACTGACAAATGGTCCTGAGGAGATCGTCGTGAGGAGCCATACCCGCTGCTTTAGTAGGGGGTTTTGTCGGGCGTCCCCGCTTTTGTGCACTAATCGTAAACGAGCAAGACCCCATGTGACCGTGGGCGTACTCTGACAAACCCGTGACTGGTCGCGTCGCGTTTTTGCCCCCTGCGCAAGAACACAGCGACGAAAGCGTAAGCTTTCGGTCGCTGCGTTCTTGCGGCCCTCGGTCCAAGCTGCCCTCAGGGCTCCAAAAGTAGCGGGCTTTGCGGCGGGACGGCGCCCTAGGGTGTTATGTAGATCTTGGTGGCCGAGAATTGAGTTGCGAATCAAGGCTTGGCTACTGATCACATGATGGGAAAATCTATTTTTACGGAAGCATGAGGCCCCAATACCAGTCAACACCCGGAGGGAGATTATAGAGTTGTTGTCTTCACCATATCGAAAGTTAGTTCTAGGAGCCTGTGCCGGATTCCAGAGCTCAGACTTGCCGTTTGTCAGCCCAAAGAACCCGGTTACAGCTGGCGCAGTCAAATTATCTAATACAAATACAAGCTGCAAATGCTCTGCCTACGATTCATAAATACAAGATACAACGTAGACTTTATATATGTTTATGTTGGGGAGATAGAGAATAAGAATGATCGAAACATCGAGGCCTGTAAGCTATCAAAATGCGCTCAGTAGGATTGGCCAGTCGACGCGTCATATTGACCCGTCTAAAGTGGAGACAAAGCCGTTGAGTAACGCGCTAAGCATGAAGAGGTAAACACACGAACCTTCCGCTCCTCTCCCCTCTCAGTAAGGTCGGGGTTCTGGGTGACCTTTCCAGCGGCTTTCTCGATGCCACCTACGAAGGGGTGAGATTCAGAATCGCAAGACAAAAGGTGGAAATGGAGAAAGGAAAAACAACTCACCCCGCATCTTCTCGCCGAACGAGGCCCTCTGCTGTCCCTGTCCCCCAGCCATCCCAGTCTGACCCATCCCAGTCTGACCCATTCCGCTCTGCCCCATCCCACCCTGACCCATCCCCGTCTGCCCCATCCCACTCTGGCCCATCTCAGTCTGGCCGCCGCGGTCGCGAGCAGTGGCACCTACGCCCGTGCCCATACCAGTGCCCGTGCCGTAGGACTCACCCCCGGAAGATCCAAAAGTGTCGCGTCCGCCTCCGCCTCCACTGGTACCGAAGGGGTCGCCGCTCTGGCCGCGGTCGCTGCTGAGGAATTGCTCGTCGCCGGTGGAGCCGTACATGTTGGAGGTATCCTGGCGCTGGCCTTGGCCTTGGTTGAAGTCGCCGCCCATGTGGGGGTCGACGGTGCCCATGTTGGCTTGGCCTTGGCCGCGGCGCTGTTGGGTGGTGTCTTCACCTGTGACAAGTGTCAGTGGAAGTCTGGGACGAGATACGCTAAGGCAACGCACCGAACTGAGCTCCTTGGTCGCTACCAAAGCCCGTAGGCCGGGTGCTGGTGTTGTACTCGTCGCTGGTGGTGTTGTTTCCGTAAGACATGATGGTAATACTAGAAGGTTGGGGGGGTGAGACGGTGCAGCCCCCGGGCTTTATATGCGTTTCGATGTGGCGCCATGACGAGAAACATGACGCAGGTGTTCCGCTGGGATGACGGGGTGTGATCAGTCTGGGCTGCTTGTTTGGTGTGAGTCGTGGGGTAGATGAGACGACTCCTGAATCAGGTCACGTCACAGGCTGGACGCAACGCGTACACACGTACAAACAAGTGCCTGGTTCGAAACGCCGACATGCCCACTGCATCGAGTCACATCGCGTCCTCGCGGGGTATACATACCTTCCAGACAACACCTCGCAGGAAGCTATGGAGTCTATTACCCAGTCACGGATAACCGTGACCCCAATCGATTTCGCTCAAACATCCCTGGCGGACCCCTACGGCCTCTTCTACGCCAAAGTCATCGACGGCCTCTTCACGCCCACTGACTGCGAGCGCCTCCTCTCCCTCGCCTCCTCCTCTAATGGCTGGCAGCCGGCTGGACTCAGCACACGCGGCACTGAGCACACTGTCCACGCAGGCTTTCGGAACAGTGATCGTGTCTTGGTGATTGACGATGAACATTCAGCGTGGATCTACGCGAAGCTCAGGCCGTACGTCGAGGAGATACACGAAATAGCGCCAGACGGCAAATGGGGGTGTATCACTGGAAAAGCAGGGAAGACGCAAGGCCCGACGTGGTCCCTCACTGGGTACGTTGCCAGCATTTTCTATTATTGGATATTGGATGCTGATGACCAGTAGCGTGAACCCCCGGCTCAGCTTCCTGCGCTACGGGCCAGGCCACTATTTCAAACCACACTGTGACGGCCTGATTGAAGTGGGCACCACCAAGTCCTTCGTCACGCTCCACCTCTACCTCAACGACTCCGCCCTAGGATCCGAGCCACTCCAACTCACCACCACCACAAACCCATCTCCATCCGCACCCACATCCGGAATACTTCACCCTCTTCCACAACACCATTCCCTACAGCCCCATCCCCAGCACCATTAGCAGGCCTAAATCAAGAACCGCCCGCGGAAAGTGACGTTCCGCTCCACGGCGGCGCCACACGATTTTGGACGCCAAACAAGAAGGCGTACCTCGACGTGTATCCGAAGCTTGGCCGTGTGCTCATATTCCAGCAACGAATGCTTGTACACAGCGGGGAGGAAGTTACGCAAGGTATCAAGTACACCATGCGCAGCGACTTCCTGTTTGAACAAAAGGAGACCCAAAGAAAGGAAAGGCGTGATCGTCATCGCTATTATCACTATACACTTGACTTGAATTTGGAACACATAGCAGCAATGATAACATTCGATGAGCCCCAACAATTCGGTAACGAACGTATAGTACGTATGGTGATATGCGTGGGTCGGGCAACGTTTAACTAGGGAAAGTAAGAGTACAAATTTCCGAGATCCAAATGTGCTTAACAACACATCTCGCAAGGGCAGCCTGCCAGAATTTATTTCTAAATCGCTGGTATGCATATCAGTATGAAAGGACGCACAGAGGATATCGGCGACGCAGTCGCAGCATCCCTACGGAAGCATAACTCATTAAACGCAGGTACGACCGAAAGACTCGCTGCGTACATAC
Source organism: Lyophyllum atratum (assembly GCA_014905825.1). Classification (NCBI taxonomy): domain Eukaryota; kingdom Fungi; phylum Basidiomycota; class Agaricomycetes; order Agaricales; family Lyophyllaceae; genus Lyophyllum; species Lyophyllum atratum. The sequence goes on along the minus strand of JACGCN010000019.1, from coordinate 628,769 downwards.
CTCGCAACATTCTAGAATGTAAGAGCGAAGCCATCAGACCAGACGAAGATAAAGGATGGAGAATGTAGACAAGGACAACGCACCGAAACATAGGAAGCACCCGAACAGGCCCAAAAAGCAGTCCTACATCCACAAATTCAAATTCAAAATGTACGACAAGATTGAACGAGCCAGGACATACCTTCCCTGCTCCGCCACCACGAAGCCTCCGCGCCTTGTTATGATCTTGTGTGCGAGACTCGTGCGTCTCAGTCTGTGATTCAGAGTCCAATGTCTCTACACAACCATGAGACCCGTCAGCGAGAGTACTGTTGCGGCGAAAGAGGGAAGGAAGGAGCACGCACTCATGTTCATACTCTCAGCCTTGGGTTGCGCCGACACCGGTGCGATCTTGGCGAGTGCCGGGACAGCAAGGGGTTGTTCGCTCGCTGCGTACATCGTGCTTATACTTGGACGAGGGTGGGGGCGTTGGTATGAGATATAGCTAGACGGCGGCAATCCGAATCAAATCAAGTCAAGTCTGGGTATGAATGTGAGTGAGAATGCAGGTCTTGAGAAAGACGTCTGATCCGAAGGCGAGACTATGTGCCGACCATTCCTCCTTTGTCGTGGTCTTTATATAACACCAGACCAGGGGTTACGACGTATTTTTAGGTCGAAGGCGCAGGGAATGACGTCCATGGGGGGCTGTATCATTATGCTATTCATAGCTTGACTATAAATAGATTGACTGGGAGGTGAGAGGCAAGATTGCTATTGGCGCTGGTGGTAACGAGACTCAGAAGAGGGCGGTGAGACAATTGCAAGCGACAGGGCACTATAGAGGGGAGATGTAGTACTGCGCCGCGGTTGAGGAAGAAAAGGAGGCCGCAGGCGTGTACATAGCAGGTGATGCGTCCGCGACGACGGACAGCGACTCGGACGGAGTGTTTGGCGCCGTGGATTCGGCATGACACGGCCTTTTGTTGCGATCCCAGATTGCGATTTTTGGATGGTTATCACACGTTTCCAACTCGAAATCTGAAATCTACCAACGGTCGTTCCATGGCTTGTTGTCTCTGGAGCACGTTCATCTCGAGAAGCACATTCAGGAATTCTTCACTGAATCCACCTGCTGATCTGGAAAACCCGAATCGTTGAAGGTGCGGGCGAGGTCGCTGTGTGTCGTGGGGGTAGAACTCACCGTTTGCAGGCCAGTCGAAGACCCATCTGGTCCGAGACGAATCGAAAACGTCGTTGAAGAGCGGCACAACGAGCTCGCGATGTCGTACTAACACTCACCGTATATCGTCATCTTTAGGGAAAGAGAGACGAAAGAAGTGTTTCAATTATGACTGCAGCGTTGTCCTGTCTGTATACTTTGGTGGCATAAACGACAGTTTGTGGTGGGTGTGCGACAACTTCATCTCGGGATGAAGAGGGGACGGGGGTCTTGCAATCAATGTTGCTGTCGACACAGAAACTCATCGTTTGGCCATCTCCTGCGTGTCGAAGTGTCGAGATGAAGTTCTAGTCAGGATCAACAGATAACAGATCAAATTCGTTCTCGTCTGCGCCGAGCAGCCGTGCAGCCGACGTCGATCACGGATTTTTAAGGTCCGAGTCACCAACTCTCTACCTCTCTATACCTGTTGCTGTACCTCTTGACCTTACAACCGAGGAGAGGGAATTACTGTACTTAACCCAGACGTTCACCTGACTGTATGTCTCCCAGTAATCTCGTGACCTTGTCGTACAAACAGGTCCCGACGTCCTTGAACCCCATCGACATCCATCTCGATATTTACCCACCAGCGTTTACTCCCAATGGCACACATACGGTCATTCCTTCAGTACCTGCGGTAATCTACTTCCATGGGGGTGGCCTAACAGTCGGAAATCGTCAATCTTGGTTCCCTGACTGGCTTCAAAGTCAGTATATGTTACTTTTGCTCTTTCTCTATCCCTTGCTTATCGTTCAGATGCTAATTCAAACATGAAGAGCGCACCGCGGCTGCAGGTTACGCTTTCATTTCTGCGGATTATCAGCTTATGACACCAGCAACGGGGCATGATATCCTGCGGGATATACAAGATCTGCTGACATTCGTGACTTCACGAGACATTGAGTTGCCTTCTCTCACCGTGTCTGGCGATACCACCCACGTTCTCAACAATGGAAATCTTTCTTCGGTACCCAAGTCATTCAGCGTTGACCCAGATGCGATCGCGGTAGCGGGAACCAGTGCTGGTGGGCTTTGCGCATACCTCGCTGCTATGCACTGCGTTTCGCCAAAGCCTGCGGCCCTGGTTTCACTGTATGGGATGGGCGGAGACTACTTGGTGAGTTAGGATATCATCTTGCGGCGCGAAACAGACTCACGAAATTCCCAGACACCTCACTACCTCACCGCAAAGACGAAGCCCTTCTTCCGTGGAAGAGAGATCCTCGATCCCCGCGATTTCTTAGATCTCCTCCACCCCAACCATCTTCCCGATACCCCGACGGACTTCACACATACCTCATTCTCGTCTCTCCAGCCTATTGCAGACTCGGGCCTTGTATACCATCCAGAGACATATCATACCCCTGGATTCCCAGCCAACCCCCGTATGCTCCTCACACGCCTCTATCTTCAACTCGGCGTCTTCCTGGACTACTACACCGGCGCACATGAGAACGGCGGGATCAGTGTTGTTCTTCGCCAAGCTCTGGAGTTGAAATCCGCTTCTCAGGAAGAATTCCTCAGCCGTGTGCGCGCCCTAGTTCCCCCAAAGCACCATGGGCTCTTTCCACAGTTCGGCGTCACTTCGGAATGGCCTCCGACGGTTATGTTGCACGGGACCGCGGACTCGGCAGTACCGATCTGGGAATCGAGGAGCTTGGGACGGCAGTTGAGGGCGTGCGGAGTGCCGGTGGAGATTCATGAGGCTGAAGGTGCCGAACATTCATTTGATTATGAACCTGGGGCGGAGGAGAAGTATGGCGACGCGTTTGATGCGGTGGGTAAGTTTTTAGAACGGTACATTGGGGGGAAGCGGGGTCGGTGGTGACAAGTTCCGGATTATATGGAAGATTAGAGCTGGTGAGTTGGCTAAGTTTACGAGACTTATCTATCCGATTCTAACCTGATGAAAGTTTGATGTATTAGATTATGTGTATGTATATCATTATATGTCTCGTCCTCGCCCAAGCGAATCTTTCAGAAGGTTCGCGTGGACTTGCATGCGCTTCAAGTTCTAAACGCACCCCTTCTCGTCTTCGAATCATGAAGGCACCTAAGCAGCAAATCTGACAGCTTCTCCATGTACTCTCTACGTTCCAAGGCGGGTTTGTCATATGTTTCCATCAATCCATCTAACACGCTTCAAGAAGGCTCCAAGCAAATGTATAACCACGTCCATGGGAACGCTCCATTAAATTGTGTACACTCAAAAGTCAGAGCCCGAGTACGCCATGCGGCCGAGCGAGCGAGAGTTGGCTTCCTCTGCACGATGATTGTTTGCCGACTGCCAGTGAATATTGACAGTGCCGGTAGCAGATGCGACTTCTTATAATTTTAAGTCCGTATCAGGTCTGTTTATATCTGTTGGACATGGGGTCGTGGCCAGGGTGACTTGTTCCTTGTGCGATCACCATGAGGCAAAAGATGAACTGCAAGTGTCGAAGGCATCACTCACGGTGTATGGGTGGCGGAATTTGTGAAGGTAGGACACATGTTAGTCTTCCTGTAAGACTACTAATGAACGTGTCCCCGTCTCGTTAGTAAAGTCGGAACTGTGACCGCTAAGTAAGGCGAGACAGCGCCTACGGCCAGCTTGTGATTGCAGACCCTGCAGGTCACTTGGCGGCTTTATTCTTGGAGCTCAATCGTTCAGCTTGTTTCAGGGAATCGTTTGATATCTAATATGATTTCTGCAGAAAGCTCTAAGCATGCCGTGGTGTCAAAATTATGTGTAGGGACCGGATAAGTATCGTCTGTCCTGTTTCTTGTACGCACAGGGCATCGAGTACTCAAATTCCGGTGGTTGTAGGTCCAGGTGTTCTCATCGTTGTCGTTCTGATCCGACAATCGTTGACTTGTCATCTGTTTAGGTCAGCGGCCGAAGATGGAACAAAATATACAAGCAAGCATGTGCAAATAATGATCTTTCACCTCCGTCACCAATACAGCCGCCGTGTTCGCTTAAGGCTCCCTGAATGTAAGTCCTTGAATGGCAGGACTATCTTATGATAGGTTTTCTTCCACGTTCCAAAGGGAAAAAATCTTCCGATTTTTTTGCTGGGAGGTTGAGGAACCAGCGCACTGCTGACCTCATGTTAACCCTTGGTGGCGTAGATCTCTAATCTCCAGTCCGATCCGGAACACCATTTTTTCTTTGAAGGAACATTGCTCTCCCCGACGAAAGGGTGATCTATGGTAAGGTTCGCGAACAATTCAATACATGCTTCTAGTTAGCGTCCGATATGCAGATTCCTATCGCCCCTACGCAGCCCTTCCATTTACCTCAGTTTGCGTCACGGGTTTGTGTTCATGTCTTCTTGATCAACAACAGATAACAACCACGCATCATGTTTTGCGTCCGGCTTTTGATATCGTGCGCCCTATGCCTGGTTGGTGGATCTTCTATTCCCAATTGATCGTGGCATGGAGAGGAGATGGCACAGCCGGGTACAGCGTGGGGGGCGGTAAGACGGTGGGAGATAACCTTAGAATCACGGCAGTCTTGTGGTGTCACCGGTCCTATGATTGCCACGAGACAGAAATCCAAGACGGTCTTGGACGATAAGAAAAAAGTTTCCAGGACGGTGGTTACCAGTCTATCGTAGACTGAGAACACATCGAATCGCGGTGGCCGTTTATTTTGAGAGAACATGTGAACGAATAGGACCGAAGGGGTTCATGTGCGGTTGTTTGGGTGCGCCGTTTTCTGTGCGACTTTAAGCAGATATTTGAAATCTTTGCGACGTGTTGTTGATGTCGGATGATCAGATCAGGCTTGCAGGTCTGTACTTAGAGAAAAGGGGGCGAGAGACCAGGTGCAGTGGAGATAAGGTTGCGGAGTTGTAATTAGCGGCCTCATTCAACGCCACATCAATGGGTCTCAGCAGTTTCTGGGCGAATGAGGCCCCATTTTGCGGCGGAAAAAGGGGGCAGGGAACAAGCATGAGGCGTCGAAGAGTGGAGAAGGCAGGGTTTCGATGGGAGGGTTCACAGCTGATGCATGATGGAAAGCGTGTACCGATCTTTGTTTGTTTGTAATGCATGGCATTGTGTTTGCATTGTTTGGATTTGTGCCTTCCGCCCACATCATCTTGGGTTTTGAGTCTCGGCACTTTCAGCGGCGCCCGCATCTCTGTCCCATACCTCCACCATCGAAATAAACGGCCTTTGCCGTTCGCATGAGCCGTCGTCGCTCAAGCTCCTCTGCAATGAGCTCTGCAGTCGATAGAGATGTGGTTATGGGACCCCCACCCGTTCCTGGGTCGTCGTCGGGTTCCCAGCCGAAGCCAAAGGACGGTCAGGAAATCAGCGAAAAGTATAAGAAGCTGAAAAGGCGCTTTTTTGAACTCGAGGAGGTCAGTGAACGCCTTACTCTTTTTCTCGTCAACGAGAGAAAGAGTCCTGATGAAAATATTGACGCTTGTTAGAAACACAAGGAAACGAGCACAGAACTTCAACGCTCTGGAGAACGCAACGTCAAAATGCGCGAAGAACGAAAGTAGGCTACTCTCTTGATATACATCCAACTCAGTACCCCTTCCCGCGCTATCCTTACTGACGGGCTCCAAACACAGTATCTTGTTGGATCGCATCATTGAGCTCGAAACGGAAGGAGAGCCGTTTAAGAACGGAAGTTCAAGTGCCTCTCCGCCGTCATTACAGCCAAGCTCAAGTGCATTTCCAAGAACTTTTCTAAATGCTCGCTCCCGTACGTCGCCTGTCGCAAACCTCCGCGACGCACATGCCGAGGATAATGCAGATAGCGACCCCGACAACTCGCGTCATCTGGGGTCTGAGACCCACAGGCGCGGTGATGATGACTCTACGGACCGTTACGAGGAAGATTCTCGCGATTCGCGGAATGGAGATCTAAGGAGCCGTGGCTCTCTTCCAAATTCAAATGGCAGTCATCAAGGTGAGAACGACGCGTTGAAGAGTAGCATCACCTTCCTTGGCTTACTTCATGTTTCCGTCATATAGGTAGCGCTTCGCCCAATCATAGCTCTCCGACTGGCACAAGTAGGGTGCTACGTTATTCCGGCCGTTCATATGCTGAACACATAACTTCATCAGATAGCCACCATGCTACGGCTTCGTCCTCCTCTCATGTCCATCTGCGCCACTCCCCCGTGCCAGGGAACCATGCTTCGTCGTACCGGGACGAATACCGCTCTTCTTCACCAAGAGGTCGCGAAGACGTCGAAATGGGCGATGAGCGTGGATACGACTACCCGCAGCCAAACAGTGCGAACGGGCCTCGCCGCTCAGGAAGTTTCGAAAGGGAGCATGATTATGCCGATCGCGATAACGAACGTCGTTCAAATGGAGATTCCGACCAGAGCGGGCAGACCCACACTCCGTTCCCCGGGCGAGGCGAGGCGGACAGTGATCATTCGCCATCGCGTAAACAAGACCGTACGCCAGGACCCTCCCGCTCCACTCGTCGAAGCAGTAGGGTGGCCGCTGCGAATCAGGATCGTGACGTTGAGCTCGAACATACGCCTAGAACCCGAGGAGCTGCTAAGCGTGGAGGCCCCTCATCTCCTGCCGTCGGGGCACGTGTGACACGGAGGGAGAGTGCTGCACTCGCAGCAGCGGCTAAAGCCGAAGCTCTTCAGGAATCGGCTTCTCCGTCATCTCCACCTACAGCTGGTCCTGGTGCTGCAAACGAAGTTTCTCCACCAAATGGGAGTACCTCACAGCGTGAAAAATATCCTACCGCGGCAGACAAACCATATGCATCCACTCCTACATCATCCGCTCCCTTATCCCGTGCGCTTCCTCCTGCGCCTCCCGCTCACTCTGCAACTGGCGCTGCGCAGTCAACTGCGGATGCTAACATTGATCCAGCCTTGGCTGGGACTGGATCAGGGGGCATCAAGCAGTCTGAAAATGGCTCCGTGAAGGAGTCCTCGCCGATGGACAACATCGTGAAGGTAGCCGAAGCCGCTATCGCTGCACAAAAGGCCGCATCTCGGAACGCTACACCTTCGAGCTCTGCGTCCCCCGCTCCATCTCAAACGCAGCCATCAGTGACTTCAGGCTCCAGCGGCTCCTCCTCTTCCGCTTCCCCATCATCCTATAATCCCTACATGATCACAACGCAGATGGTGCCGAACAAGATCAACACTATGGGAATGGCTTCACCTCCTGGCATGCACCCTATAAACATGAATCCATATGCCATGTACTACCCTCCAGCCACCCCCGTTACTCCTGTCACCCCCGGCACCCCAGCGTATCCGCACCCGTATGCAAATCCCTACTACTACCTCACTGGGCCCATGCCTGGCCCCAGCGGCATGTACCCTCCAAGCCCGAACTTCATTCCTCCGAGCACGCAACGCCCGCAGTCGGAGGTTCAGCGTCAAGCCAAGCCAAAGCGACTCAAAGCACACACGGTCACTAGCAAGAACTTCAGCATTCCGATGGTTCCTCGCGACAAACGGGGAAAGCCTATGTTACCATTGAATGTCGGGATCATGACCGTCATTAACCTGGGCGACGTGTGCATGAGAGAGCACTTCCACACAGAGCGATACATCTTCCCCGTGGGATATGAGGTCACCAGGTACGTTATCATATCCCTTTTGATGTCCATCTGTGCTGACTAAGAGATCTTCTACATCTCATTTTCACCCATGTAGACGCTATCTGTCCACTGTCGATCCGAATGTCGAGGTCGTGTATCATTGTACTATCTTAGATGGCGGCGACGGTCCCAAGTTTCAGATTGTGCCGTCGGATGTGTCGGATCGACCGGTGATTGCGGGAACTGCAACGGGTGCATGGTCTAGCATCGTGAAGCAGGCCAATGCCATTCGCAATAGGCAGCACTCGAACTCTGTCTCGGGGCCTGACTTCTTCGGCCTTGGGCAGAACACGATCAAGCATCTCATACAAGAGCTTCCGAATGCTGATCGTCTGAGGGACTATGTGTGGCAGACCTTCGTTGAGGGAGGGTGCGTACCAGAATTATTTTATTGGTCCCAGTGAGCTCCTACTGACACATTTCTGCAGACCTCTAGGTGGACGGCATGCGGCTGTCATTCCTGCACTGCCGGAAGAGTATGACGCGGCCATGCCGATCGGCGCTTACTACCCAACGGATAGGGATAAGCGGAAACGGGACTCGACTGGGACTCCCGAGGCCGCGTCACCAAGGGGTATCTCCCACTACCCTCAACATATCATTGCGCAGGCAGAGGCTCAGCGTGCCCAGCAACAAGCGCTCCAACAGGCTCAGCAGATGGGCGCGCAGCCACTTAAACCAGGAGAATCATCGGGCCTGCAACAGTCGCAGGACGCGACTCAGCCGCCTGGTCAACCGGATGGTATGATACTGCCACCGCTTACAGGTCCGGGGCCAGCGAGCTTCCAGGAATACCGCCCACAGGCCGCCACAAGCGCTGCCAGGACACCTCAGAGTGGTCCAAGCGATGCTCAGCACGGCCTACACTCGCCTTATGTACCGGAGGGAGGCGTGCCTTCTGTCACTCCAGGTGCACCCCCTGTTCCCGCCACGTTCGCCAGCATCATGAACGCGTACCCTGCTTCCGGCGCCCCTCCACCCGCCCAGTAGAAGATTCCGTTCTTATCCACTATCGCCATCGCCCTCGCTGTAATTCACGTGTATACTGGCGGGACCTCCCCACCATCATCTTTGGCTGCGAATCCAGGACTCCAATTCGGACATGGGCATAAGGACACTTCTCGCTCCTTTCTTACCCTGTTATACTGGTCCTCTACAGATTATTCTATCGTCCTCGACGTCATGGCCTGTTGTATCGAAAGAACGTCCGGTTTTAATTCACATCTGTGTTTGTCTCTGTTTGGGGTCTCCTAGTTTTTTCGTTTCTTTTTTCTGTGTTGTCCGATGGGCTTGACTGCTAACTATCCCTCATCTTTCCTGCTTTCCAAAGTACTATTTGAAGTTGCTCGCCGTCGACACAGATGCACAAAACCGAAGTCCTATCACTTTTTGTAAAAATGGCATCCTGCTTTCCTCATGGATCGTTGCTTTCTAAGCATGGTGGCGCAACGTTGGCGGTATGTTTGGTTCGTCTAGAACTTCTCTCCCTTTCTAGACCAAACGCCGGATTCCCATGCTCCTCTGAGGCGCCTTCGTGGCACTTTCCACCTCTGGTAGGAGCATGCTGGAGACGATGCACAGGAGAGCCGGGATGATGCACTTGTGAAGAGGAGCTGGCGCCTGGCGCTGGTGACGAATCTCCATTTCTTTGCGGACCGACACTCTCCTTCGTAGCTATCGTTGCAAGCGATGCTTTTGCACGGCAATATTGAATCAAACCGTAGAGTGGTATTCCACGGGCCTCTGTGGGGACTCCTTCCGATGCAAGGCTAGTGCCGGATATTTGGGGTAGTATGTGAGGCGAACATTCTCGATCTTTATGGCTTTTACTCTTCATGTTCTTGTTGTGCCGAATATACGTGATTTATTGACGATGAAGGATAATTCATTAAGGGCTGATGCCTGCTGATGCATGGTAAGTTTAAATTAGAATTCTCACCAGGTTCTCGGAGTCGTTGCCCCCAACTGCGTCGCCCAGGAACAATTTATTTTCACGTGATGCGGCGCGTCGCGCTCAATCTGAGTGACCGAGACCCTTGCCCGTCGCCCCTCGCTTCAATCCAGCTGAAAGCCCATTCCGAGGTAATCTCAGCGCTCTCTGCTTCGTAACGAAGCTCGATTGCTTTCCTTCTTCGTGACAGCAGTACGCGACCGAGGCAAGGAGAAGGCAACCCTCCGAGCGCGGAGCTGTCACTAACTAGCACCAAAAATTTGGCCCCATTGATCGGCGCAAAGTCAATCGAGACTGACACGTCAATACCGGCTAGCGATGGCTATAAAAGCCCACCACAATTACCTGGAACTTCAGTCAGAGTCCTTCTCTTGTTCTCTCTTCACACTCACATACCTCGTCTCTTCTTTCCCCAAAATGACCGGCGCTGAACTTTGGTTGACCTACCAGCTCGCATCGCGTTTGCACCTGAAGAACGCGTCCACCACCCAGCTCATCGAGCTTGAGTTCCAGGACCACAAGCTTGCTGACCTGGAGGACGTCCTTGAGCATGGTACATCTCGTTCACCTTTCGTGTCTCGTAGCACTCACTGACCATAGATATCGTAGTCTTCCGCCAGGGCTTCGTGGAGCCTCAGCACCGCCCGTCGACATGGTGGGAGAAGAAGGATGGGCAGAAGGTCAAGGCTAGCCACTCCGTTGAGGACCTTCTGCACCAGGGCGTTGGGAGGTGCCCCGAGAGTGCGTTGAAGCTTGTCGTTCGTGAGTACAATCCTCGTCCTGTAATATCATGCCATTACTGATGATGTTTCCAGAGGACGTGCCCGCAGCACTGTGGTTCAAGTGCGTCTACATCCACAACGCGAGCGCCCCCGTTGTTGCGCAGCGGGTCAAGCTTGCGGCGTCGGAGACCCAGGCAAGGATGGAGATGTTCGCGAACGTGACGAACCATGTCTTCAAGGAGGGCTTCCTCGCCGCGAAGTTGAGGCCCGTGGTGCACTGGGAGGATGCGTGTGGGAAGAAGATTGAGGAGCATGCCCGCGTCAATGATGTCCTGGCATGGGGTGAAGGGATCTGCGAGGACAAGCCGCTGCGTCTCATCATAGGTGAGTTTGTTTCCGCTGGTATATCATGGAGAACGTCGGCTCATGAGGATCAACAGATGCGCATCCCGTGGCGGCTCATCCTGCCCATGGTCACCATGTCCCTGTATGTCATCCCCCCGTTCACCATAGCCGGCAACATGGCCACTGCCACGGGAGCCCGACTGCAATTGGTCACTGTGGTCACTGCACCCACACCCGCTGGATTTGAATGTGCGGTATTTCAATGCCCCAGTAGACGCTTCACCATCGTTATTCCATCCTTTAATTGTCGCGTAGCTTTCGTTTTCCTAGTTTTGATGATTGCAATGATATTTCGTTGACTTGAGTGTTGACGTTGAGGCTGAGGAACAAATAAGAAGACCGTGGCGCCAGTTCAGGGCCGGTGACTTCGCGCGTTAAGCGGCATCTTGAATGGTAGCCTGGTGTGTTTTCAGTTTATCGAGGAAGCACTGCCACCGTCTCTTTCTTCATCATCCTTTGTCTCGTGCGCCCGTAACCATGCCGCGGCGCAAGCAGTATTACTCCATTTTCTCTCCGCCAAGCCTCTCGATGTCCGAGCTCGTGAAGACCACCCTTGACCACGATTCCACAGACATGCTTATCGACCGATGGCTCGACCATCGCGGTCACGGACATGATGCCTATCATGAATGGTTCAGAGATGTTCGGGAACGCAAGCATGCTGCCCACTCGCAGACAAAACAAACTATTGCGTGGAACAAGGGAGAATTTGCACCGGAGAACGTCTTCTGCCGCACCGTCGATACTGGGCGTCTTATTCCCCTCGACAGGACATGGACGACGCATGTCTATCATCATCAGTCTTTTCAGGACCGAAATCTGCCCATGACTCCTGTTGTTTTCACGATGGTGAGAGATACTTTTGACTGTGCGATATGTGCCATTGATCATAATGTGTATTTTGGACAGCTTCCTGAGCTTATGCTGCTGCGGGGGATGCACGACTCTGGGTGCGACGAAATCTACATTATTGTCACCGACTTGAAGCGGCAGGAGATGGACGATGTCACGGAGTATTTCAAACTTGTGTGCCGCCACTCCTTTGGCCAGCCATGCAAACCAAGCATCGAACGACGAATACGCTACGAACGTGCGCATGCCCGTTCACCGCTACATACCTCAGAACATTGATGATGAAACCTGTTTCTAGACATGCGATTAACACATACACTCCTCCGCCAACGGCGGACACCCTGCTTTCCGCAGATCGATCTCGCGGTCCGTGCCATCCTCCACGAAAAGCAACCGCGCTTCCTCGTGCTGTTCTCGCATCACGGCACTTCATATTCACAGATCTTCTTCACTCACGCCTCATACGTCCCCGACGAAGACATATTTTACGACTACCCCACGGGCTGCCCGAACCCGTGCTGCAACGACGACTGCGAGATGATACGGTTCCCGAGGCGAGGCATGGAGACGGCGTCTGTGCTGGATATCAGGGGGAAAGGGAGGCGAAAGAAGATCAGGACGCGGCCGATGTGTAATTGGATTGACTGCGATGTGGTGTTTACGGACGAGGCGCCTGGGGCGAGCATGTCTGGCAGCAGCGAGGGTTCGGAGGTCAGTGTGGGGTCGGGCAGCAGCCATGATGCGAGGGTCACAGGGCAGACGTGCAGCAAGTGCAAACTCGTCAAGTACTGCTCGGCGGAGCATCAGAGGAAGGACTGGGAGGAGCATCGTAGGGTGTGTGCGAAGCCTTTGGTTCAGTGAGCGGTGTGATATCCGTTGGTAATTATTTTTTTCGACTTCCTTGGTCTCTGTACATGTGTGAAGACGATGGCATCTCTTCTATTGTAGTGCAAGTATTGCATTGATCTTACTGGTATCATTATTGTACCGCCCCCGTACCGTTGTTGTACTTATGAGCATATGTACTGACAATGTCCATACTACTCGTATAGTCTAGTTGGCCCTGACCTAACTAGCCATGATCAAATATTATGACGACACATCCTTCTGAATAAGTTCGACCCGTTCCACCACTATCGTCACTAATTCCCAGTTATCCGTGACAATCATGGCTTCTGTTCGATATCTCTGCGCCAGACTTGCTCAGCAAGTGAGCTAGCAGGATCTCATATTAAATGAAGGACACTCAGCCGTACCATAACAATCCAGATTGACGATGAGCTCATGGGAGTTGGGGCATTCAGTCTGGACCAGGTATGTTTTCCACAGCCTGCAACTGTTCCGAGTCTTACCCGACATTTTCGGCGATGTATAGTTGATGGAGCTGGCTGGCCTGTCGTGCGCTCAAGCCGTCGAGAGAGTTTACAAGAGGGACAGATACCCTCGCGTCCTGGTCTGCTGTGGGCCCGGAAACCAAGGTAATGCAGGTGCCCGCTATTGTTAGCTCTCGATTTGACGTGGTGGCGACAGGCGGGGATGGACTGGTTGCTGCTCGACACCTAGGTGGGCTCCCCAGTTGACGTCGCGTGAACTCAACTCAATGGCTCCCAGGCATGTTCGGATACCAACCTACGATCTACATGCCGAAGGTATGCTCTCCACGTTCTATAATTCAGTTATAGACACTCAACATATCCACAGCCTGGATCTAAAGACCACTACAAAGTACGCCCGCCTCTCCTGTCAACGACACCCGCGTCTGACCCCTTCCCACCCACAGCGTCTCCAAACCCAATGCGACAACATGAAGATCCCCACCATCCCACCCTCCAACGACCTCGAGCCCCTCCGCGCGGCCCTCAAATCCTCCGACGTCATCCTCGACGCTATCTTCGGCTTCTCATTCAAAGGCCCCATCCGCGCACCCTTCGACACCGCGCTCCCCCTCATCGCAGAGTCCGGCCTCCCCATCGTCTCCGTCGACATCCCGTCCGGGTGGGACGTCGAGCAGGGGAACACGGGGGGCGTGGGGCTCGACCCGGACGTGCTGGTGAGCTTGTCGGCGCCGAAGGAGGGCGTGAAGGGGTACAAGGGGCGGCATTTCCTTGGGGGGAGGTTCATTCCGAAGTACGTGTTTTGCTGGTGTCGCGAGTGTGCGAGTGCTGATTGGATGACGTGATAGGACACTTGAGGAGAAGCATGGGCTGAATTTACCGCCGTATCCGGGCTCGGACCAGATTGTGGAGTTGCCGTATGTGGAGTCGTCTCAGAAATTGTGATAACACGCGCGTTTTGGAAGTGTTTTGTATCGTGTACAGTGAATGGTTTGTAAGAAAGTGGTGTACCCTGTAATCTGTTGGGCTTCCCTTATCTGTCCTTTGCATATTGAAACACCCTCACATTAGTTGTTGTTGAGCTATTTCGGTTCAGACACTCTGACATAAGACTAATTCGTCGATCCGTAAATGATAGTTTGATGACTTTGGTTGATAATATACATGTCTTTTACTTCTTATCAGGGCAAGCATGAAAGCCTCAAGTTCACAACTTCAAGCCGATGTTCACATGGACACCTTTCACCTGGGTATATCTGAAAGTCAAGGAGATATGAGTTTTCCTCAAGAGGGTCACCGAACAAATGAAACACACGTATCAAGGGCATATTCGCCGAGCTCCCTGCCAATGCCGGACTGCTTGTATCCGCCGAATGGCACTGCAACATCGCTGGCCTGTGCGCAGTTGACCTATTGTCCCATAGGAATTACCTCAGCATTCAGTCTGGGAGAAACCATGAAACGGCATACCCAGGCAGATCCAGCCTCCAACGAGTGCGCGACGCGAATAGCACGGCTGACATTCTCAGTGAATACGTTACAACCGAGGCCGTAGGATGTGTCGTTCGCAGCTTCGACCACCTCTAAGAACGTCGAAGCTATGTTATGAAGATTACCATGGATGGAATTTTGAAGAACGTACCCTCCTCGGTCTTGAACTTGATAACTGATGCGACGGGGCCAAAGATTTCCTCTTGAACGATCTTCATATCTGGCTTGGTATCCGTGAAGATAGTAGGTTGAATGAAATAACCCTCTTCTCCGTGACGCGCTCCTCCGATATGAACGGTGGCCCCCTCTTTCTTGCCTGAATCGATGTAGCTCATGACGCGCTAGCGAAAGATAATCATATCAGAAGAATAGGAAACACATGTCACAAAAATCTCACATCAAATTGGACCTGGGAGACCTGAGGACCATGCTCTGTACCCTTACCGAAGGGATCACCAGTTGCGGAGCCCAGGAACTTCGCGACTTCCGTGAATTTTTCCAAGAACTTATCGTAGATGCCTTCCTGGACGAAGATACGGGAGCCAGCAGTACATGCCTGACCTGTGAAGAAAACTTTAAGGAGTTGGGGGGACGTCATGACGTAGCTGTGCTCACCCATATTGAAGCTAAGGATATCACGCAAAAGTAACGAGGGTCAACATTTCCGGAATGGTTTGCGAATGAAGGAGATCAAGAAACGTACAAGATTCCGAAGCTGGCCCACTTGACAGCTTGCTCGAGGTCGGCGTCATCGAAAATAATGGTCGGGCTCTTCCCACCAAGCTCGAGTGTGACGACCTTGAGGTTAGTCTCAGCGGAGGCCTTCAAGATCTTGCGTCCAGTGAGCGTGCTGCCAGTGAAAGCAACTTTCTCGATCTTCGGGTGCTCGGCGATGGCCTGTCCTACCGTAGGTCCTAGTCGTTTCTAGATCAGACGGAAGCCCACAAGAAAGGAAGTAAACAGAGGGTACATACCATAGCCGTTAATAATGTTGACAACACCGGGAGGGAAACCAGCCTCGTTGATGAGATCGGCCACACGCAGGGCTGTGAGCGGAGTGATTTCAGAAGGCTGGGTAAAGGTTTAGAACGTGGCGAAGATATGTCAATTTCTAGCTACGCGCACCTTCAGGACGATGGTATTTCCTGTGGCGAGCGCCGGGCCGATCTTCCAGGAGAGCATTCCCTGTCGATCCGTCAATCAATATCGGAAGACGATGACACTATAATAGATCTCGCACTATAGGGAAGTTCCAAGGGATAATTTGGCCCTGACGTCACTTGAGCTACAGAAAAAATAGCAAGGGAAAAAGAAGACGTACCACAACACCGTAGGGTTCGTGCCTGGTATACGCAAACTTGCTCTCGTTCGTCTATTTGAATACCCGTTAGACATGAGCAGGACGAGGTCGATGGCCGTCTTACTTCAATGGTCTTTCCTCGGACCTTGTCCGCCCATCCTGCGTAGTATCTGATAACAGCAATGGCGCCTCCAATATCCTGCGTCTTCGATTTCTGGAAGACCTTGCCTGAGGTACCGATATCAGGATATGCAAGGATGCAAGAAGACCGAACTGAATAAGACGTACCGACATTCAGACTCTCCAATGCAGCAAGCTCGTCGATATTCTGCTCCATGAGGTCTGCAAGTTTGTTCAACAACTTTCCGCGAACTGCTCCTGGACATTTGAGCCCCCACGAAGTTTTGTACGCCTAGTAGTACGGGATGTCAGGACCGTGATCAAAGTAGACGGCGTGTCATTCCTACTTTCTTGGCAGCATCAACGGCGATGTCGACATCCTTAGAGGAACCGCCAGATATTTTGGTGATAACCTTTCCCGTCGCTATGTCATAATCTGTGAGCGATCTGGACACTTATCCCATATTGGAACCATATACCTGGGTTGACGACGCTTACAGTCGCGTATGAGTTGTGCTTCCCTCTCAGTCAGATCAACGACTTACTCGATTGTAGCTGGCTCGACAGGATCAACCCATTGGCCGTTAATGAACAGCCTGATGAAAGGATCGTCAATCAGATCAGATACGTTACAATTGACCCCGCACCCACCCAGTGTTGACCGTAGCCGCGCCCTTGAATGAAGGGGTGTCGAAAGTGTGAGTGAAAGTGCCTGGCATTTTTGGGGTATCAGAGAACGAGCGACGGTCGTGGAGTATATATACCTCACACAGTCCACTTCAGAATGGCTGACAGAGAACTTTAGCTTATTCATAGCATTGATGCCGCGTGACAACGCTTGAAAGATCTCTTGGTCAGTATCCAGATCTGTCTTGATCGACCACCTTTAAACATATGCCAAAAGGTGTACAGCACTAAGGAGGAACACGATGTGAATAAACGGGACATTAAGAGGGAAACATACATGGAGAGGCAGATGGTGCCCTAATATTGCGATGAAGTCCTTCGTCTATTAGTATAAGAAGGAGTTTCCGTACGCGGAGAATAGTCACATGGTAAACCCACGTCATGGCATGTTCTGAGGAGATCTTGTGAACAAGTTCGGGAGCAGTCACTTCATTGAATACTACATGACGTCTGCAAGCACACCCACTCGCCCACGCACAGAAGTACCTCGTATCAAGGCTACCTGCTATCGCCTCGAGGGCGAGGAGCTGATATAAAAGCGCAGGGGCTAGAGATGGGCTGGAGAGCGAGCTGCTGAGAATTATCGATGACTGAGGCCCCGAATCGGGTACATCGGGTCGGTTGGTGGTGAATCTTCTGAGTTTTCATTGGCTGGAGCCAACTGTATGACCCATTCATGATATTATGTTACTGTAAAGCTGCTGAGCACTAACGCGCTGAAAATGTAGGTGGCAGATGGCAGTTCAGAATGTCGCAGCAGTTGGATGGGCAGAGTCCTGGTTGGGTACTGATCGTTATATGAAGTGGCGCCATCAGAGGCCTTCAAAGATAATATAAGGAGCCGTCCAAATAGGCCTCATCCACGTCGCATATTACAGAGCAGAAGGTCGGTGAAGATGTCGCCCATGCATGGGTGACCGGACAGTCTGCGGAAGACCGAAATGCAATGCCTGTATGGCCAAATGAAAAGATAGCCTGTTGAGTAAGAGATGGCAATTAAACTGAAGCACATGATACGAAGACACAGCATCTGAGAATCTGGCATGAAGTTTTGAGGTATCAGGCTAGCGGACGCGACTCGGACGAGTCGGAAAGCTGAAGGGTCAAGTGGCAAGTTTGGAACAGATGCCGCAAGCAAATAACGCGAAACTTCCTTTTGGGGTCTGACCTTGGTCTGACGATCTTCCCCTCGTGCCTCGAGGACGAACTACCCTCCCACCACCATCGTCCGCGAGATGGAATGCCCGATACTACAGGCAACGTCCCTGGAAGTCCTTATTCACATCCAGAGTTTCATGGAGCCGTCAGACATCGTTGCCCTCCGAAAGGTTTGCCACTGCGGGAACCTGGTCGGCAAGAATAGTATCACTGACCTAGAAAACAGACATGCAAACACTTAGCGAGCGCTACACAGCAGCGCATAGTCTGGCTGGAGGCTCTTCACCGCATTTGTGTGTCACATGGGCTGTTCCTTCCCTCGTTTCCCGTCGAACACATGTCGCAAAAATCTCTGGAGCATGCCGCACTGGCCCCTCAACGTTTCCATTCCATGATGCCGAAGAGCAGCGAAGCAGACCCCCCATTTTATTCTTCCACCCGTCTCATAGATTTTCGGTTTTGCAGGAGCCTCGACTACCCGATTCAACCGACGTTTGACCAAGTCCGTCTCATACCTGGAGGGCGGTACTTGTTAACGAGATCTGAACGCCTAATGTTGCTTTGGGACCTCGGGTTCAATGCCGCCGTGATGATACGTCGTTTTCCTGTGGCATCCATGATTGTGAAGACGCCATATTTCCTTGGCATCAGGCCCACTGTTGATGGTAGCGGTATGGTATTGGTTCTGCCAATTGTCTTGGACGACCAGTACGCTACTTTAAATATCACTCCATGATACGTCTTACAATGGACAAAGGTCGACATCCATTTCGGTCTTTACCATATATCCCTTGCATCCGCATCCTGCATTCCTCCATGTCGCAACTCTGGATAATTGCGGTATCTGGGGCGGAGATATCGTGTGGGCGACCTCTGACACTCGGGTTGCATTCCAGCGTTCAACCATAATAACTGTCTGGAACTTCAGAGATGACACCATCGTAGCATGGAATCATCAGACTCTCGATGTCCGCGAGGTAAGCTGAGCGACGATCCATCGACATGGGGACAACTCATGTCTTATGTGATGCCTAGATCATTTTGTCAGACGACCACGTCATTTTATTCCGGCCAAGTGGAATTTCGCTTCATAAGATACCTATGTTATACCCTCGCAATTCAGGCCGTGACACGAAAATTGACCACTCGCATTCGCTCATGGATTTCGCCTATGCTTCTGGCCCTTATGAGGATGACATTTTCTATCTTGTCGCCACTAGTTGGATGCCGAAGCAGAACACCGACCCCTTCTTCAGTATAGTGGCCAGGAACTTTGCTGGAGAAGACATCATCGACTATTACGCATCGGTGCCGATGGATAACCCCAATCTACCAACCCGCATTCCGCTGCTCACAGACTCCCTTCGCCTCCCTCCATCAGCAGATGTCGATGAAGTGCCGATTATGCGACTTTGCAACGGATATATTACCCAGACAGCATTAAAGGACGGGCGGCAAGTGCTATTCATCACGTCGCCAATTCCTACACAAACCATTGCAGGAGGAGCCGAATTTGGGACTTGTAAAGTTGTCAATCTTTGGGAACCTGGCGGCGAGTCAGAGGCCATCAGCGAATATTCGCTCTGCCCTGCCACTGGTCGCTTGTGCATTGTGATGACGGGAGGGCATGAAATCCGCATCATTGACTTTCTCACACCGTTTTGAATGGGCAAGACTTCGAAGTAGGTCAGATCGGTGCTCGGTCGCTCGGGCTTCACTGATGAACGACTTTTTGCAAGTTGTCCATCGCGGGACTACCCTAGTTAGCCCTGTACGGTGGTTATAGGCAGAGTGTGTCCTCGTCGGCCACCGTTGCGCTGCCCTCATCATTCTGGCACCTATGCGTCGCTCACAGCCTGCCTCACTCCTAATCACTTCTTCCCCTTCTGCGTCTGTAGATCAGTTCATTTTGATTCTTGGTTGCGAATGTACCCTTTTGACACAAATTATTAAACCATTTCCTCTCGCTTTATAACACGTCTTCCAAGATATCACCATACGACATCAAGTGAATCGGTGGATTTATATATATCGGCTGAAGAGAGCCTTAACCGTAGAGGTTCGGAAGAAAAGGAACAACGACCGATCACACTCTTAGTACGAGCGAGTGGACGTTGAACAAACCTTTCGAAGTCACTCTACCAATAATGCTAGAGGCTCAATCTACTTTTCCTTGCTTTCGACGTGCTGCAAAAAGTGGATAGCCTGGAGCCTCAGCAAACAGACGGCATCAGCTGTGATCGAGTGTTTATTTTTAGATTGTTTATCACATCCAACTGCCAGTTATTGAATATCGCTCTCCCTCATAATTGACGCCAGAGCGCCTCTCTTGTATATAACCACCACCAACCTCTGTACTAACTGACTCAGACACCTAATAGTAATCCTCCCGACTTCCTTCAACATTGCGACCGCCATGGGAAACAACCCCAAATCGCCTTCATCACCCAAAGGAGGTCACCCTCAGGCTTCCCGAGAGTCTCAGCGCACCAAGGACATCCGCAAGCTCGCTGCGTACATCCAGTCGGAAAAATGCAAAAACATTGTTCTGATGGTGCGTGGATACGAGTCGTCTCTCAAATGTTCTCATTTGTCTTCGATGACGTCGAATGCAGCTAGGCGCCGGTGAGCTCTTGCTGAATGTTAGGGTTGACCCATGAATGTATATTGATCTCGATCTTACTCCAGGCTGCAGTACCTCCTCTGGAATCCCTGATTTCCGGTCTCCGAAGACAGGCAAGTACACGAGCTCGTCGACGCTCCTCATCTTGTATTAATTGCCAGCCATTCGATTCTTCCAGGACTCTACGTAACTATATACCAGCTCCGTTCTACTGGAGAGACATATTCATAGTCCTTCATAGTCTAACCTTGCAAGGCTGAAACTACCGCATCCCGAAGCCGTCTTCGAGATCAACTTCTTCCGCCGGAATCCAGTGCCTTGTACGTCCGGTCCTTGATAAACGCCGCTAACAATCCTCATCCTCCGTCGGTCCGTCATAGTCTACACCCTTGCCGCCGAGCTGTACCCAGGCAACTTCCGCCCGAGTCCCACGCATTCCTTCGTCAAGCTCCTCTCGTCCCATGGCCTCCTAAAAATGTGCTTTACGCAGAACATTGACACCCTCGAGCGTCGTGCAGGAGTGCCATCGGATAAGATCATTGAGGCGCACGGCAGCTTTGCGGAGCAGCGCTGTGTGGACTGCAAGACCCCTTTCCCTGACGATGAGATGCGTGATATCGTGCTCGGGGACAGGCCGGAGGCGGAGGAGGTGCGCATCCCCCGGTGCAAGCGCGCCAAGTGTGGTGGGCTCGTGAAGCCAGATATTGTATTCTTTGGCGAGGCGGTGCGTTCCTTGTTCCGTTTCTTTCTGCCCCACATAAGCGCTTACCTGCCCTTGCCACTAGCTCCCCGAGAATTTCATCAGAAACATTCCGGTGGTCGGCTATGCGGACCTGCTTCTTATTATAGGCACGTCGCTGACCGTGCACCCGTTCGCCTCGCTCGCGAACATGGCAGACCGTAGAACGTGCCAACGTGTGCTCATCAATCTCGAGACTGTGGGCGACCTTGGACGGCGCCCCAACGACACAGTACTTCTTGGCGAGTGCGATGCCATAGTGCGCGAGCTATGTGAGGCACTTGGTTGGGGAGAGGAGCTCGAACGCGCGTGGGCGGAGACGGCGTTGGATGGGAAGACTGATGAAGCAAAGGAGAAATTAGAAGAGAAAGTAGAAGATGAAGAAAAGGAGAAGGAAGAGAGAGAGGAGGTTTTGGAGCATGAGGTGGAGAAGATCACGGAATCCATCGGGAAACGGCTAGATCTCGATGAGACAAAGGACTCCGATGCAGACGCAGCGAAGGGCAGCTTTGATATGTCTACGAGTGCAGTGAAGCAGGGGGAGCCCTTGGAACAAACGCCGGAACCAGCAAAATCCAGTAATGACGGAAAATTGTGAGTCGCGGCTACCGAATCCGCATATCGAAGAGTGTACTGTCAATGTTGTATGATAGATCATAGATGAGTAGATTTTCTTGTATTTTGACCTATGCGTAATCCGATCTCTCGTCCGCACCGAGTTACTAACATGGAGCTCAGAGTTGAAAAGACTACGTTTCCTCTATATCTCACCTCACTGCACAATGAGTGGTCATTTTATCCCTCTCTGGCCTTCCACAAGCGAGGAAATGATACACATGAGTTCCTATTCACGAACTGCATGCCCTCATGTCTTATGGGATTTATCGCCCGCTTAGCATTCCATGGTTCAATATCTGAATGGTATGTGAATTGGTCCGCAGCGAATGCCACATCTTCTGTAGAGCCTACGACTTCTCGGAGTCCTCAATCTTCCTGCCATCAATCGGCCTGTCCGTACCAATTGCAACAATGTCACCCTCCTCGTCATCCATCTCATGGAAGAAAACCCAGATGGCAATCGCAGCCAGCACGCAAGCCCCTCCAATACCGACGAAAGGCCAGATCAAATTCGGATCCGAAAAAGATGGCGAAATAATGAGCACAATGGCGCTCGATAAAGAACTCATAAAGAGGACGACCGCAAAGATCAGTCCCTTCATGCGCTGAGGCGCTCGAGTGTACGCACTAAGTCGGGAGCGAGCTGTCAGCCTCGGTATATGGAAAGAGCAGAATAAAATCGTACATCTCGTAGCAAGTGATGTTGATTAACAACTCTGCAGTTGCCGGGAGGACATATAGTGGAAGTTGGGCCCATACACTGAGCGGTGATACTGTTGTTCCGATTTTGCAATTTGTGGCGTAGTAGCCGCAGGGCGAGGTCT
This sequence comes from Lyophyllum atratum, assembly GCA_014905825.1. NCBI lineage: Eukaryota > Fungi > Basidiomycota > Agaricomycetes > Agaricales > Lyophyllaceae > Lyophyllum > Lyophyllum atratum. The sequence continues at coordinate 606,148 of JACGCN010000019.1, read as the reverse complement.
CATATACACGCCATTGGAGGAGCGCACCGACAAGCATAGTTGCCGCAGCGAAAAAGTAACCAACAACGACTAACGTGTTGGATGAGTACGTCGTTGTTACGAGTAGGATTGCCCACAACTCACCACGACGGATGGGCGAGAAGTTGATGCCGATTTTCCGAAGGTAAGGATAGACCTATGGTAAAATATGAGTATCAAGAAATCCTCGTAAACGGCAAACACACCCCGTAATTCAAAATGGGTGCCATCACGATGATGGTGAGAGGATTGAAATTCGAGAGTAAATCATTCGGTGCGTCGTTAGTAGTCATACTTCCTGCCTGACTGGTTTGGATTGTGCTCAGACCGCCATCAGCAAGGTAAAAGATAGGAAGGAAGATGCTACGAGATCCTGTAAGCGGGAGACACGGAGGCGACAGGAGGAAAGTATTCCGACATACAAGAGTTTGCAAGCTTTAAACGTGCGTCGAATTTCATCGACGAAGTCGTCATCCCATTTAATCCATCCGGCCTTTTTATTCTTAAGACCGCCAGACGCAGCAATTTGTGACTATCGAAATATATCGATTCGTGGATTGCTTGCATTGAAACAACTAGGTACTCACTGGCTTTGCTTTGTTCCAGAAATCGTCGCCGCCCTTGAAAGCTTTTCTGATACCACCTTTGGAAATGAGGACCTGGCCGACTTTGAGGGTGTCGTAGACCACAGATCCTTGAGGGGGTACTTTGATGAGGGATTTATAGGTGATAGCAAGGAAAAATGGCATGAGGAAGTAGATGATTAGAGGGACGAGGAAAGCGAGCCAGAAGCCGATACGCTTCTCCGCATCTGTTGGTCGCAACGGTGGTCAGATATGATAGCACGGTCAGTAGATACGGCGTACATGTTGTCCCCAGCTTAAAGAAAGCCCCAAGGTTGATACTCCAATAGTAAATCTAAGCAAGCCTTCAAACATCGACCATATTGTTGACACAGATAAACGCACCAGCATGATATTCTGGGTTGTGACGCCTGGATCGAGGATGACTCTTTCCCCGGTTTTCAAAGTTGAGATTCTCTGCGCTTGGATTGGTGCTTGATCCGCCATCAGTGGTGCCACACTACAAGGAATATTCTATAAGAGATGGAAAAGCATAGGATATAAGGAACGCAACATACGAAGCTTTTATCATGCCGGTGCCCAGAGCCAGAATTAGAATCGAAAGCACGAATGGTGCAATAGCATGTCCTCCATGAATAATGGATGGAATTGCAGCTGAAACATAGTCAGTTTCGAGGCTGAATTGGAGAGTGGGGTCTCGCACCAACAAAAAGTATAACGTGAGCGACGAATCCGATCGCGGTCCCGATGCAGATAGTCTTATACTGTGGAATAAACCATGTAAGAAGTGCAGGGTATGCCCAAGAGGCTGTAGATGTAACTCACACGTCCCCATTTCGTATCAGCAATTATTCCACCAAGGATCTAGTGCCGCGTTAGTTCATTTAATCTCTTGAGATGAACACGCGCGTACGGGGAAGATGTCTAATTTCCATTCTTCAGTGCCGACAGACGGGAATTACGGCGGATTACATACAGGCAAGGAAACTAAAAGTCGTAGTTAGACCCGTGGCGGTCTTGAGTCCCAAACCTAGAGCACCCGGAGTTAATTGAGTGCCCAGAGGTGTGGCACCAGCTCCGTTTCCTCCAGCTGGTAGAGGCCTTTGAACGAAGTTGTTGAAAACTGGGAGCAGTCAATACAATATGATTGACAGGCTTCAGCCAAAACGTACTTCCACTACATCCGTAATAACTGGCGCGCTCGGCTAATCAAGAACTTGAGGTCAGATAAGGTTGGTTCAAAAGATAAGGAGCCCTGCGCACCAAATTCTACGATAGCGATAGCATACGCTGCCCAAGGTACTGGGGCACTCACAAGCCTTAGAGTGGCTCGCTCCTCGTCAGTCGGTAGGCGACTTTCAGTGAGATCTTCGTCCGAGCTTTCATTGATGAAGTCATCGGGATTCTTAACGTCGTCACCATTGTAAGTCTCAGCGATAGGGGTGTCGCCGTCCTTTTCTAGAATGGGTTGCGCTATTTCGAGGTCAGGGGTCAGAAAGAGTTAACTTATGTAGCGAGAGACCGACCCATTAAATCAGCTGCCCCAGACTAGGAAGGGGTGGGGTAAGAACAGAGGGTGACACCTATACTTATATGTGGCGGATAAGGCCCCCTCAAGGTGGGGCTATTGGGAATACTTCTGAGGCAATGGGCATATCGCGACAGGATGTACTTCGATGATGCGAGACGTGACCATGTGGTGCGTCATGGCAGATTATGGCGAATCTGGTCACTGTTCTCCCATTCTTGTGTGTAACCAGCGGCAGGCGCGGTGAATTCTGCATAATGTTCTGCTCATCATCATAGACGGGTGCAACCTCGTCAAGCGTCCATCGACCATGTCCTTGCTACGCGTAGCAGACAGTGTGACGCCACCTGACATGATCCAAAGTCATGCAGAACCTCGGCGCTGGCACTCTAAAGAAAGACGGCTTAAAGTTGCCTTGGCAGGGCCAAGTATCCGATTAGTACATGGAGGAGAGGAAAACAAGCAAACTAGCGAACTGATCACACTTTTTCTTGACGTCGGGCATGTCAGCTGCCCGCTACTCTCACTTGATAGCCCTTCGCCAGCGGAGCCGGGAGGAAAGAGTATAGTCTTGGGCCGCATCGATAGCGCGGTGGGTATTATATCAGGCTGGAAGTGTCGAGAAGTTATAGCATGATAAGAGAGTGAGTTACAGTTGTTGCCGCATTGGGCCAGGGCTTGAAATGAGATGCCATAATTGGTAGTCATCCCACGTGACACACGCCCAACTCCCCGAGTCCCGAGTCCCGACGCCAGTTACTTAGGTTTTATCCCTCAACCATGTCGACCGCTGGCCCGCACTGCACAGTACAGTTCTATCCATATGCCGATGTGCGCCGTGCTTAATCTACTTGCTGTGCCAAAATAACTGCTGCAAGACGAGTCTGCTATTTGTTGCCGGTCATATCAAATTATCCTGGTGCAGGTTTACAAGAGGGCTCGAATTCGAAGGCGGACGGAGTAACCTCGTTGCATTTGACGACAAGGCCTGAGGCCTGAGGTCTGGATCTCACGCTTTTCTGAGGCTCAGCTCCGGGCGATGCGCGATGTACTGATATTCGGGGCAAGCTTGTGGTATGTTTCTCTCTTTTGAATAGGCTTCCATCACCGAGGCATACTTACGAAAGGCGAAGGGTTTCCGGCCATACGCTGTCTCGAGATCGAGCTATACCATTAAGCGATACCGCGTATCCCTCTTATCGGTCTACGGAGCCTCGCGTTCAACTGGTCTGCTAATCAAGTAGTGTCGCCTGGATTCGAATTCTGCGCGTATCAATGCTTTCAAGTTTCTGAGGGTGGCGGTTCCTGCCTCGTGGACTACGAGCGTGATATCATATGGCGATACGTAAAACGCAGGCGATGTCAGCGGGCAGCGCTGCTCCTGCGCGAACATGATTATGGAACAAATGACCTTGGTGCTTGGTCCGAGCTTCGAAGCCAAGCCTCACGGAGTACATTCGGCGATGTCTCATCGTCACCACAGCTATACTAGGCTAGACTCTATGTCAACGCTCCACTCTGCTGCACCTGCGCCTTGGTATCCTCGATTGAAATAAATTAGTGCATCTAGGGATGAGAGAGCAAACCTCGTCTTTCCGGTCACGCTGGAGCCACATATGGGAATACTGACGCATATTCCGTAGAGAGGCTATAACGCCGTCCCACTTATGAGGGCTTGAAGCTGGATGCGTATTCATTGGGTCTCGGGTCTTTGATTTCAGACGTGAGTACCTAACTAGCCTTTTGATGCCGGCGACCTCAATGCTCTATATTTCAGCATTGCATATACGACCTGGGCCAGGTGTTTCATCACGACAAATAGCCACCTGGATTGTTGATTCCTTTCTATCGTCGCAAGTATTTATACCAGCGCAACTTCGTTCAAGAAGCTGACCAAAGTTGGCAGTCAACTTGATACTGATGTCAATAACAGCATATCATACAAGTGCGAGGGAGTTATATATACTTTGGTTGAATTGGTTGACTGTATCGCAAAAACGAAATTATTGCTCCAGGTTTATCGTGATGGTGCGAAATTCATGAAAACGATTTGATAGCTCTAATTTATCCGACAACAACATCTTGGTCTACTTTTCTATGTCTACCTCTCTCTTTTGACCCCGTCGAGTTTCGTCATCAATTTGACGTTACCTGTGCGTCACGATCTCCTCTTCTTTTACCTTTACGCGTTGGATTTTAAACTGAATGGTCCATCATAGCCTAGTTACCAAAATTTACTATCAATTCAAAGCACGCATCTATAGCAGCGCTGAGCCAAAATTACTCCCATCTGACAATTTGAATCAACAGAATGGAACATCTGCTGAGCGCAATCCTAGCATACACAATTTCACTGCAGCTTCGAATGGCCGAGCACGATGTGAATCAGCCTGGGGTCTATAACGGTCAAGAGTCTTTGCTTTAGGCAAGTAGCGGCGAAAGGTCGGACAGGGCCGTCTAATGATGTGGTGTCCCAGCTCGGGCGTCCTATCATTTCTCCTTCTACATCCAGCGAATACTGATTACTGGCAATATGTCAGCAACGGAGAGGACCATACCTCACCTAGGTCTTCGACAGCCAATAGATGCACATAATCTTCCTCCACGTTGTCTCGAGAAAAGAATCTCGTTAACGTCACCAAGTTACTACCCCCTACTACCCCGCGCTTCATATGGGTGTTTCATGTCATTCTCGGGGCCCGAAGGTTTATGTCGCCTCGGGATGATTGCCTTGAAATTGACGAACAATCGCTTTCACAGTATACAACTTATGTCACGGATTTATGGAGAATCGCCGAGACTTTCCCAGAACTGTCAGGACTCAGCACTTGTCCATCAGCTTCTTTCGTGGCCACCATCAGCGCAGCGTCTCAACAATGTCTTCCATGCGATTGCACACCATCCGGCGGTCATCTATGAGTATAAGTAGGAGCCTCGTTACATGCGCCTGAGCCGGCAATCTTGAGTCTTCCCTCTAGTTCCAACTTATCCCGCAGCGATCGACGGGTCCAGGCTAGGTCGAAGACGATGACTGTGCTGGCGGCGCCAGACCTCGAATATCTGGAGTTCCTACAGATTCAAAAGGTGGGCAATCACCATCGACTTCGATCTTTGGGCCCTTCATAGACGTATCCGATATGCTTACTTACTTCACTCAGTACATCAATGGTCAATATCGGATTCATTACGACCTACCGTTCAAAGCTGACTTCTCCCATTGAAATACAGCGGCGTGTGTGGCTATCTGGGTGCGTCATTTACTTGTATGCTAGATGATCTCGAGCTGACTGCAAGTCTTCGAAAAGGTGTATGAATTTATCCGTTCCATAGGACTTGAAGTTTCTCTCGTCTGGAAGGAGGCATGGAATATTCCAAAAGGGCTGTATCTCCTTTCCCGATATTTTACGTTCGTGATGCTGGTGCTTCTAAACTATTGTGCGTTCGACATTGTGTATGCGGCCGCCCACACGAACTGATTTTTACCCCACCCCACAGACAATCAGACAGATTGTGTGATGTACCAAAAATTGCTCACTTGTAAGCTGGCCTCGAGTAATGGACTCCATTAACCGAACTTAACTATACCCTAGGGACCGTTAATGTCTCCATGCTCATCGCCGAAGGTTTTATGACCACATACGGAAAAGGCGAGGAGACTAATGGTCTAATTATGCAGTGATCTTTGCGCTCCGCACCTGGGCCGTATGGGACAGAAGTCGCAGGATGGCGATATTCCTGACCTCGTTTTTCCTCGTGATATGGATTTAAACATTCGCTATCATTGGGTTTTGGACCAGTCGCACAGGTGATCTTGAAGGCTTGGCTCCGACCGCTATGCAATCCTTATGCTGACTCTCTCCAAGTGTACCCCTCAGCACCACAAGAACTGCTTTCGTGTCGCGACATTTATAACGAGGAGGAACAGTGGTTGTTTAGATCCGTGAATTTCGTTCTGATTGTCGTGTTTTACTCTGGTAAGCATTGCTTTCGGGGAAAATGCAGACTGATTTTCACATCT